>LR738709.1:516563603-516665439 GCA_902687465.1 Secale cereale
CCCCCCCCGACGTGCCTCTTCAGCCTATATATACTCTCATACCCTGAAAAAATCAAGGCAACAGACGAAACCCTAATTCCACCACCTCAACCTTGTGTTCCCGTGAGATCCCATCTTGGGGCCTGTTCTGGAGCTCCGCCAGAGGGGGCATCGATCACCGAGGGCTTCTACATCAACACCATAGCCTCTCCGATGAGTTGTGAGTAGTTTACCATAGACCTTCGGGTCCATAGTTATTAGCTAGATGGCTTCTTCTCTCTCTATGGATCTCAATACAAAGTTCTCCTCGATCTTCGAGGAGATCTATTCGATGTAATCTTTTTGTGGTGTGTTTGTCGAGATCCGATGAATTGTGAGTTTATGATCAAGATTATCTTTGAACAATATTGGATTATTTTCTGAAATCTTTTATGTATGGTTATAATATCCTTGCAAGTCCCTTTGAACTATTGGTTTGGTTTTGCCTACTAGATCTATAGTTCTTGCAATGGGAGAAGTGCTTGGCTTTGGGTTCAATCTTGCGGTGTCATTTCCCAGTAACAACAGTGGCAGCTTTTGAGTCCATGGTTCCGCGCCAGAGTGGTACGGTAACCCGGTTCTGGAAGTCATGTTACTAGACCATGATGAACCTACGAACTATGAGGAAGCGATGATGAGCCCAGATTCCGCAAAATGGCTCGACGCCATGAAATCTTAGATGGGATCCATGTATGAGAACAAAGTGTGGACTTTGGTTGACTTGCCCGATGATCGGCAAGCCATTGTAAATAAATGGATCTTTAAGAGGAAGACTGATGCTGATGGTAATGTTACTGTCTACAAAGCTCGACTTGTTGCGAAAGGTTTTCGACAAGTTCAAGGAGTTGACTACGATGAGACTTTCTCACCCGTAGCGATGCTTAAGTCCATCCGAATCATGTGAGCAATGTCCGCATTTTATGATTATGAAATCTCGCAAATGGATGTCAAAATTGTATTCCTTAATGGATACCTCAAAGATGAGTTGTATAAGATGCAACCAGAAGGTTTTGTCGATCCTAAAGGTGCTAACAAAGTATGCAAGCTCCAGCGATCCATCTATGGACTGGTGCAAGCATCTCGGAGTTGGAATATACATTTTGATGAGGTGATCAAAGAATATGGTTTTATACAGACTTTTAGAGAAGCCTGTATTTACAAGAAAGTGAGTGGGAGTTGTGTAGCATTTCTGATATTATATATGGATGACATATTGATGATTGGAAATGATATAGAATTTCTGGATGGCATAAAGGGATACTTGAATAAGAATTTTTCAATGAAAGACCTCGGTGAAGCTGCTTATATATTAGGCATCAAGATCTATAGAGGTAGATCAAGACGTTTAATTGGACTTTCAAAAAGCACATACCTTGATAAAGTTTTGAAGAAGTTCAAAATGGATCAGTCAAAGAAAGGGTTCTTGCGTGTGTTACAAGGTGTGAAGTTCAGTAAGACTCAATGCCTGACCACTACAGAAGATAGAGAGAAAATGAAAGTCATTCCCTATGCCTCAGCCATAGGATCTATCATGTATGCAATGTTGTGTACCAGACTTGATGTGTGCCTTGCTATAAGTTTAGAAGGGAGGTACCAAAGTAATCTAGGAGTGGATCATTGCACAGCGGTCAAGAACATCATGTACCTGAAAAGGACAAATGATATGTTTCTCGTTTATGGAGGTGACAAAGAGCTCGTCATAAATAGTTACGTCAATTCCAGCTTTGAAACTGATCCGGATGACTCTAAGTCACAAACCAGATATGTATTTTTATTGAACGCTGGAGCTGTCAGTTGGTGCAGTTCCAAGCAAAGCGTCGTGGCGGGATCTACGTGTGAAGCGGAGTACATAGCTGCTTCAGAAGCATCAAATGAAGGAGTCTGTATGAAGGAGTTCATATCCGATCTAGGTGTAATACCTAGTGCATCGGGTCCAATGAAAATCTTTTGTGACAACACTGGAGCAATAGCCTTGGCGAAGGAATCCAGGTTTCACAAGAGAACCAAGCACATCAAGAGAAACTTCAATTCCATCGGCGGTCAAGTCAAGGAGGGTGTCATAGAAATTTGCAAGATACATACGGATCTGAATGTCGCAGACCCGTTGACTAAGCCTCTACCGGCGTAGGGCTTCGCCTAAGCACTGCAACGATATGACCGAGTTGTGTAACTGTGGAGGGGGCAGCGCACACGGCTAAAAGATTGGCTTGTATTTTCTAGGGTGCCCTCTCCCCATGTATATAAAGGAGGGAGGAGGGGAGGGCCGGTCGGCCCCTTAGGGCGTGCCCTAAGTGGGGATTCCTACTAGGACTCCTGGTCCTAGCAGGTTTCCAGCAAAAGGAAGAGAGGGGGAGGAAGGAGAGGGAGATGAGAAGGAAAGAGGGGGCGCCGCCCCTCCCCCTAGTCCAATTCGTACTAGGCCCATGGGGGGTGCGCGGCCAGCCCTTGTAGCCTCTCTCTCTCCCCTAAAGCCCACTAAGGCCCATTAGTTCCCCGGGGGTTCCGATAACCCCCCGGCACTCCAATATTTATCCGGTAACACCCGGAACTCATCCAGTGTCCAAAGAACATCGTCCAATATATCATTCTTTATGTCTCGACCATTTCGAGACTCCTCGTCATGTATGTGATCTCATCCGGGACTCCGAACAATCTTCAGTCATCAAAAACACATAACTCATAATACGAATCGTCATCGAACGTTAAGCATGCGGACCCTACGGGTTCGAGAACTATGTAGACATGACCGAGAAACATCTCCGATCAATAACCAATATAGGAACCTGGATACTCATATTGGCTCCTACATATTCTACGAAGATCTTTATCGGTCAAACCGCATAACAACATACGTTGTTCCCTTTGTCATCGGTATGTTACTTGTCCGAGATTCGATCGTCAGTATCATCATACCTAGTTCAATCTCATTACTAGCAAGTCTCTTTACTCGTTCTGTAATACATCATCTCATGTTTAACTCATTAGTCATTTGCTTGCAAGGCTTATTATGATGAGTATTACCGAGAGGGCCTAGAGGTACCTCTCCGACACTCGGAGTGACAAATCTTATTCTCGATCTATGCCAACACCACGAACACCTTCGGAAACACCTGTAGAGCTTCTTTATAATCACCCAGTTACGTTGTGACGTTTGATAGCACACAAGGTGTTACTTCGGTATTCGGGAGTTGCATAATCTCATAGTCAGAGGAACATGTATAAGTCATGAAGAAAGCAATAGCAATAAAACTAAACGATCATAGTGCTAAGCTAATGGATGGGTCTTGTCCATCACATCATTCTCCTAATGATGTGATCCCATTGATCAAATGATGACACATGTCTATGGTTAGGAAACACAACCATCTTTTATTAACGAGCTAGTCTAGTAGAGGCATACTAGGGACACTCTGTTTTGTCTATGTACCCACACATGTATACGGTTTCCGATTAATACAATTCTAGCATGAATAGAAAACATTTAGCATGAAACAAGGAAATATAAATAACAACTTTATTATTGCCTCTAGGGCATATTTCCTTCAGTCTCCCACTTGATCTGAAGTTTCATGATCATCATCATTAGCTTCCTCACTAATTGGTGTAGGAATCTCTGGAACTAATTTCTGTGATGAACTACTTTCTAATTCGGGAGAAGGTACAGTTACCTCATCAAGTTCTACTTTCCTCCCACTCACTTCTTTCGAGAGAAACTCCTTATTTAGAAAGGATCCATTTTTCGCAACGAATATATTGCCTTCGGATCTGTGATAGAAGGTGTACCCAACAATTTATTTTGGGTATCCTATGAAGACACATTTCTCCGACTTGGGTTCGAGCTTATCAGGTTGAAGCTTTTTCACATAAGCATCGCAACCCCAAACTTTAAGAAACGACAAGTTGGGTTTCCTGCCAAACCATAGTTCATAAGGTGTCGTCTCAACGGATTTGGATGGTGCCCTATTTAACGTGAATGTAGCTGTCTCTAAAGCATAACCCCAAAATGATAGCGGTAAATCGGTAAGAGACATCATAGATCACACCATATCTAATAAAGTACGGTTACGACGTTCGGACACACCATTATGTTGTGGTGTTCCTGGTGGCGTGAATTGCGAAACTATTCCACGTTGTTTCAAATGAAGACCAAACTCATAACTCAAATATTCACCTCCGCGATCAGATCGTAGAAAATTTATTTTCAAATGTTTCAGACTTATGTTTCATCAAGTAGATATACCCATATCTGCTCAAATCATCTATGAAGGTCAGAAAATAACAATACCCGCCACGAGCATCAACACTCATTGGACCACATACATCAGTATGTATGATTTCCAATATGTTAGTTGCTTGCTCCATTGTTCTTGAGAACGGAGTTTTAGTCATCTTGCCCATGAGGCATGGTTCGCAAGCACCAAGTGATTCATAATCAAGTGATTCCAAAAGTCCATCAGCATGGAGTTTCTTTATGCGCTTTACACCAATATGACCTGAACGGCAGTGCCTCAAATAAGTTGTACTACCATTATTAAATTTGCATCTTTTGGCTTCAATATTATAAATATGTGTATCACTACGGTCGAGATTCAACAAAAATAGACCACTCATCAAGGGTGCATGACCATAAAATATATTACTCATAAAAATAGAACAACCATTATTCTCTGATTTAAATGAATAACCGTCTCGCAATAAACAAGATCTAGATATAATGTTCATGCTCAGCGTTGGCACCAAATAAAAATTATTTAGGTCAAATACTAATCTTGAAGGTAGATGTAGAGGTAGCGTGCCGATGGCGACCACATCGACTTTGGAACTGTTTCCCACACGCATCGTCACCTCATCCTTGCTACCTCTTGAGCTTGCATTGTATTCCCTCGAAGAGGAAAGGGAGATGCAGCACAGTAGCGTAAGTATTTCCCTCGGTTTTTGAGAACCAAGGTATCAATCCAGTAGGAGACCACGCGCGAGTCCCTCGCACCTGCACAAACAAATAAGAACTTCGTAGCCAACGCGATAAGGGGTTGTCAATCCCTTTACGGTCACTTACGAGAATGAGATCTGATAGAGATGATAGTTTATATCTTTGGTGTTTTTTGTTTATAAGAACAACAAATAAAAGCGGTAAAAGTAAAGTAGATATTGATTGATATGTTGAGAATAGACCCGGGGGCCATAGTTTTCTCTAGTGGCTTCTCTCATGATAGTGATATTCTACGACGGGTAAACAAATTACTATCGAGCAATTGATAGAAAAGCGAATAATTATGAGACTATCTAGGCATGATCATTGTATATAGGCATCACGTCCGAGACAAGTAGACCGACTCCTGCCTGCATCTACTACTATTACTCCACACATCGATCGCTATCCAGCATGCATCTAGTGCATTGAGTTCATAAGAACAGAGTAACGCCTTAAGCAAGATGACATGATGTAGATGGGTAAACTCAAGCAATATGATATAAATCCCATCTTTTTATCCTCGATGGCAACAATACATTATGTGCCTTGCTGCCCCTACTGTCACTGGGAAAGGACATCGCAAGATTGAACCCAAAGCCAAGCACTTCTCCCATTGCAAGAACTATAGATCTAGTAGGCCAAACCAAACCGATAATGTGAAGAGACTTGCAAGGATATTATGAGCACACATAAAAAGTTCAGAGAAGAACCAAATATCTTTCATAGATAACCTTGATCATAAACTCGCAATTCATCGGATCTCGACAAACACACTGCAAAAAGAGATTACATCGAATAGATCTCCTCGAAGACTGAGGAGAACTTTGTATTGAGATCCAGATAGAGAGAGAGAGAAGAAGCCATCTAGATACTAGCTATGGGCCCGAAGGTCTATGGTAAACTACTCACAACTCATGGTGAGGGCGATGATGATGATGATGAAGGCCTCCGTGATGGATCCCCCTCCGGTGGAGCTCCGGAACAGGCTCCAAGATGGGATCTCCACAGGAACAGAAGCTAAAGCGGTGGAATTAGGGTTTTCTCTCTGTATATGGAGTTTCTGGGGTACGTGGACTTATATAGGAAGAAGGAGGGCACCGGGGGACGCTCGAGTGGGCCTCGAGTCAGGGGGGCGCGCCCCCCACCCTCGAGGGCCACTCGAGGCTCCCCTGACGTGGTTCTCAAGTTCCTCTGGCGTGATTTTCTCCAAAAATATCTCTCGCGAAGGTTTCATTCCATTTGGACTCCGTTTGATATTCCTTTTCTGCAAAACCCTGAAATAGGCAAAAAACAACAATTTGGACTGGGCCTTTGGGTTAGTCGGTTAGCCCCAAAAATGATATAGAAGTGAATGATAAAGCCCATTAAACATCCAAGACTTCATAAATAATATCATGGAACAATCAAAAATTATAGATACGTTGGAGACGTATCAATCCTTAGCCAATCTTTGTTTAATCCGTAGCCCCTATTTCGAGTTACAATTATGAGCAACCGAACCAGTATCAAATACCTAGGCGCTAGTACGAGCATTAGTAAGGTACACAACAATAACATGTATATCAAATATACCTTTGTTCACTTTGCCATCCTTCTTATCCGCCAAATACTTGGGGCAGTTCCGCTTCCAGTGACCAGTCCCTTTGTAGTAGAAGCACTCAGTTTCAGGCATGGCTCCAGACTTGGGTTTCTTCCGGGGAGTAGCAACTGGCTTGCTATTCTTCTTGAAGTTCCCCTTCTTTCCCTTGCCCTTTTTGTTGAAACTAGTGGACTTGTTCACCATCAACACTTGATGCTCCTTCTTGATTTCTACCTCCGCAGCTTTGAGCATAGAGAAGAGCTCGGGAATTGTCTTTTGCATCCCTTGCATATTATAGTTCATCACGAAGCCTTTACAGCTTGGTGACAGTGATTGAAGAACTTTTTCAATAACACTATCATCATTAACTTTGACTCCAAGTTGAGTCATGTGGTTGTGGTACCCAGACATTATGAGTATGTGTTCACTGACGGAACTGATCTCCTCCATCTTGCAACTATAGAACTTGTTGGAGACTTCATATCTCTCAACTCGGGCATTTGCTTGAAATATTAACTTCAACTCTTGGAACATCTCATATGCTCCATGACGTTCAAAACGTTTTTGAAGTCCCGATTCTAAGCCGTAAAGCATGGCACACTGAACTATCGAGTAGTCCTCAGATCGAGCTTGCCAGACGTTCATAGCGTCCGGAGTTGCTCCTGCAGCAGGCCTGTCACCTAGAGGTGCTTCAAGGACATAATCCTTTTGTGCAGCAATGAGGATAATCCTCAAGTTATAGACCCAGTCCATGTAGTCATCATCTTTCAACTTAGCTTTCTCTAGGAACACATTAAAATTCAAGGGAATGGTAGCACGGGCCATTGATCTACAACAACATAGATATGCAAAAACTATCAGGACTAAGATCATGATAAATTAAAGTTCAATTAATATGATTATTACTAAAGAACTCCCACTTAGATAGACATCCCTCAAGTAATTAAATGATCACGTGATCCAAATCAACTAAACCATGTCCGGTCATCACATGAGATGGAGTAGTTTTCAATGGTGAACATCTTATGTTGATCATATCTACTATATGATTCACGCTCGACCTTTCGGTCTCCAGTGTTCCGAGGCCATGTCTGTACATGCTAGGCTCGTCAAGTTTAACCTAAGTATTCTGCATGTGCAAAACTGTCTTACACCCGTTGTACGTGAACGTAGAGCTTATCACACCCGATCATCACGTGGTGTCTCGGCACGACAAACTATCGTAACGGTGCATACTCAGGGAGAACACTTGTACCTTGAAATTTTGTAAGGGATCATCTTATAATGCTACCACCGTACTAAGCAAAATAAGAAGCATAATAAGATAAACATCACATGCAATCAAAATATGTGACATGATATGGACATCATCATCTTATGCTTTTGATCTCCATCTCCAAAGCATCGTCATGATCTCCATCGTCACCGGATTGACCTTCTACTACTATCGCTAACTCATAGTGATAAAGTAAAGCAATTACATGGTGTTCGCAATTCATACAATAAAGAGACAACCATAAGGCTCCTGCCGGTTGCCAATAATTTACAAAACATGATAATCTCATACAAGAATGTATAACTCATCACGTCTTGACCATATCACATCACAATATGCCATGCAAAAACAAGTTAGACGTCCTCTACTTTGTTGTTGCAAGTAATACATGGCTGCTACAGGCTTCTAGTAAGAACCGTTCTTACCTACACATCAAAACCACAACAATTTTTCGTCAAGTGTGTTGTTTTAACCTTCAACAAGGATCGGCCGCAGTCACACTCAATTCAACTAAAGTTGGAGAAACTGACACCCGCCAGCCACCTGTGTGCAAAGCACATCGGTAGAACTAGTCTCATGAATGCGGTCATGTAACGTCGGTCCAGGCCGCTTCATCCAACAATAACGCTGAATCAAAGTATGGCGTTGGTGGTAAGAAGTATGAGTATTATCGCCCACAACTCTTTGTGTTCTACTCGTGCATATCATCTACGCATAGACCTGGCTCATGATGCCACTGTTGGGGAACGTGGTATTTCAGAAAAAATCCTACGATCACGCAAGATCTATCTAGGAGAAGTATAGCAATGAGCGGGGAGAGTGTGTCCATGTACCCTCGTAGAATGAAAATGGAAGCATTTAATAACGTGGTTGATGTAGTTGAACCTCTTCACGATCCAACTGATCCAAGTACCGAACGTACGGCACCTCCGTGTTCAGCACATGTTCAGCACGATGACGTCCCTCGAGCTCTTGATCCAGTTGAGGATGAGGGAGAGTTTCGTCAGCACGACGGCGTGATGATGGTGATGATGAAGTTACCGGCGCAGGGCTTCGCCTAAGCACCGCAACGATATGACTGAGGTGTGTAACTGTGGAGAGGGGCACCGCACACGGCTAAAAGATTGGCTTGTATTTTTAGGGTGCCCCCTCCCCATGTATATAAAGGAGGTAGGAGGGGAGGGTCGGTCGGCCCCTTAGGGCGCGCCCCAAGTGGGGATTCCTACTAGGACCCCTAGTAGGTTTCCACCAAAAGGAAGAGAGGGGGAAGGAAGGAGAGGGAGATGAGATGGAAAGAGGGGGCGCCGCCCCTCCCTCTAGTTCAATTCGGACTAGGCCCATGGGGCGTGCGCGGCCAGCCCTTGTGGCCTCTCCTCTCTCCCCCCCTAAAGCCCACTAAGGCCCATTAGTTCCCCCGGGGGTTCCGATAACCCCCCGATACTCTGATATTTATCAGGTAACCCCTGGAACTCATCTGGTGTCCGAATAACATCGTCCAATATATCATTCTTTATGTCTCAACCATTTCGAGACTCCTCGTCATGTCCGTGATCTCATCCGGGACTCCGAAAATTCTACGGTCATCAAAAACACATAACTCATAATACGAATCGTCATCGAATGTTAAGCGTACGGACCCTACGGGTTCGAGAACTATGTAGACATGACCGAGACACATCTCCGGTCAATAACCAATAGCGGAACATGGATGCTCATATTGGCTCCTACATATTCTACGAAGATCTTTATCGGTCAAACCGCATAACAACATACGTTGTTCCCTTTGTCATCGGTATGTTACTTGTCCAAGATTCGATCGTCGGTATCATCATACCTAGTTCAATCTCGTTACCGGCAAGTCTCTTTACTCGTTTTGTAATACATCATCTCGTGACTAAATCATTAGTCATTTGGTTTCAAGGCTTATTATGATGAGTATTACCGAGAGGGCCCAGAGATACCTCTCCGACACTCGGAGTGAAAAATCCTATTCTCGATCTATGCCAACACCACAAACACCTTTGGAAACACCTGTAGAGCATATTTATAATCACCCAGTTATGTTGTGACTTTTGATAGCACACAAGGTGTTCCTCCGGTATTCGGGAGTTGCATAATCTCATAGTCATAGGAACATGTATAAGTCATGAAGAAAGCAATAGCAATAAAACTAAACAATCATAGTGCTAAGCTAACGGATGTGTCTTGTCCATCACATCATTCTCCTAATGATGTGATCTTGTTGATCAAATGACAACACATGTCTATGGTTAGGAAACACAACCATCTTTGATTAACGAGCTAGTCTAGTAGAGGCATACTAGGGACACTCTGTTTTGTCTATGTACTCACACATGTATCAAGTTTCCGGTTAATACAATTCTAGCATGAATAAAAGACATTTATCATGAAACAAGGAAATATAAATAACAACTTTATTATTGCCTCTAGGGCATATTTCCTTCAGATAGATCTTGCGTGAGCGTAGGAATTTTTTGAAATTGCATGCTACATTCCCCAAAAGACGTCGATGACAGAGTTTTCCCTGGTCAATGATGATGAGAGGTTTGAAGATCATGAGGGCAAGGAGGAGTATCCTGAAGTGGAGCAGGTCAACCATCCCGGAGAGATACAATGAAGCATCAAGAAGACAAGGCCAACGAACTACAATTACCCAGAGGACATTGCTTTGTGTCTTAACTTGGATGAATGTATTGCTTGATGCCTCAATTGATACGGATCAGACGAAGGAAAAGTGTTGGAGTAAGATTGAAGACTACTACTCCAATAATGTGATCGTCCATTCCTGTCACACTCAAGTCTCTCCTGCCCACCGATGGAGTGTGATACAAGAACAATGTAACAGATGGTTCGGTTATGTTGATCAATTCAACATTGCACCACCGAGTGGGGTGAAAATCATGGAGTATGGGCTTATCATCCAAGACCTATACAAGCAACACAATAGGAAGGCCGACAACAATTAATTAGTGTTGCACCATTACTACAAGGAGCTAGTTGACAATGAGAAGTGGATTTGAAGGAACTAAAAAACCACATTGAAGAGGGCAAGAATTAACATTTGCGTTGATGCTGGCGGCATGGAGTATGCAAATCTTCACACTAGGACGAATGGTGCCAAAACTGCAAAAAAGAGGAAGAAGCATGGTGGTGCTGGCGCTTACAAATAGGAGCTCCATGCTATGACTAAGAGCAAGAAAGCTTCGGCGGCCGAACGAAGAGAAGAGAAGGAGTCGAGGTGGAATGAACTCAAGTTCATGGAGGATGGGAAGTGGAGAGCAAAGACAGTGGATCAAGCGAGGAAGATGGATGCGAAGGAGTGTAGAATTCCACTTGAGCATGAGAGGATTGTAAAACAAATGAGGGCCGAATAGCATGCTATCATGTTCATGGACCCGAGCTCGATGGGTGTCACGACGAGGAATATTGGGAACTCAGTAACGGTAAGATTTCGGCCCAGTCGAAGGTCAACCGTGATGGTGATGGTGGCGGGCGTGGTGGTGGTGGTCGTGATGGTGAGCATGGCCGGAGTGATTGAGTTCATGCAGTATAAATTGATAGCGCTTGGTCCACGGTAAGACATGCTATGTGGGAGCATAAGTTGGGGAGCACAAGTTATTGTTGGATGGGAACACAAGTTAGTTCAAGTAGGAAGCATGGCTTAGTACTAGCTCGAAGCACAAATTCGCTCAAAAATGTTCAAGAGATTCAATTTTGAAGATCTCGGCGGGAGAAACACAATGACGATGACGTTTTATGATTTGGACGTATGGTTCAAGAGATAAATAGTTTAAAAAAGCACAAATAAACCCACACGTGCTCCGGTACTTGAGAAAGAAACGCACAAAACTTTCAGATGGCGACAAGTGACACATATATAGTGGACTACTTGTCCTCATCAGAGAAGATGAAATGATCTTTACAGATGATACCCTTTAACTAGTCATTTAACAGACAAAAATTAAAAGAACAAACTACTCCAATATTTTATGGGTTGGAGCACAAAATTCTTGGGTCAGAACGTCTATAACCCGCCGTGAAACAAAGAAAAGACAACGACTAACAAAACATTAAAAAGTATCTTCATAAATCTTTGTGCATAAGATTTCATGACTATAGCATCGATTAAGCTATAGTTACTTCTAAATCTGCCCAGAAATAGCAAACTTGATTCTAAACAGGATACTCATTGTTAGGCCAACAACACAAATTAGGATTCTCTCTGTAAACCACTGTTCAAGAAATCTTCCGATTCAGCGATTTATCGTCCGGTTTATCACTACTCTTGGGGTGACCGATAAGATTATGCCTTATCTTCGTCATTTATCATTTGGGTTGATTTATCGCTATGACAAGCGATTTATCGGGAATCTACCGTTAAATCAGGCCTATTCGTAGCACTATGTTTGCAATAACTATGCTTATTTGTGTTTTATGGACCTTGTTACGCAATATGTAATGTTTTTCTATTTTGTTTGTATTTATATCATGATTCAAAGGTTAGGATTCAAGGTAACACTTCTGTCTAATATTGTTTTGGTGTTGAATATAGCATATTTTAGTGTTAAGAACCTGGGATTTTAAAAAAATGGCCGATTAATAGTCGACCGATAAAATCGATTAATCGGCCGATTTCCGATTAATCTCTATTCCCCAGATGACCGAGACGATAACGATAAGCGATATCCTCAACATTGCTGTAAACTATCTAATGTTCTAAAATGTTTTATATTAGTTTACAGAAAGCGTATTTTGTTTTAATGGCACTATGCTTGGATGTATATCTGAATTAAATGGACTGAGCTTTGTTAGAATATAAACGTGCTCAGTTAGAGATAAGAAGAGATGGAGATAGAATTAGTTTTAACATACTATGAATTGTCTCGTACTCCAAATCTCAACGCACGTTGTACTCTATATATACCCTACGAGATTCAGATCAATACAACAATACAAATATTAGCCACCCTACAGTTTCCACAAGCTTTAGTCCAAGCGAAACGAGCAAAGGAGAAAAGGAGTACAACTCTACTGAATAAAAAAGATCAATCATGAAAGTGAAACGTCCACCTATACTTTTATATTTTAGTTCCGCGGATCAAAGAGGCTCTTATCCATTACAAGTTTACATGTCATCTGCTTTATATGATTATACTTTACATGTCCATTGGAGAAAACATCACCTGGTTAACTGGATTTGATGTGATGAAAGTATGATCCCATAGCATTCAGAACGTATGACACTTCAGTCTTGTGTTTGTAGCTACCATATCATTGAGAATCCTGCCGCATCAAAGAGCCCGTTAGTTTAGATTCCACATCCTCTATAACACTATGCTTTCTAATTTTAAAGAGCAGTTTTAGCATGGTCCCTCTTATCCACTCTTTTCACATGAGAGGTAAGAGTATTTAGTAGATCTGAGCCGTTGATCACATTAATTAGTGGTCGGATTAACTCTTACCTTCTTACCTCATATGTAAAAATAAGGGATAAGAGGGAGCATGTTAAACTTTGCCAATTTTAAATAGTCCTTATTTAGTTAAGGTCTTCAATTGCAATTGGGTCACCCGATTACCGATTTTGACCGGGTCAACAATCTCTCAAAATGCTCTCATTCAATTCTTTTAATGCTTTCTATTTGTTTATGGTCTCACAATTAATTGACGTCTCCAATTAAGAATTGGGAATTTTGACCTGGTCAACAATTTCTTAACGAGCTCTTCCATTCAGGTCATTAATTCACAATGTTTCCTACTTCCTCCGTTCCCAAATATTTGTCTTTCTAGAGATTTCAACAAGTAACTACATACGAAGCAAAATGAGTGAATCTACACTCTAAAATATGTCTACATACATCCGTATGTTGTATTTCATTTGAAATGTGTACAAAGACAAATATTTGGGAACGCAGGGAGTATTTTTGAAGCTCTTTCTTTAGTTGAGGTATTCAATTTTGGATTCGGTTTACAATTTTGATCGAGCCAATGATTTTCAAATTAATCAGCAGCAACCAACTTATAAAAAAACATCAACCCGTGCACCTCCCACCACCTAAAAAAGAAGCGCCATCATGTGATATTGTACCACCAATATAATACATGGACGCATAAATTTCCAACATAAATATGTGTTGATTAGTAGATAACACAGAACCACACTATAAAAGACCTGTCAAATCACCACATTTTTATAAATAAATAAAACACTCCATCATCACCCTCGCCCACCAAGCTAAATATTGCATCAGTTTCAAAATATAAGGGTATTACTTATTTTGAAAGTCAATTTTCTTTTACTTTGACCAAATTCAGAGCAAAAAGTATCGACATTCACAATATTAATAAACAAAAAGGGTATGGAAATTCATTTCACGATGAATCTAATCATACCGATTTAATATTATGGATTTTGATACATTTCTCTATAAATTTGATCAAACTTAATAGGTTTGACTTTCCAAAAAAAGTAATACACCTTATATTTTGAAACAGGCTGACTATTTTTTAAAGAAATACCAACAACACCAACGGCACAACAAAGCGCGCCCAATCCTTCTACTGATATACTAGAATGTGCAACCCAGCATATATTGTCTTACGCACTCAACTATAGTCACATAAGCCCATAAGATAAATTCACGTTGACTATGTAAACATTCATAATATAGCAAGTTACTTATTATAAGCATCCACACAACTATAGTCACATGCAGTAGCCAGTAAGGCGGGAAACACCTGCCAAACTTTTTATGCATTATATTTCTGCTTCAAGCAGTTCTGCTTTTAAAAGGATGAAGCACAAATGTCAAACGAGAATACAGAAGCAAAAAAGTCACAAATACGCAGAACATGTTGCGCGTATACAATTTCACCGGACTTCCGGATTGCTTTGTTCAAAGCGTCCCTACTGCTGTGCAATGAACAACTTAACATACTGAAAGATAAGGACAATATGAAACCACGACTACCTCTAGCCGCGACAAATTTCTTGCAAAGTACATGTAGTATAGGTACAAATATACAGTGCTTTTGCTGCAACAAATGTTTCTCCCGAAGTACAAACAGTTCTGCTTCTGAAAGGATGAACTGCAACTGCTCACCGGAAGAGCGAAAACGACCCAGAAATCACATAAACAAAGGACGTATACACGTATGCACCATCTAAGGATAGGCTGTTTCGGTACCTTCTCCGAAGGTGTAATGAAATACTACTACATATGCACTTGGCTTGGCTTCCATTTTTTATGTACATCATAGCTAGAGTTCCTTTTCATTTTCTATTGTTTCGTCAAACCGTGCCGAGTATTCCTTGTGACCGCACATGATATCGGAAGATTACAGGACATGCCAAGTATCTTCACACTCGGTTTAATCGAATTCACAGAGTATCTTGCTTGGAGCGAGTCCTGGACCATCTGGCGACCTGGCCGTCCCATGATGAACTGACAAGCACCGGATCGGACGGATGCCAGCTGCAGTCTCGAACAGCCAAATGATGATATCCTTGCAGTTTGGCAACTTGCGATCCACTTACCTGAACATGGGAACAAGGATAATAAAATATGTTGGAAGAGCCTTTGCAAATCATGAAAAGTAAAATGAACTAGTAGTTCAACTTCTCATAAGTGAAAGGAGCAAAAGTGGATTGTTTGGTCTGCATTTGGTTGTGACTATTCATGTATGGTCGCACGGCCATGGCACCTCGCTGAAAGATCTATGTTATCCAAGAGTGGCTAAAAGCTACTCCCTCTGTATCCAAATGTAAGACGTTTTTTTGACACTATAATAGTGTCAACAAACATCTTATATTTTGATACGGAGGGAGTACCTAGGTGTGAAGTGTCACATTTCAAATTCAAGAGGCATGTCTATACCATGTGCCTATGTATGAGATATACACGCACGCATGTAGTAATGTTGTCATATGGTACTCTGGTTGTAGAACAATACAAAATTGCCACTGGATTAACATGAAAAGGTTGAACTCTGTTCGAACAGGAAAGAGAACAAGTAAAAGGAAATGCATCCAAGAAATCGTAATTCAAGTATGTTATCCATCACTTTTTACAGCCGTAGACTGTGTGCAATAAATGGTACTTCAAGTATCTTCATCATTTTTTACAGCCGTAGAATGTGTGCGATCAACCTTCTAAAATTTTGATTAAGAAAATGGACATAAAAGCATCCAGATTTGTCACATGAAATTATCCTAAATTTCTCATCAAGAGTACTTTCACGTCATTATGTTTAAAGAAATTGTAACATATATTTAGAGAAGAAAGTATACAGGAGGTCGTGTTGATGTGCAAAATGGCAAGTAAAAGGACTACTACTACTACTACTACAAGAACAAAAGAACTCTGGGCTGCCATGCATGTTGAATAGAGACATACCACATCATAGATGCAGACACTAGCATCATAAGATCCTGTATATATGTACTTCTGTCCTGTGCTGTACGAAGCACAGGGTATTGGGCTATTAGCACATATCCACTACATATAATCTGAAAAAAAAATGATGCCAAGTTCCCGAGCAGTCACAGTATGTACCTATGTGTGGGAGAAAAATAGCAACGAATTAATGTACGGAGAACTGAATGGCCCCGGTATGTAGCTACTGACTGGTCATGTGGATGCTTTTGTTGTTTGTACTGTTGTGGATATCTTGAATATCTGTAGTCCCAGGCAGGGACTCTGTTTTCGGAACTGAATCAAACAATAAGATCAGTATAGCTCTGCAGTAAGCCAATATGTCCAAATTCGAGCAACAAAAAAGTGGATTAAGCAGACTGCATGTTGCTTAAGACATACCCATCAGCATTGGATGCCATTTTCCGGATGTCCCACATCTTAATAGCTTGATCTTTTCCATTTGATATGAAACATCGACCATCTCCACGGCTGTCAATATGAGTGATGCCATGCAGATGTCCAGTCAAAACCCCAGCCGCTTCCCCGGTGGACAAACAACGTCTGTCCCAGACCTGAAAACAGGCTACTAGGATCACATACCACAAAGTTTCAAAAATGAAAAAAGTTAAGAATAATTTTCTATTCATGTTCCAGAGGAAACCTCAAACTTAGCTAACACAAAGGTTGTCACCTAATGCAAAACCACATAGGAATTTTCGACAAATGAATTATAGGTGCTTGGCCTGTTGTCCACTACTAAAATATAAACATATATGATGCCTAGGGTAAAAGGCATGTAGTAATCTCTAATTGATGATTTACTAGGTACTTGCTTCTCCGGTACTCAAGGTAACAAAAATAATGGTGCAACCATTTTTTAAACTACACGTTTGGTAGCTCAATAACAGGATTGTATCGGTGCGACACCGGCAATCCCCTAAGAAATATAAACAAAATTCCCAGAAAGATAAGAAAAATTGAATGCTTAACTAATGCTATTGCAACATCAGAACTAGTAAGAATACAATTTGGTTACTTCTTTATTTGAGAATCAAGAATCAGGACAGCGGTACTTTGAAAATTTGTTTGTAGGTAGGTAATGATACTGGAGTAGAGTAACAAAAAATATAAGTTAGGATAATGACGTCCAGCATGTTCTGTTGAACCATCTCATTTTATTTATGCACTAGCCAAAGCATATTTCCAGGCATAAAAAAAGGCCGTGAAAAAATGCTAAGGAATATTAGCCGGCACATCATCAGCTTCATGGCATGTAATCTTTTTTTTTTAACTTTTTTAGAAATCATGACAAGTGATCTGCTACTCTACTGGAAACAAAAATATCCAAGCACGTTCAGTCATTCAGCAATATGGAGGTGCAACATAAAAAGCCTTCACACTTTATATGTTCAGATACGATCAGGAAATATGAGAATAACAATTCAGTCAAATACGTTAATACAGAAGAAATTACACAATGTTGCCAGGAAAAAGAAATCACGTAAAAATAATTTATAACAGTAAGCTACCTTGCACAAGTTATCATCGCTTCCAGAATAAAGTAGGTTACCAGATTCATCAGCAAATGCTACTGTGTTGACATCAGACTGAAATGTAAAAAGCAAAATCAATTGCACTATGAACTAACATATCAAATATTTATTACACAAAGATTTCTGAGATGCATACAATCCATAAAGGAAACAAGCAAGGATTCAATTGCATTGCTGCTATGACAATCTATATGCATCTCAAACAGTGTTCAATCTAAACTGCCAAAATGTCTTATATTTAGAAACAGAGGTAATATTAAGTTTCCAGGCTAGCCAAAATTTCCTATACATGCCTATTTTATTTTTCGATTAAGTATTAGGAGAGTCTGTTTTTTCAGAACAAAGAGCAAAACAGAGTGTGACTTCGCCCAATAAGCCAGTAGAGTAAGATGTTAAGGCTGCAATTTTTCATCTGCTCCTGATAACCCAACATGATACTTCCAAAATATATACTGTTGGCACTGGATTGCAAAAAAAGGAAGATTTTATCAAGTCATTATTAAAAATCCAAGGATAAATTCCCCGACTGGAGCAGAGAACTTCCTACATTTTTATACACGAATCATAGTAAAAAAGAATAATCAATCAGTTCACTTAGCAAAATCAGTTTGGCATCACAGCATAGTTTCTAGAAGAGTGAATTCCGGTTTTTACCTCCCATTTTGACATTTTTGACACTAATTACCCCATTTAGCGGGATTTCATCCGTTTTACCCCATTTAGCAAAAGTGTCGCCACAATTTACCCTATTTTAAATTTTGCTTGCGTTCTGACCAATGGGTCGCAGTTTGTCTGCTCTAGCTGGCATGCCACGTCAACGGGTTTTTCTTGTCTATTTTTCTCCCTACTAAACTCAATTCCGATTTGAAAAATTCTGATGGGATGACTGTACTTGATCAACATGGCATATTACCATCGAATAAATTATAGGAGAAATTGTTACGGATATAATATAAAATCATGTATATTTTTCTTCAGTTTTCATATACGGCCTTAAGTATAGATGGTTCTGTAGTTTAGATTAAAGTGGTGTAAATATACTACTTTACTAACTTTGATGGTTGTTCTCCTACTGTAGATTAGCAAATATGTTGACCGGAAGAGTATTAATACGTGTACAACTGATAGCATGTGTTGTTGCTTGCTTGCTGTAAAGGAATTTTGGATCTTTGTATCTTATGATGCATGCTGAAACATGCTTGTTTATCATATTACAGTATATTATGATTGCAGTCACTAATTCATTTTTATTTTTCTTGCACAAAGCGGATGGTAACGGAGATGTAGAGTGTTAGGCATATTGTACATGTCCGTGGTCACAAGAATCCAGAGCTAGAGATGATTGAGAGGGATTTCATTAGTTATTTTGATATAAAGGAGAAGATGAAGGAATTGGTTTCGAACCCTTAGGACAACGTTTATTATCAGAAGAAGGGGGCCAACCGCCAAAGAGAACTCCATGGTTGAGTTAACATATGGTGCACGCATGGTGAACATGCTAGAGGAATTTTATACTTGAAAGGAAATCAGTTTGCATGTTTAATTGGGGGAGAGCAATGCAAACGAGAAGCCACATGATGAGAGTGTGGCACGCGGCCGACTTGGGTGTTGGACGTGATGCGAGCGACCTCCATCGGCTGAGCTGGTCGGAAGAAGCCGAGCGGCTCGGCCCGGTTCGGCAATGAGAAAAATAGCCAGGAAAAACTACTGACGTGGCATGCTAGCTGGACCTGACAATTGTGACTCACCGGTCAGAATGCTCACAAAATTTTAAACGGGGTAAATTGTGGTAACATTTTTGCTAAATTGGGTAAAACGGATGAAATCTCGCTAAATGGGGTAATTAGTGTCAAAATTATCAAAATAAGAGGTAAAAACCGGAATTCACTCTTTCTAGAATAAAACTTGTGAGCACACGGGTGTTGCATTTAAAAGAGCAATGCAAATGGTTTAGTTGTACGTTCTTTTAAGTTGGTAGGTAAAACCTCTTTAATAAAAAAAATGGTAACAAAATATCGTCAGAGAGACACATTAAAGGTACATAGTACCATGGCAGACCCATATAAAAAGGTCAGAGATTAAATTGATGACTGCCAAATTTTGCAGCCCCGATAAGGAGTGGCATTTACACCTAAGAAATCAACCAAATGAGAGTTTCCACACCTTCTGCCCACCAAATATTTTTTACTAATACCATTATCCATCTTCAGATTCAGCATATCATTTTTCTTTAGAGTTAGATCAATTATCAGGGTATAACTACCTCAGTTGTCACCCATGCCCACTTCGTGGGAAATAAAAAAGAACAGACAGATAGATCATATCTGGACAAGTATGGAGGAAGTTACTTGGCTGGTAAGATAGCACAACTAACTTAAGATCATTGTACTACTAATCACTTCCAGTGAGATAAGAAACCCAAAAAATGTGATCAGGCAAAGATGAAAGAAGATACAACCAAAGAGAAAAAATAATATCATACTGTATGGGCAGGCAAACGCAATGTCACTTTGTTTGCTTGAAGGTCATAGACATATATTGACTCATCATTACTGCCAGCAACAAGCTCCCGCCCATCAGTGGAAAATTTAACAGAAAAGAGTCCAAATGAATATCTAACATCTTCATGCTCTGAAAAATCTAATCCATCATGGATGTCCTGCAAAAAGATGTAACTAGCATGAATAGTTTAACAGAAAAGTATTTGAAGCGCATATCAAGCATCTTTGCGCAGAGAACAATCCAATGCATGTGGATGTGCTACAGGACGATTAAGTAAATTTAAATCAGCTTTGGACCTGTTGAATCACAATAACTATAAAATAGGACAAGGGTGGCACTATCTCAACAGAGGAAAAATATGCCATTTTTCCTGCAGAAGGGCAAATCTTGATGAGAACTCACAGTGACATTAGCATATGATTCTCTTGAAGCAGTGCCAACATTGACAATATGGATAATGGGTGCCAGACTAGAGTAGACCTGCAGATTGATACGTCATAAGAAAGTTCACAAATCCAACTTTGCATGCAAAAAGGGAAGATAAATGGAACAGGTAACTAACGAAGTTAGGCTACACAATAATAATACACAGATAGAAAGAACTAACTATCCGTTTTCCAATATGTTCCAATTTAGCACTGGTAACCAGAAATATCAGATTCAACTGAAGCTACCTGAGTCGCCCCCGTGTGGCGGCCGTGAGGCCCCCAGATCCCATCGACCGCTGCCTCCCTCTCTCCTCCTCCTCCCTCGCGTCGCCGGGGCGGCGGGGACTCGGGGCCCTCCCGCTCGTGAGGGGCCGGAGCGTGGCGTGCAGCCGGACGTCACGGCGGGGGGTGGCGGCGCTCCGGTGGTCCCATACCTCCATGGCAGGCGGCTTCAAGGTCTGGGGCGTCGCAGTCGCCAGGGACGGCGGCGGCGTGACCAGATCGGCGGTGGCGCGGCCGGATCTGGGCCCAGGCATGGGCTTGGTCTCGGGGTCGCGGTCGGCTCGATGACGGGTGCGACACGTCGGCAGCTGGGCGGATCTGTGGGATTCCATCCATGTCTGGTCCTTGACGCGCGAGCAACTCCGAGGGAAATCCTAGATCTCCTTGGGATCGAGCGATGGCTGTGCTTTTGCGTCATAGTCCCTCTTCAGGGCATCGTTTTGGAGTTTGCTCCGGTTGAAGGGACCGGCGATGTCGGCGGCGAACGCCCGGTGGCGCAACTGCCGATGAAAATCGCGCCGACTATGGTCATGGCGGACGATGGCGGCGTCTTTGATGTTGTTTCCTTGTCGAGGCATCGTCGTTGCAGTTTGCGTCATCAGGCTCGAGATGCTCCGAGGGAAACCCTAGATCTGGGTCTCCCGGATCGGACGATGATGGTGTTCTCAGTATCGCTTTCCCTCATGGGGGCATCATTTTGGAGCAAGTGATGGATGGAGGTGACAAGAGGAGGAGCGGTGTTACATCTACATCTACCGCAAGGCCGACGGCGAACCACGACGGCATGGCGCTGCGTAGTTTCGGCGATGGGCGCGTGTGGATGGACACACGTAGGATGGTGGCGTTGTCTGACTCCATGGTGGCGTCGAAGGCAGGCCTGACAAGGTTGGTGCGTCAGTAGCTGCTCTGGAGATGGATCAGTGGTTGGTGGTGGCGGCGGCCTTTGAGAGTGCGCCAGACCGGTGTGTGACCCAGTTCCGACATTGTGGCTTGGTTGGGGCATCCGGCTTTAGATGTTAGGATTTGGTGCGATGTCTGTTTGGTATTAGGCCCGAACATTTAGCACCCCTTCATCAAGGGGATAGGAGTAGCGACAGGTGTGTTGCCAAGATGGTGGCTTCAGGCATACTGATGTATTACATTGTAAGGTCTTTGTGAACAATCAACAAAATGGCTGCATGCATCATCCAGATGCAGAGGCCGGGGGTATATCCTCCTTTTCCAAAACAAAAAAAACTAAAGCTACCGGAGTTATCTTATCAATCTATTGACAATAGCTCAGATGAAACATCAAGTGCTGTTTTCCAACCCTCACAATGTTTCCACTACTAGTACAGTAAGTACTAAAAGCACACTCCCACTTAGCCTTCTTCCCCAAAACAGATACCTTATAAACTTCAGTTCATCCTCTTCGGTTCAAGGCAATTACATGTCATGCATGCATTTCCTCTCAATAAGAATAATGAAAGAGATTGACTGCATGAATTGATAAAAGTTGTGCCAGAGAACTACACATTTCCAAAACTGAGCCCGTGCATACAGAGTTAGGGGGAAATTAAGATGAACCGAAAGAGAAGACAAAGATCTTACTAGTTAAGTTTTGGTTAACTTACAAGGAACCTTTGATCAGGTGATAATGCTGCATCACTAATTGTCCATCTCAAACTTCTAGCATGAATGTCCTTGTGTATTTCCCAACCTTTATCGACATCATATATTCTTATGTGGCTTCCCTGATAATGAAAACAAAAGGACGATTAGGACACCGTAAAATTTCAGGAAATGTTACCTGTGCTTATAGAGCTTAGTAAAACATTTACTATTGCATTAGAGCATAGCATACCTGAAAACCAGCAACAAAAAGGGAACCATCGGCAGAAAACTGTGAAACATAAGCTCGTGAATCCATCGTATCCACCGTTTCAGGACCATCCACTGGAAGATAATGACCAAGAACGAATGCACGATCAACCGGAGAGAACTTTCCATTTCCTGAAGAATTAACTTCCCTTCCACGTAACAACCTAGTTACTGAGACTCTATCCATGGACTTGCGGATGCTTTCACTAGGTCCTGCTCTTAGTCGAGTCATATGGAAAATATCATTATGTAATTTTGAGAAATCATTATTCACTTCGACTGAACTAGATCCATCACTATTCTGCCCTTCAGGCTCATTGTATCCCTCGTGTAGCCTACTCATGCCATAACCCATCCTTTTCAACTGCTATAGGTATATCAATTCTCCTTCCAAATGCTCATCAATATGTAGACTCCAAAGCTTACTTCTGGAGAGAAAAGAAGTTCCAAAAAAGATAAAAAATGATGCGAGTGAGCGAGTAGGTAAAAGCATGCACTGCATAAGAGTTATATATGCTTGACAAGAGCAAGATATGTTTACCCATGATTATGGAATGTGCGACGAGGAAAAAAATAAAAACCCAAACCAAAGAACATGTGCTCACTCCCTACAATAGTATAGTTAATTGTTCCTTTTTAAGAAAGGGGGCACCTAATTGTCAAACAAATCTAATTAAGTTTACAAACAGCTCAGCTCAGCATCACGCAACTTGGAAGGCTCAGTTCAGTGATGTCCTATGAAGGAGATATTCAGAGCTAGAAGTTGTAGCCAAAGCAACTGAGCGTGATACCATGAGTCTTACCACACAACTTATTCTGCACGTACATGTTCTCTGCTCGGTATAAACTATGATCACATAGTGGGCAAGAACAAACAATGAATCTTGCATCCATAGTATCTCCTACCAATTTCGATAGTGCAAAATCAGCACACTTCAACATAAGCTCATCAGTTAAGCACTTTGAGCTAAAAAAAGCGTTGAAGCCGTCAGACCAAAATACTACTCCCTCCGTTTCTAAATATAAGTCATTTTAGACATTTCAAATGAACTACAACATACAGATGTATGTTGACATATTTTAGAGCGTAGATTCACTCATTTACTCCGTATGTAGTCACTTGTTGGAATATCTAGAAAGACTTATATTTAGGAAGGGAGGGAGTAAAAAAGAAAAAACTTCACGTTTCTTCAGCTAAGCGTACAACAGATTCAGGAGAAGCACATGACGCCACAACAAGCACATCAACAGGCACCAGCTATTGGAGATGCTATAAGCCGGCAACATCGCACAAACACTGGCGGTGGCTTAGCATAGAGGAGCAGTGGCTGCTGACCTACTACCGTTCCTCGTCGCGCGCTTCTCCCGCAGCGCAACCACATCTCCTAACTCCTAAGCCCAATCACTCGGACAGAAACAACAGAGGAACTGGATGGACGGGGCTAACCGAGCAGGGACGGAGATGGACTGGTTTGGCCGGGAGGAGGATGCCGCGGAATCGAATCGAACCGGAGCGGAATCGAGCTAGCTCGCGGTCGTTGCTCACTGGGCGCCGCTTGGGAGTTGGGGCGTGTGCTCTTCTCCTCCTCCGTCGTGCTTGGCAGCGAGCAGATTTTTTGCCACCCGTTTTCTTGGAGTGGGTCCCACCAGCTGTCTTTTTTTTTAGCACGTCCCACTGGCTGACAACCACCGCTTGCCAACCGCCGAACCATTTAAGCTTTCAAGGAACGGGCCGGTCGGTGACCGTACGACTAGGGCTGCGTTGCTGGCCCGTGGGTCGCATTGGGCACGGCTCATCTCGTTGCTCCATGTCCAGTTTGAGGCGTTTCCTAGCTAGTACTAGGCGCCGGCGCGCCGACCTAAATATTCGGCCGGTCGGCCCTTAATCGTTCGATCTGATGATTTGTAGCTTGTCGCAACGGGTCGTCGATTTGCACAGTCGTGCCCAGCACAAAACTTCAAAAGCAACAAATCCTTCATTTGTCGGTTAAAGCAAAAATTTACCTGGTTCCAACAAAACTGAACACCGGTTCCAGCAAAAGCAACTCATCAGCAAGAACTCTCATTGATCGATTGTAGCAAAAAATTATCCGGTTCCAGCAAAATTGAACACTGGTTCCGACAAATGACTCATGAGGAAGAACTCCCGGTGATTGATTGTAGCAAAAAAAAGAACCCGTCCCAGCACCCTGCGACGCCGTTTCCAGCAAAACAGAGAGCTGGTTCCAGCAAGATTTCTGCCGGTTGTAGCAAAAATCAAACGTTCGCTCATCAAAAATGGCTTACGGTCTCTGGTTCCAGCATTTCTTAATCTGGATGTAGCTATTCACTAGCCGGTTCCAACAAAAAACTCACCGATTGAAGCAAAGGGAGGTCATCATCTCTGTCGCTAGGACCTTCTGGTTGCAGCATGGGTAGCTGCTGGCCGGCGTTGATGCATGCAGCATAACGGGGCAATCCAAGCAAAAACCAACACCCCCTGGTTGTAGCATATGTGGATGTATCCTACCTGAATAGCACCGCCGGCCATCTCTGCAGCGCCGCGCCGTGATACGGCTCACCCGTGGAGAGGAACCAAGACAAAAGAGAGGATGGGCGGCAGTGCTTGGAGGATAGCGCGCGGAGTTGGTGGCGGCCATTGCCGGCGCGAGCTAATCACGCGTGGATGGAATAAAGGAGAATGGGATGAATCGCCCAGCGAATGGGTAAGGAAGGAAGGAGTGTGCGGTGGAACAGAGAAAAAAAGAAGAAAAAGGGTAGGGTGGCGACGTGGCACAGTAGTTTCAGCCGGCGCGCCGGGTGTAAACGTTTTCCTTCCTATTTTGCCTCAAAAAGAAAAAAGGTATTTCCTATTTAGCGCTGAGAGTTCCTAATCGGCGAAAACACTGATTAAGGAGCACTCTCTGCAAAGGTCATTCTTACCTTTCCATGCCGTGACAAATGGCGCATTGTACGTACGCCATTTGTCGCAGCCCGAAAGTTTTTCGTTATATATATATGTTTATTCAAAACATCGGATTCCTTCAAAACTAGATCCTATAGTCGTAGATTTTGGCAAACTTTTTATTTCACGCAGGACGGAAAACGAAGCGGGAGCACATTTTTTTCTTTCCGAAAGAGTGCCTCTCGCGGAAGCAAATCTACGAGAAGTAACTCCGTGTTGGAAATATGCCCTAGAGGCAATAATAAATTGGTTATTATTATATTTCCTTGTTCATGGTAATTGTTTATTATCCATGCTAGAATTGTATTGATAGGAAACTCAGATACATGTGTGGATACATAGACAAACACCATGTCCCTAGTAAGCCTCTAGTTGACTAGCTCGTTGGTCAACAGATGATCACGGTTTCCTGACCATGGACATTGGATGTCGTTCATAACGGGATCGCATCATCGGAGAATGATGTGATGGACAAGACCCAATCCTAAGCCTAGCACAGATCGTGTAGTTCGTATGCTAAAGCTTTTCTATATGTCAAGTATCTTTTCCTTAGACCATGAGATTGTGCAACTCCCGGATACCATAGGAATGCTTTGGGTGTACCAAACGTCACAACGTAACTGGGTGGCTATAAAGGTGCACTACAGGTATCTCCGAAAGTGTCTGTTGGGTTGGCACGAATCGAGACTGGGATTTGTCACTCCGTATGACGGAGAGGTATCTCTGGGCCCACTCGGTAGGACATCATCATAATGTGCACAATGTGATCAAGGAGTTGATCACGGGATGATGTGTTACAGAACGAGTAAAGAGACTTGCCGGTAACGAGATTGAACGAGGTATCGGTATACCGACGATCGAATCTCGGGCAAGTACTGTACCGACAGACAAAGGGAATTGTATACGGGATTGATTGAATCCTTGACATCGTGGTTCATCCGATGAGATCATCATGGAGCATGTGGGAGCCAACATGGGTATCCAGATCCCGCTGTTGGTTATTGGCCGGAGAGTTGTCTCGGTCATGTCTGCATGGTTCCCGAGCCCGTAGGGTCTACACACTTAAGGTTCGATGACGCTAGGGTTATAGGGAAAGTATGTACGCGGTTACCGAATGTTGTTCGGAGTCCCGGATGAGATCCCAGACGTCACGAGGAGTTCCGGAATGGTCCGGAGGTAAAGATTCATATATGGGAAGTCCCGTTTTGGTCACCGGAAAAGTTTCGGACGCTATCGGTAGCGTACCGGGACCACCGGAAGGGTCCCGGGGGTCTACCGGGTGGGGCCACCAGCCCCGGAGGCATACGTGGGCCAAGTGTGGGAGGGGACCAGCCCCAGGTGGGCTGGTGCGCCCCCCACCAAGGCCCAAGGCGCCTCCAAGAGGGGAGGGGGCAAACCCTAGGGCAGATGGGCCCTAGGGCCCAATCTGGTGTGCCCCCCTCTCCCTCGCCCCCTCTGGCCGCCACGCTCAGATGGGATCTGAGGTGGCCGCACCCCTAGGGGTGGGAGACCCTAGAGGGGGCGCAGCCCCTCCCTTCCCCCTATATATATGAGAGTTTTGGGGCTGCCCACAAAACGGTTTTGACCTCTGTCGCTTGGTGCAGCCCTATCTCTCTCCCTCCTCGTCTCTCGCAGTGCTTGGCGAAGCCCTGCTGGAGTCCCGCGCTCCTCCACCACCACCACGCCGTCGTGCTGCTGTTGGATGGAGTCTTCCCCAACCTCTCCCTCTCTCCTTGCTGGATCAAGGCGTGGGAGACGTCATCGGGCTGCACGTGTGTTGAACACGGAGGCGCCGTTGTTCGGCGCTTAGATCGGAATCAACCGCGATCTGAATCGCAGCGAGTACGACTCCTTCATCCGCGTTCTTGCAACGCTTCCGCATCACGATCTACAAGGGTATGTAGATGCACTCCCCTCCCCCTCGTTGCTAGATTACTCCATAGATAGATCTTGGTGATGCGTAGGTAAAATTTTGATTTTCTGCTACGATCCCCAACAGTGGTATCAGAGCTAGGTCTATGCGTAGTTTCTTGCACGAGTAGAACACAAAGTAGTTGTGGGCGTGGATTTGTCAATTTACTTGTCGTTACTAGTCTTATCTTGATTCGGCGGCATCGTGGGATGAAGCGGCCCGGACCGACCTTACACGTACTCTTACGTGAGACAGGTTCCACCGACTGACATGCACTAGTTGCATAAGGTGGCTAGTGGGTGTCTGTCTCTCCCACTTTAGTCGGATCGGATTCGATGAAAAGGGTCCTTATGAAGGGTAAATAGAAATTGGCATATCACGTTGTGGTTTTGGCGTAGGTAAGAAACGTTCTTTCTAGAAACCTATAGCAGCCACGTAAAAACTTGCAACAACAATTAGAGGACGTCTAACTTGTTCTTGCAGCATGTGCCGTGTGATGTGATATGCCAAAAGGATGTGATGAATGATATATATGTGATGTATGAGATTGATCATGTTCTTGTAATAGGAATCACGACTTGCATGTCGATGAGAATGACAACCGGCAGGAGCCATAGGAGTTGTCTTATTTATTGTATGACCTGCGTGTCACTGAATAACGCCATGTAATTACTTTACTTTATTGCTAAATGTTAGCCATAGTAGTAGAAGTAATGTTTGGCGAGACGACTTCTTGAAGACACGATGATGGAGATCATGGTGTCATGCCGGTGACGATGATGATCATGGAGCCCCGAAGATGAAGATCAAAAGGAGCAAAATAATATTGGCCATATCATGTCACTATTTGATTGCATGTGATGTTTATCATGTTTTACATCTTATTTGCTTAGAACGATGGTACTAAATAAGATGATCTCTCACTAAAATTTCAAGAATTGTGTTCCCCCTAACTGTGCACCGTTGCTAAGGTTCGTTGTTCCGAAGCACCACCTGATGATCGGGTGTGATAGTGATACGTCCAAAACGTATCTATAATTTCTGCTTGCTCCATGCCTCTTTTGGGTGATATTGCTATGTTATTTATACACTTCCATACACTTTTGATCATATTTGGACTAACCTATTAACTCAGTGCACCCCAGTGCCAGTTTCTGTTTTCGGCTGTTTTTGTATTTCAGGTTTTCCCATTACGTAAACTGCCAGAAAAATCCCGAAAAAATTATATAAAAAATCAGCGTTCCAGAAGCTTCCCGGCACCCGAAGTACAGCCGGAGGGGGGCCACCAGGGCTCCAGGCGCCCTGGTGGCGCGGCCCCCCTCCTGGCCGCGCCAGGGGGGCGCCTGGGCCCCCCAGGCCTCCGCTGATGCCCCCCTTTGGCATATATTTATATCGTGTCCCGAAACCCTCGAGACGGGAACCCTTTTTCACGATCTCATCTCTGTTCCGCCGCCGCCGCGCTTCCAAGATCGGGAGCACCAGGAGAACTCTTCCCGGCACCCTGCCGGAGGGGAGGATCACCACCGGGAGCTTCTCCACCACCATGGACGCCTCCCGGATGAGTTGTGAGTAGTCTCCCTTGGACCATGGGTCCATGACCAGTAGCTATGTGATGTTCTCCTCTCGTTCTTGTGCTTCATTAATTAGTCCTCGTGAGCTGCCCTACATGATCGAGGCACATATGTAATCCTTATGTTGTTGCTATGATGAGTTTGCTGGGATCCGATGGATTGTGAGATTATGTTCAGATTGTGTTTGAGTAATATATTTGATTCACCTCTTTTATATTCATGTTCGTAAGTAGTTCTTGCATGTTCTCCGTTGTTATTTATTGCTTTGGCCAAGTAGTAGGTAGTGACTCCAAGAGGGAACGTTATGCTCGATTGTGGGTTCATGCCCCTCGATGACTAGTTTGAGTGACAGAAACATGAGTCTAGGGGATGTGCTGTTGCCACAAGGGGGAAAACAACGGTGCTTGTGCCTGCGGGTGCAAGGATTGTTTACTTTACGCAAAGTTCTTTTAATGCAGTTGTCTGTTGCTTTGAGTTTACACTATGGGTGAGACTCGCAACTTAATACCAGCGAGATGTTCTGGATAGATATCTCAAGGTGGATGATTAGTAGTAGATGCAGATGGATTTCGGTCTACTTGCCTTGGCGTACCGCCCATGCTTTGAACCTCTACCTTTCTTGCAACATAGTTAGCATTGGTTTGCGCACATAATTCTGTCAATTGCCCAACTGTAATTCGTTTACCTCACATAGCTGTTTTATCGTCTTTTGGGAGAGAGACATCACTAGTGAACATCATGGGACCCCGGTCCATATTACCATCATTGATCACATCCGCTATTTACTTTCCGCTTTTACTTATTACTTGCAGCATTACCTATCACTATTATCACTTGCGTTTGATCCTTTGTAAACGACAAGGCCGGAGGGATTGACAACCTCTCTGTACTCGTTGGGAGCAAAGTTATTTGTATCTGTGTGCAGGTCCACGTTGATTGCTAATATCTGGCGCCGTTAGCAGTTGACACCTTCTTGTCGAAACTGGGAGTCTCAGGGAAATCGATCCTTGGTATCTTTGCCTAGGGAAAACTTCCGCTACACTGCATCTCAAACCTTCCACTTGGGGTAACCAACGAGGGGCGAGAAGCCATCAAGCAAAGTTTTCTGGCGCCGTTGGCGGGGACTCCACTCTTCAGGATAGGGGAGTTGCACGCTATCTTTTACCTTTGCTTTTTAGTCTTGTTAGTTTACCTTTCAGTTTTGCTTTAGTATCTTTTATCAAAAATCACAAAAATAGTTATCTTGCTTGCTTGCTGCTATGGGTTCCACCGAGAACACCAAGTTGTGTGACTTCACTAGTCACAACAACGATGACTTTATCTGCACACCTATCACTACACCTGCCACTTCATCACCTTCTTATGAAATTAAACCTGCTTTACTGAACCTAGTTATGAAAGATCAATTCTCCGGTGCTGGAGATGATGCTGCTTTACACTTGAACAACTTTGTTGAACTTTGTGATATGCAAAAGTACCAAGAAATAGATGGTAATATTGTTAAGCTTAAGCTTTTTCCTTTCTCCTTGAGAGGAGGAGCTAAAATTTGGTTTCAATCTTTGCCTAGAAATAGCATAGATTCATGGGACAAGTGCAAAGATGCTTTTATTGGAAAATACTATCCACCTGCTAAAATTATCCAACTAAGAAGCAACATAATGAATTTTAAACAATTGGATAATGAACACGTTGCCCAAGCTTGGGAACGTATGAAATCTCTTATCAAGAACTGCCCTACTCATGGTTTGACTACTTGGATGGTTATCCAAACTTTTTATGCAGGCTTGAACTTTACCTCACGGAACTTGTTAGATTCGGCCGCGGGAGGAACCTTTATGTCAACTACACTTGGTGCTGCCACAAAGCTTCTCGATGAGATGATGACCAACTATTCCCAATGGCACACCGAACGCGCTCCAACAGGTAGGAAGGTAAACTCTGTCGAGGAGATTTCCTCCCTAAATGAAAAGTTGACTTGATCATGTCTCTACTTTCGAAGCAATCTTCTGTTGATCCTCGTGATGTTCCTTTAAATTCTTTGATTGCTCAAGAACAAGTAGACGTGAACTTTATCTCTAGAAACAATTTCAACAACAATGCTTATAGGAGTAATTTTGGTAGCAATCCTAGACCGTTCCCCTCTAATTCATATGGGAACAACAATGCTTATCCTAGCACCAAGAACTCCACTACTAAACTAGAGATTATGCTTAAAGATTTCATCACTACCCAAAAAGCCTTTAATAAGAGTGTAGAAGAAAAACTAAACAAACTAGATGATCTCTCTTCGAAGGTAGACAATTTAGCCAATGAGGTAGAATTACTTAAAATTAGAACTTCTCCTCTTGAGGAGAGGAAGGTCACTCCTATGAATGCTATTCAAGTGCAAATTAATGAAAACATTAGGATGATGGCTAAACTTAAAGAGAGATGGGCTAGAGAAAGGGAGGAAGAGGATAGAATTAAGAACCTTCCTACCCACCACACTGTTGCTACTATCCAAGTTGTTGAGGATATCAAATTCTTAGCACCCAATGCACTCCTGGTCCCATTGAATCTATTAATGGTGATGCTATGACTATAGAAACTACCAAACAAGTGAACCTAAAGGACACCACTACCACCTTACTTGATAGTAGTGACCTTGATTTTGATAATTGCACTCTTACCGAAGTTATTGATTTCCTTCACAAGATGTCTAGAGATCCCCGCACTAGCACACTTAACCTTGCCTTCATAGAGCATATCACTAATGCTCTTATCAAAGCTAGGGAGGAGAAACTTAGAGTAGAAGCCTCCATACCTAGAAAGCTAGAAGATGGTTGGGATCCTATGATTAAAATTAAGTTGAATAACTTCTCTTGCTATGCTTTATGTGATGTTGGTGCTAGTACCTCTGTTATGCCCAAAAGAATATATGATATGCTTAAATTGAAACCTTTTGATTCTTGTTCTTTTGGTGTTCGTCTCGTTTATTCTTCCATAAAGAAACCTTTGGGGAGGATTGACGATGTTCTTATCATTATCAATGACAATTACGTTCCCGTTGATTTTACTATTATGGATATTGAATGTGAACCTTCTTGTCCAATTATTTTGGGACGTCCTTTTCTACGCACCGTTGGTGCTATCATTGACATGAAAGAGGGGAATATAAAATTCCAGTTTCCTCTCAAGAAAGGGATGGAACACTTCCCTAGAAAGAAGATTAAGTTACCTTTTGAGTCCGTTATACGGGCTAGCTATTCTTTTACTCTTGATAAGACTTGATCTCTTAGCATTATGCCTAGCTTAAAGGCATAAAAGAAAGCGCTTTTGGGAGGCAGCCCAATGAATAAATTTTATTTTGCTTTTGTTGTGTCTTGATGTTGTTACTACAGTAGCATCATCATTGTATCTTTACTTTTCAATTTTGTGCCAAGAGTACCCTCTGATTGCAAGAAAGTTCAAAAGTTGTGACGTGCTGTCCAGGAAACAGATTCTGTCCTTGGATAGAAAAATTCGTATAAAATCACCAGATCATCTTTTTGGTCTGAATTTTTTCGACAGCGTGATCTATATAATTGTCTTTCGTGCGTCTGTTCTGAGTTTTTTGATTAGAGTTGCAGAAGTGCCCCGAAAAAATCATTTACTACCTGTTGTTCTGTTTTTCACAGATTCTGTCCTGTTTTGCCTTTCCCTCATTTTGCAAACCTAGAGCTTGCTTTTTCTTTGCAAAAACCTTTTGGCAATCTTGAGAAACAGTAAACCTTCAAGAATATCTTTATTTCCAGCAAGGAACAATTATTTTATTATGGGTACTAACCTCGCTAATCAGATTATGATGAGTTATGTATGAAGGGAGTTTTCAAGTGTGCGAGGGAAGATGATAAAAATATTCAGGAGTGTCAAACGCTCAAGCTTGGGGATGCCCCCATGCACCCCCAAGAAATATTCAAGGAGACTCAAGCGTCTAAGCTTGGGGATGCTGATGGCTTCTCGCCCCTCGTTGGTTATCCCAAGTGGAAGGTTTGAGATGCAGTGTAGCGGAAGTTTTCCCTTGGCAAAGATACCAAGGATCGATTTCCCTGAGACTCCCAGTTTCAACAAGAAGGTGTCAACTGCTAACGGTGCCAGATATTAGAAATCAACGTGGACCTACACACAGATACAAATAACTTTGCTCCCAACGAGTACAGAGAGGTTGTCAATCCCTCCGGCCTTGTCGTTTACAAAGGATGAAACGCAAGTGATAATAGTGATAGGTAATGCTGCAAGTAATAAGTAAAAGCGGAAAGTAAATAGCGGATGTGATCAATGATGGTAATATGGACCGGGGTCCCATGATGTTCACTAGTGATGTCTCTCTCCCAAAAGACGATAAAACAGCTATGTGAGGTAAACGAATTACAGCTGGGCAATTGACAGAATTATGTGCGCAAACCAATGCTAACTATGTTGCAAGATAGGTAGAGGTTCAAAGCATGGGCAGTACGCCAAGGCAAGTAGACCGAAATCCATCTGCATCTACTACTAATCATCCACCTTGAGATATCTATCCAGAACATCTCGCTGGTATTAGGTTGCGAGTCCCACCCATAGTGTAAACTCAAAGCAACAGACAACTGTATTAAAAGAACTTTGCGTAAAGTAAACAATCCTTGCACCCGCGGGCACAAGCACCATTATTTTCCCCCTTGTGGCAATAGCACATCCCCTAGACTCATGTTTCTGTCACTCAAACTAGTCATCGAGGGGCATGAACCCACAATCGAGCATAACGTTCCCTCTTGGAGTCACTACCTACTACTTGGCCAAAGCAATAAATAACAACAGAGAACATGCAAGAATTACTTACGAACATAAATATAAAAGAGGTGAATCAAATATATTACTCAAACACAATCTGAACATAATCTCACAATCCATCGGATCCCAGCAAACTCATCATAGCAACAGCATAAGGATTACATATGTGCCTCGATCATGTAGGGCAGCTCAACAGCACAACGGAGAATATATTATTACTTGATGAGGTATTTAGAATTTGACCTCAAAAGTAAAGTATTGATGAATCAGGAACTTCATCTAATCCTCGCCCTAAATAGCATACTCCTTATGCTACTATTCTTTACAAACGATGAACCAGGACCTTCATTTAATTCTGAACCTAGATAGCATGCACCCTTTGTTACTATTATTTATTTAATGCCTGGCCAAGTGAGCTGCAGGAGCAAGAATTGCAGGATCAAAACAAAAACCCGAGGAAGGATATAATGTCAGTGTGATTTGTTGCCAATGCCAATTCTCTACTAGAGCTCTATGTACAGCAACTGAAAGTATGACTTCATCACGAAAACATCTTGATCCTTCTTTTTTCGTACTACAATTCTATAGTGACAAAACACGCCATCAAGTTCCCAGGATATCTTGGTCATTTTTCTGTTCTGTAAAACAAAACATGTTTAAAGGATTATCAACTGTGGCTGAAAACCTGTACATCCTTTGCTTATCTAGAAAATGGAGTTTAGCATTACAAAGAAGAAGCAGAAAAGAAACTGGGAAGTCCACTTTATGGGCCTCTGTCTGTATGTTTACAACTTGCAAGTGGCCTGAATTTATCAGTTGTTGATAGATGAAAGGCCAACCAATTTATGCCTAACATTTGTGTCTCTACATTTATGCACTACCATTATAGAGCTCAAGGCATCAGCTACACCACCAAGCAGGTCAAGAAGTTTGCCTATGGTGAGTGCCTGTAGGGTTATTATGTGTTTGTGGCTTTGTGCGCGACACCTGTTTGTTGTTTCGCCTCGGTCGTTTTGTCCGGCGTCCTGTAGTGTTGAAAGTGTTCCGGCAAACAATGGTTGGCGCGGCATTCACCAGTTAACGGTACACCACACTGTCGCCGCCACCGATGGCATCACCAATGTCCGTCGGTCGAGGTTCACGACATTATGAGATTGAAGACAGAGTTGTGTGCTCTGCTTTGTACATTGGAGCGGCACATGACTAAGTTGGCCAGATTGTCCTATGCATATACTTGTCAAGCAGATACGACCCAATCAAGGGCTCCTCTTTGTGTACCTCTCCAAGTATTCATCCGAGTTTCCAAATCCTATGTTAGCAGGAATGCAGACTATGCAGCGCCATTACGTGCATGCTCAGTGCATCCAAGTGGTTTTCTCCTGCAGGGAGCGAGCGTGCCAGCCGCTACATATGAGGCATAGTTGCAATCTTACTTTCCAATTTATGACCAAACAACAATCTAGCATGGATATTCCGAGTGCATGATTTTATGACTTGACGGTTGATTTAGTAGAGCAGGAGGTGTATCAGTTATTTGAAAGATATAGGTGGTTATTTCTATATATGAGGCTGGCCCGAGGAAATCTGTGGTGGTCTGGCCATGAAGCTATTTATTTCCTTGATGACATTCAACTTTGTCACCGGTAGTTCTTACTGGTACTCATCAGGTAGATTGTATCCTTAAATTCACTCCTCTACATCAAATATTCATTAAATTTAACTCAAATACCCAGTTCAAATTGTTTGTGTTATGTCCACACTTTCATCAAGCTAGATTTGTTGCATCTGTAAGTGAATTCGGCTGCACTAATCTTGAATTCTTTCAACAATTTTAGTACTTCAAGTCGTCAACAGAAAAAATCTATGATGCACTTGGTGGGCAGTCATGGAGAGATAGATGATGTTTGATAAAAGCTACTGGTATGATCCTCTTTTTTCATATTTTCACCCATTTAACTTTGTATTTGGGCTGGTACATAAAATATACCAAGGTCTATCAGTCACTCCTGCCGATCTTTCACTATTTGAGAACCAATGGACCAAGCATTCAACTTGATTTTCTTTCCAGTTTGTATCAATTAGTTATTTGTTGAGTAACTTGGGAGCCCGTAGGGTTTTGTACATGTTCAGTTATGTACTACTGGACAAGGTACATGAATTAGAAGAAAAGACTCATGGCAAGCAAACCAGCTCACAAATCATATTGATTCCATGGTATTTTATTACTAATTTTGGGTGGAGTATCTTTATTTTAAGGGCCATTAATTGGAAATTGTCCTGCTATACCTACTTCCGTTATCTATTTGTTGAGACCAAATTTTGAGAATTAAACATGCAGTGAATTCAATATAATCTGAGACGTCTATAACCTTTGTGCAGGTCTAAGCAATGCCAGTCTTCTGGGATTGAAAAAGTGTTTCGTGAAGCAACAATCATGCTATCAATGAAATTTAATGGCTATTACAACGCTAGAAAGGAGGACGGTGGCCTCCTGATCCAGCGGGCTTGGAGGCGCTCAGCAAGGGTGTCGATGCGCTCTGTCAACCTCCCCACGATGCGCTCACCTGCTTCTCCATCCTACGAGCACCGCCATACTCTGGGCGCCGACGGGCCTGTAGTGCTTGCCCAGCTATGCGTCCAGGCTACGAAAGGCATGGGCTTGCTGGTCAAGTAGGTTGCGCCCTCTCCATCATGATGTCCTCCCCCTCCGTGAGTGTTAACTGATTAATCCTGCACATCCATTTAAACAAAGATTCGGAAAAATATTTGATTCACTAATTAATCAACCAGTAAAGGACCAATTGCTTAATCCTACTAGCTAGACACTCCATCTATCCAATCCGTGAGTTTAAATTTATTAATCTTGTACATCCTGAAATTATGAAGAGTAAAGAAAAGATTTTGGTCTTGGAGGAGTAGTCAGCAAGTGTTGTTTGCAAACCAAATCCAGTTTCTGTGGAGAACATTGATTTGTGACCTCAGCTCAACCCTATTGAACGGATTGATTACTCTATGAAATAGTAGTTAGCCCATAATAGTAATTCCACTCCAATATTGGAGGTAGTTTTGATTGAGCTAAGAAATTTACTTGACGATGAAAGGAATGGCTTGCTTCAAAATTTGCAAAATAACTTCTCCAAGCTCTCAGAAGAGAAGCAATAATGTGACTCCAAGGTGTCTCTTTGAGAGAAAGGCTAGAGATGCTTTGGCGGTGGCAAAATAAAGGGAAGTAATTGCTATGGACGCTAGACAGTCAGGTGTTCATGTGCCTGTTTGATTAATGTTTTCTCCTCTTAATACTACTTCCGTTTTACTTCTTTTGGAACCCTTCTTTTGTACTCCTACAGATAGCAGATGAAAGGAGAAAGATGAAGAAGTCAAGCTATTGGAGAGGTCAATTAAGGAGATCGAAAGTACTTTATTTGCTCTCAAATAAAGCTTTATTCAATTTAAGTGAATTTTGTGGCCTTATTGTTGTAGCTATTCATTTTTCCATGCATTCTGAATGTTAGTACACACCCATGTTGGTACAGAACTCCTGTTGTTATGCCCGCGTTATGACAAGAACTTTCCCAGATTTTTGTGGATAAACATACATATGTGGACTAAACTCATTCCCTTATTTTTTTGTTACTTGCTCAGCCAATACTCCCTCCGGTCCTTTTTACTCTGCGCATTGGATTTGCCGAAAGTCAAACTTTGCTAAGTTTGACTAAGTTTATGTTAGAAATTATTAGCATCTATAATATCTAATAAATATAATATGAAAATATATTTCGAGACAAATCTAATGATATTGGTGTTTTTATGTGAATGTCAATAATTTTTTATATAAACTTGGTCAAAGTTGAATGAGATTGACTTCAGACAAACCTAATATGCAGAGTAAAAAGGACCAGAGGGAGTACATATGTATGCCAATATAGTTATTTTCATATACTTCTAATCCCTGAAAACACAATACAAATCCTAAAAGAAGTTATTTTTGTAATTAAAATTGCTAGCAATGACTTTGTGTTTTACGTTATGAAACATCTTATGATCTGAACATCATGCACCTACCTGAAAACACACATTAGCATTGACAATGAATGAATTTTTCACTAAGGAAAGAGAGGCTGATTCTCGGGGATTTTTTTCCCGTTGCAATTCACGGGCCCTTTTGCTAGTATATTACTCAAACACAATCTGAACATAATCTCACAATCCATCGGATCCCAGCAAACTCATCATAGCAACAACATAAGGATTACATATGTGCCTCGATCATGTAGGGCAGCTCACGAGGACTAATTAGTGAAGCACAAGAACGGGAGGAGAACATCACATAGCTACTGGTCATGGACCCATGGTCCAAGGGAGACTACTTACAACTCATCCGGGAGGCGTCCATGGTAGTGGAGAAGCTCCCGGTGGTGATCCTTCCCTCCGGCAGGGTGCCGGGAAGAGTTCTCCTGGTGCTCTCGATCTTGGAAGTGCGGCGGCGGCGGAACAGAGATGAGATCGCGAAAAAGGGTTCCCGTCTCGAGGGTTTCGGGACACGATATAAATATATGCCAAAGGGGGGCATCAGCGGAGGCCTGGGGGCCCAGGCGCCCCCCCCGGCGTGGCCAGGAGGGGGGCCGCGCCACCAGGGCGCCTGGAGCCCTGGTGGCCCCCCTCCGGCTGTACTTCGGGTGCCGGGAAGCTTCTGGAACGCTGATTTTTTATATAATTTTTCCGGGATTTTTCTGGCAGTTTACGTAATGGGAAAACCTGAAATACAAAAACAGCCGAAAACAGAAACTGGCACTGGGGTGCACTGAGTTAATAGGTTAGTCCAAATATGATCAAAAGTGTATGGAAGTGTATAAATAACATAGCAATATCACCCAAAAGAGGCATGGAGCAAGCAGAAATTATAGATACGTTTTGGACGTATCAACATCCCCAAGCTTAATTCCTGCTCGTCCTCGAGTAGGTAAATGATAACAAGAATAATTTCTGTGGTGACATGCTATTAACCATATAGGACTTTTTCATAGTCACATGACAAAAGCTTACTGAGACAATGAATCTGTAGTAATTAAGTTGCCTCATGAGAAAATCACAAAGAACTGAAAGTTTTACAATATGATACTGAAACATCAAATAGATTTGTAATGAGCATGGTGTGCAAATATGATAAAGTGATATCTCGCTTGCCCCCTTTAGTGAAGCAAAACATAAATGCAGGGGCACCTCCAAGGTTTAAGTGATGACTAGATACAATGATTTCAGAATACACGATATCACAATCATGCAAAAGACAATGCTACTTTGGGACAATGCACATTACACTCAGAATGACAATCATGCTCTCAGTAGTTGGTGCTTTAAAAGAAGGTGGAGACTCTCGAACCGTGGCTTTTGTTGGCAAGGTTGAAAACCCGTAGTCGGAAACAAAGACAAAGCATGTACCAGAGCTCTTGGTTTTAAAAATAGAGGTAATAATTATTATTTTTAGATTATGCATGTTTCGTCAACGAATGCTAGCAGACAACTCAATCACTTCATGAGATGGACAAGTTTCGAGGAACGGCTCCCGAATGAGGACGATCACATCCTCTTAATCTCCTTTGTTTATCACTGCCAAAGTTTTCTGATTTCTCATGAACAAAGCGTGAAGGAGGGTTTGTTTGTTATATTATTTTTGAGCCGGGTGCACTCAATGCCAGTTCCTTCTCGTATTATGGGTTTGCACATTAGACATGCAATCCCGGGGTGAAGCTTGTCCAACTTAAGAAGATCATGAATTAACTACTACTTCCTCATGAACTAAAACAGAGGCACAAAATAGAAATGCATTTTTTTGAATAATTTCGAGATGGTACATGCAAGTCTTCGTTAGGAATGGCAGGTAAATACCATGTAGGAAGGTATGGTGGACTCATATGGCATAACTGGTTTAAAGGAATTTGGATGCACAAGCAGTCAGTCCGCTTAGTATAGGTGGAGGTTAGCAAAAGACTGGGAGCGACCAACTAAAAGAGCAATGACGGTCATAATCATGCAGAGCGACAAAGCAACATTGAATCAGGCATGGAAGTTATATCGCTACTCAGAAACAAAAGATCATCAAGGCTTGACAGACTTTCTTTACAGTCTTAAATATGCGTGAGCATACGCCAAGTCAATCAAAATAAATTCTTGAAGGAAGATATTACTAAACCATACCACATCATAGGCAAAACAAATCATGTTGGTACTCCAATAACACATTGGGAACCCCCCAGCTATTTGAGACTAACCATAAGAAAACATGAACTACTAAGCACCATTATGCACGTAGCATCTTTATCATAGACATATCAACCAATGCAACGGAAGCAAACTCTCTTAATAAGATAAGCATGATAACTAAAGAGAGTTCAAGCAACCAACTAAACAAAAGCTCTTTAAAAAGATAAGCATGAAAGTTAAGAGCTAAGCATGATAGTAGCTATTGAAAGACAAAGAACACAAACAACAAAGATAGACATGAAAATTCTATGTTATGTTCTAGGTAGAAGTGGAGCGTGTTTCTCTCCCACATAAAGAAAGCTGAGTTCCGACTCGTTATGAAAAGCAAAAGAAAACTAAAAAAGCATAGCACATAACACATGAAGTGATAAAAATATAGTGGAACGAAAGACGAACTGATAATGTTGATGGAGAAGGGGATGCACGGGGGCATCCCCAAGCTTAGACGCTTGAGTCTCCTTGAATATTTCTTGGGGGTGCATGGGGGCATCCCCAAGCTTGAGCGCTTGACACTCCTGAATCTTTTTATCATCTTCCCTCGCACACTTGAAAACTCCCTTCATACATAACTCATCATAATCTGATTAGCGAGGTTAGTACCCATAATAAAATAATTGTTCTTTGCTGGAAATAAGGATATTCTTGAAGGTCTACTGTTTCTCAAGATTGCCAAAAGGTTTTTGCAAAGAAAAAGCAAGCTCAAGGTTTGCAAAATGAAGGAAAGGCAAAACAGGACAGAATCTGTGAAAAACAGAACAGCAGGTTGTAAATGATTTTTTTCGGGGCACCTTGCAACTCTAATCAAAAAACTCAGAACAGAAGCACGAAAGACAATTATATAGAGCATGCTGTCGAAAAAATTCATACCAAAAAGATGATCTGTTGATTTTATACGAATTTTTCTATCCAAGGACAGAATCTGTTTCCTGGACAGCACGTCACAACTTTTGAACTTTCTTGCAATCAGAGGCTACACTTGGCACAAAGTTGAAAAGCAAAGATACAATGATGATGCTACTGTAGTAACAACATCAAGACACAACAAAAGCAAAATAAAAATTTATTCATGTGGGCTGCTTCCCAAAAGCGCTTTCTTTTATGCCTTTAAGCTAGGCATAATGCAAAAAGATCAAGTCTTATCAAGAGTAAAAGAATAGCTAGCCCGTATAACGGACTCAAAAGGTAACTTAATCTTCTTTCGAGGGAAGTGTTCCATCCCTTTCTTGAGAGGAAACTGGAATTTTATATTCTCCTCTTTCATGTCAATGATAGCACCAACGGTGCGTAGAAAAGGACGTCCCAAAATAATTGGACAAGAAGGTTCACATTCAATGTCCATAATAGTAAAATCAACGGGAACGTAATTGTCATTGACAATGATAAGAACATCGTCAATCCTCCCCAAAGGTTTCTTTATGGAAGAATCAACGAGACGAACACCAAAAGAACAAGAATCAAAAGGTTTCAATTTAAGCATATCATATAGTCTTTTGGGCATAATGGAGGTACTAGCTACAACATCACATAAAGCATAGCAAGAGAAGTTGTTTATCTTAATTTTAATCATAGGATCCCAACCATCTTCTAGCTTTCTAGGTATGGAGGCTTCTACTCTAAGTTTCTCCTCCCTAGCTTTGATAAGAGCATTAGTGATATGCTCTGTGAAGGCAAGGTTAAGCGTGCTAGTGCGGGGATCTCTAGACATCTTGTGAAGGAAATCAATAATTTCGGTAAGAGTGCAATTATCAAAATCAAGGTCACTACTATCAAGTAAGGTGGTAGTGGTGTCCTTTAGGTTCACTTGTTTGGTAGTTTCTATAGTCATAGCATCACCATTAATAGGTCCAATGGGACCAGGAGTGCATTGGGTGCTAAGAGTTTGGATATCCTCAACAACTTGGATAGTAGCAACAGTGTGGTGGGTAGGAAGGTTCTTAATTCTATCTTCTTCCTCCCTTTCTCTAGCCCATCTCTCTTTAAGTTTAGCCATCATCCTAATGTTTTCATTAATTTGCACTTGAATAGCATTCATAGGAGTGACCTTCCTCTCCTCAAGAGGAGAAGTTCTAATTTTAAGTAATTCTACCTCATTGGCTAAATTGTCTACCTTCGAAGAGAGATCATCTAGTTTGTTTAGTTTTTCTTCTACACTCTTATTAAAGGCTTTTTGGGTAGTGATGAAATCTTTAAGCATAATCTCTAGTTCAGTAGTGGAGTTCTTGGTGCTAGGATAAGCATTGTTGTTCCCATAAGAATTAGAGGGGAACGGTCTAGGATTGCTACCAAAGTTACTCCTATAAGCATTGTTATTAAAATTGTTTCTAGAGATAAAGTTCACGTCTACTTGTTCTTGAGCAATCAAAGAATTTAAAGGAACATCACGAGGATCAACAGAAGATTGCTTCGAAAGTAGAGACATGATCAAGTCAACTTTTTCATTTAGGGAGGAAATCTCCTCGACAGAGTTCACCTTCCTACCTGTTGGAGCGCGTTCGGTGTGCCATTGGGAATAGTTGGTCATCATCTCATCGAGAAGCTTCGTGGCAGCACCAAGTGTAGTTGACATAAAGGTTCCTCCCGCGGCCGAATCTAACAAGTTCCGCGAGGTAAAGTTCAAGCCTGCATAAAAAGTTTGGATAACCATCCAAGTAGTCAAACCATGAGTAGGGCAGTTCTTGACAAGAGACTTCATACGTTCCCAAGCTTGGGCAACGTGTTCATTATCCAATTGTTTAAAATTCATTATGTTGCTTCTTAGTTGGATAATTTTAGCAGGTGGATAGTATTTTCCAATAAAAGCATCTTTGCACTTGCCCATGAATCTATGCTATTTCTAGGCAAAGATTGAAACCAAATTTTAGCTCCTCCTCTCAAGGAGAAAGGAAAAAGCTTAAGCTTAACAATATTACCATCTATTTCTTGGTACTTTTGCATATCACAAAGTTCAACAAAGTTGTTCAAGTGTAAAGCAGCATCATCTCCAGCACCGGAGAATTGATCTTTCATAACTAGGTTCAGTAAAGCAGGTTTAATTTCATACGAAGGTGCTGAAGTGGCAGGTGTAGTGATAGGTGTGCAGATAAAGTCATCGTTGTTGTGACTAGTGAAGTCACACAACTTGGTGTTCTCGGTGGAACCCATAGCAGCAAGCAAGCAAGATAACTATTTTTGTGATTTTTGATAAAAGATACTAAAGCAAAACTGAAAGGTAAACTAACAAGACTAAAAAGCAAAGGTAAAAGATAGCGTGCAACTCCCCTATCCTGAAGAGTGGAGTCCCCGGCGACGGCGCCAGAAAACTTTGCTTGATGGCTTCTCGCCCCTCGTTGGTTACCCCAAGTGGAAGGTTTGAGATGCAGTGTAGCGGAAGTTTTCCCTAGGCAAAGATACCAAGGATCGATTTCCCTGAGACTCCCAGTTTCGACAAGAAGGTGTCAACTGCTAACGGCGCCAGATATTAGCAATCAACGTGGACCTGCACACAGATACAAATAACTTTGCTCCCAACGAGTACAGAGAGGTTGTCAATCCCTCCGGCCTTGTCGTTTACAAAGGATCAAACGCAAGTGATAATAGTGATAGGTAATGCTGCAAGTAATAAGTAAAAGCGGAAAGTAAATAGCGGATGTGATCAATGATGGTAATATGGACCGGGGTCCCATGATGTTCACTAGTGATGTCTCTCTCCCAAAAGACGATAAAACAGCTATGTGAGGTAAACGAATTACAGCTGGGCAATTGACAGAATTATGTGCGCAAACCAATGCTAACTATGTTGCAAGAAAGGTAGAGGTTCAAAGCATGGGCGGTACGCCAAGGCAAGTAGACCGAAATCCATCTTCATCTACTACTAATCATCCACCTTGAGATATCTATCCAGAACATCTCGCTGGTATTAAGTTGCGAGTCCCACCCATAGTGTAAACTCAAAGCAACAGGCAACTGCATTAAAAGAACTTTGCGTAAAGTAAACAATCCTTGCACCCGCGGGCACAAGCACCGTTGTTTTCCCCCTTGTGGCAACAGCACATCACCTAGACTCATGTTTCTGTCACTCAAACTAGTCATCGAGGGGCATGAACCCACAATCAAGCATAATGTTCCCTCTTGGAGTCACTACCTACTACTTGGCCAAAGCAATAAATAACAACGGAGAACATGCAAGAATTACTTACGAACATAAATATAAAATAGGTGAATCAAATATATTACTCAAACATAATCTGAACATAATCTCACAATCCATCGGATCCCAGCAAACTCATCATAGCAACAGCATAAGGATTACATATGTGCCTCGATCATGTAGGGCAGCTCACGAGGACTAATTAGTGAAGCACAAGAACGGGAGGAGAACATCACATAGCTACTGGTCATGGACCCATGGTCCAAGGGAGACTACTCACAACTCATCCGGGAGGCGTCCATGGTGGTGGAGAAGCTCCCGGTGGTGATCCTCCCCTCCGGCAGGGTGCCGGGAAGAGTTCTCCTGGTGCTCCCGATCTTGGAAGCGCGGCGGCGGCGGAACAGAGATGAGATCGCGAAAAAGGGTTCTCGTCTCGAGGGTTTCGGGACACGATATAAATATATGCCAAAGGGGGGCATTAGCGGAGGCCTGGGGGGCCCAGGCGCCCCCCCCGGTGCGGCCAGGATGGGGGCCGCGCCGCCAGGGCGCCTGGAGCCCTGGTGGCCCCCCTCCGGCTGTACTTAGGGTGCCGGGAAGCTTCTGGAACACTGATTTTTATATAATTTTTCCGGGATTTTTCTGGCAGTTTACGTAATGGGAAAACCTGAAATACAAAAACAGCCGAAAACAAAAACTGGCACTGGGGTGCACTGAGTTAATAGATTAGTCCAAATATGATCAAAAGTGTATGGAAGTGTATAAATAACATAGCAATATCACCCAAAAGAGGCATGGAGCAAGCAGAAATTAAAGATACGTTTTGGACGTATCAGATGCCCCCGTGCATCCCCTTCTCCATCAACATTATCAGTTCGTCTTTCGTTCCACTATATTTTTATCACTTCATGTGTTATGTGCTATGTTTGGAGCGTCTTGCTTTTAGTTTTCCTTTTTAGTTTTCTTTAGCTTTTCATAACGAGTCGGAACTCAGCTTTCTTTATGTGGGAGAGAAACACGCTCCACTTCTACCTAGAACATAACATAGAATTTTCATGTCTATCTTTGCTGTGTGTGTCCTTTGTCTTTCAATAGCTACTATCATGCTTAGCTCTTAACTTTCATGCTTATATTTTTAAAGAGCTTTTGTTTAGTTGGTTGCTTGAACTCTCTTTATTTATCATGATTATCTTATTAAGAGAGTTTGCTTCCGTTGCATTGGTTGATATGTCTATGATAAAGATGCTACGTGCATAATGGCGCTTAGTAGTTCATGTTTTCTTATGGTTAGTCTCAAATAGCTGGGGGGTTTCCAATGTGTTATTGGAGTACCAACATGATTTGTTTTGCCTATGATGTGGTATGGTTTAGTAATATCTTCCTTCAAGAATTTATTTTGATTGACTTGGCGTATGCTCACGCATATTTAAGACTGTAAAGAAAGTATGTCAAGCCTTGATGATCTTTTGTTTCTGAGTAGCGATATAACTTCCATGCCTGATTCAATGTTGCTTTGTTGCTCTGCATGATTATGACCGTCATTGCTCTTTTAGTTGGTCGCTCCCAGTCTTTTGCTAACCTTCGCCTGTACTAAGCGGACTGACTGCTTGTGCATCCAAATTCCTTTAAACTAGTTATGCCATACGAGTCCACCATACCTTCCTACATGGTATTTACCTGCCATTCCTAACGGAGACTTTCATGTACCATCTCGAAATTATTCAAAAAAAATGCATTCCTATTTTGTGCCTCTGTTTTAAGTTCATGAGGAAGTAGTAGTTAATTCATGATCTTTTTAAGTTGGACAAGCTTCACCCCGGGATTGCATGTATAATGTGCAAACCCATAATACGAGAAGGAACTGGCATTGAGTGCGCCCGGCTCAAAAATAATATAACAAACAAACCCTCCTTCACGCTTTGTTCATGAGAAATCAGAAAACTTTGGCAGTGATAAACAAAGGAGATTAAGAGGATGTGATCGTCCTCATTCGGGAGCCGTTCCTCGAAACTTGTCCATCTCAAGAAGTGATTGAGTTGTCTGCTAGCATTCGTTGACGGAACATGCATAATCTAAAAAATAATAATTACTACCTCTGTTTTTAAAACCAAGAGCTCTGGTACATGCTTTGTCTTTTCTTCTGACTACGGGTTTTCAACCTTGCCAACAAAAGCCACGGTTCGAGAGTCTCCACCTTCTTTTAAAGCACCAACTACTGAGAGCATGATTGTCATTCTGAGTGTAATGTGCATTGTCCCAAAGTAGCATTGTCTTTTGCATGATTGTTATATCGTTTATTCTGAAATCATTGTATCTAGTCATCACTTAAACCTTGGAGGTGCCCCTGCATTTATGTTTTGCTTCACTCAAGGGGGCAAGCGAGATATCACTTTATCATATTTGCACACCATGCTCATTACAAATCTATTTGATGTTTCAGTATCATATTGTAAAACTTTCAGTTCTTTGTGATTTTCTCACGAGGCAACTTAATTACTACAGATTCATTGTCTCGGTAAGCTTTTGTCATGTGACTATGAAAAAGTCCTATATGGTTAATAGCATGTCACCACAGAAATTATTCTTGTTATCATTTACCTACTCGAGGACGAGCATGAATTAAGCTTGGGGATGTTGATACGTCCAAAACGTATCTATAATTTCTGCTTGCTCCATGCCTCTTTTGGGTGATATTGCTATGTTATTGATACACTTCCATACACTTTTGATCTTATTTGGACTAACATATTAACTCAGTGCACCCCAGTGCCAGTTTCTGTTTTCGGCTGTTTTTGTATTTCAGGTTTTCCCATTACGTAAACTGCCAGAAAAATCCCGGAAAAATTATATAAAAAATCAGCGTTCCAGAAGCTTCCCGGCACCCGAAGTACAGCCGGAGGGGGGCCACCAGGGCTCCAGGCGCCCTGGTGGCGCGGCCCCCCTCCTAGCCGCGCCGGGGGGGCGCCTGGGCCCCCTAGGCCTCCGCTGATGCCCCCCTTTGGCATATATTTATATAGTGTCCCGAAACCCTCGAGACGGGAACCCTTTTTCGCGATCTCATCTCTGTTCCGCCGCCGCCGCGCTTCCAAGATCGGGAGCACCAGGAGAACTCTTCCCGGCACCCTGCCGGAGGGGAGGATCACCACCGGGAGCTTCTCCACCACCATGGACGCCTCCCGGATGAGTTGTGAGTAGTCTCCCTTGGACCATGGGTCCATGACCAGTAGCTATGTGATGTTCTCCTCCCGTTCTTGTGCTTCACTAATTAGTCCTCGTGAGCTGCCCTACATGATCGAGGCACATATGTAATCCTTATGCTGTTGCTATGATGAGTTTGCTGGGATCCGATGGATTGTGAGATTATGTTCAGATTGTGTTTGAGTAATATATTTGATTCACCTCTTTTATATTTATGTTCGTAAGTAATTCTTGCATGTTCTCTGTTGTTATTTATTGCTTTGGCCAAATAGTAGGTAGTGACTCCAAGAGGGAACGTTATGCTCGATTGTGGGTTCATGCCCCTCGATGACTAGTTTGAGTGACAGAAACATGAGTCTAGGGGATGTGCTATTGCCACAAGGGGGAAAATAATGGTGCTTGTGCCCGCGGGTGCAAGGATTGTTTACTTTACGCAAAGTTCTTTTAATACAGTTGTCTGTTGCTTTGAGTTTACACTATGGGTGGGACTCGCAACTTAATACCAGCGAGATGTTCTGGATAGATATCTCAAGGTGGATGATTAGTAGTAGATGCAGATGGATTTCGGTCTACTTGCCTTGGCGTACCGCCCATGCTTTGAACCTCTACCTTTCTTGCAACATAGTTAGCATTGGTTTGCGCACATAATTCTGTCAATTGCCCAGCTGTAATTCGTTTACCTCACATAGCTGTTTTATCGTCTTTTGGGAGAGAGAGACATCACTAGTGAACATCATGGGACACCGGTCCATATTACCATCATTGATCACATCCGCTATTTACTTTCCGCTTTTACTTATTACTTGCAGCATTACCTATCACTATTATCACTTGCGTTTGATCCTTTGTAAACGACAAGGCCGGAGGGATTGACAACCTCTCTGTACTCGTTGGGAGCAAAGTTATTTGTATCTGTGTGCAGGTCCACGTTGATTGCTAATATCTGGCGCCGTTAGCAGTTGACACCTTGTTGAAACTGGGAGTCTCAGGGAAATCGATCCTTGGTATCTTTGCCAAGGGAAAACTTCCGCTACACTGCATCTCAAACCTTCCACTTGGGGTAACCAACGAGGGGCGAGAAGCCATCAGATAGGCTCTAACGTTCGCATACAACGGGTGTAAGCCAGATTACACACGCGATACACTTAGGGTTGACTTGACGAGCCTAGCATGTACAAACATGGCCTCGGAACACGGAAGACCGAAAGGTCGAACATGAGTCGTATAGAAGATACGATCAACATGAAGATGTTCACCGTTGATGACTAGTCCGTCTCACGTGATGATCGGACACGGCCTAGTCGATTCGGATCATGTATCACTTAGATGACTAGAGAGATGTCTATCTGAGTGGGATTTCATTAGATGAACTTAATTGTCATGAACAATAGTCTAAGTTGTCTTCGCAAATTATGACCAATAACTGCATTGTAGCTCCCTGTTTAATACGATCCTAGAGAAAGACTAAGTTGAAAGATATTGTAAGCAATGATGCGGACTGGGTCCGTATCCGAGGAGTGTCCTCACTGCTACACAGAAAGCTTACGTCTTTGATGCACCGCTCGATGTGCAAACCCCTACAACGTTGTCTGTGGATGTTGTGAACACCTGACAGACACGTCCTGATGACTACTTGATAGTTTAGTGCACCATACTTTACGGCTTAGAATCGGGATTCCAATGACATTTTGAACGCCATAGAACATATGAGATGTTCTAAGAGCTGAAATTGGGATTTCAGGCTCATGCCCGTGTTGAGAGGTATGAGACCTCTGACAAGTTCTTTTGCCAAAAAGATGAAGGAGAATAGCTCAACTAGTGAGCGTGTGCTCAGAATGTCTGGGTGCTAAAATCACTTGAACCAAGTGGGAGTTAATCTTCCAGATGAGATAGTGATTGACAGAATTCTCTAGACACTATCACCAAGCTGCTAGAACTTCGTGATGAACTATGACATGCAAAGGATGGAGATGATCCCGGAGCTATTAGCGGTTCTTAAGACCGCAAAAGTAGAAATCAAGAAGGAGCATCAAGCGTTGATGGTTTAACAAGACCACTGGTTTCAAAGGGCAAGGGCTAGAAGGGAAACTTCATGAATGGCAAACCAGTTGTCGCTCTGATGAAGGAACCCAAGGTTGAACCCAAACCTCGAGACTAAGTGCTTCTATTGTAAGGGGAACGGTCACATGGTAGCGGAACTACCCCAAATACATGGTAGATAAGAAAAGCTGGCAACTTCAACAAAGTATATTTGATATACGTGTTATTGATGTGTACCTTACTAGTACTCCTTGTAGCACATGGGTATTGGATACCGGTTCAGTTGCTATTATTAGTGACTTGAAGCAAAAGCTACGGACTGAACGGAGACTAGCTAAGGGCGAGGTGACGATGTGTGTTGGAAGTGTTTCCAAGGTTGATAAGATCACCATCGCACGCTCCCTCTATTTTCGAGATTAGTGTTGAACCTAGATAAATGTTATCAGGTGTCTATGTTGAGCATGAATATGATTAGATCATGTTCATTGCAATACGGTTATTCATTTAAGTCAGAGAATAATGGTTATTCTGTTTACATGAATAATACCTTTATGGTCATGCACCCAATGGTTTGTTGAATCTCGATCATAGTAATACACATGATGATAATATTAATGCCAAAAGATGTAGAGTTAATGATGATAGTACCACTTTCTTGTGGCACTGCCGCTTAGGTCATTTTGGCATAAAATGCGTGAAGAAACTCCATGTTGATGGATGTTTGGAGTCACTTGATTTTGAATCGCTTGACACATGCAAGCCATGCCTCATGGGCAGGATGACTAAGATCCCGTGTTCAGGTACAATGAAACGGGAAGTGACTTGTTGGAAATCATACATGCTGATGTGTGTGATCCAATGAGAATTAAGGCGTGTAGTGGATATCATTATTTTCTCAACTTCACTGACGATTTGAGTAGATATGGGTATATTTACTTAATGAAGTAAAAGTCTGAAACGTTTGAAAAGTTCAAGCAATTTCAGAGTGAAGTTAAGAATCATCATAACAAGAAGATCATGTTCCTATGATCTGATCAAGGGGATATTTTCTGAGTTGTGAGTTTGGCAATCACTTAAGACATTGTGGAATTGTTTCGCAGTTGAAGCCACCTGGAACACCACAGCGTAATGGTGTGTCTGGACGTCATAATCGAACCTTATGAGATATGGTGCGATCTATGATGTCTCTTACCGATCTACCGATGTTATTTTGAGGTTATGCATTAGAGACAGTTGCATTCACTTTAGATAGGGCACCATCTAAGTCCGTTGAGATGACGCCGTATGAACTATGGTTTGGTAAGAAACCATAGTTGTTGTTTCTTAATGTTTGGGGTTGCGATGCTTATGGCTTCAGCCGGAAAAAGCTCGAACCCAAAGCGGACAAATACATCTTCATAGGATACCCAAAGGTAACAATTGGGTATACCTTCTATCTCAGATCCAAGGCCAAAATGTTTGTCGCTAAGAACGGTTCCTTTCTCGAGAAGGAGTTTCTCTCGAAAGAATTGAGTGGGAGGAAGATAGAACTTGATGAGGTTGTCGAACCCTCACTTCAACCGGAGAGTAGTGCAACACAGAAAGATGTTTCTGTGGAACCTACGACTGTTGAAGAGGAGACTAATGATAGTGATCATGAAGCTCCAGCGATCCTTCCATGGACTAGAGCAAGCATCTCAGAGTTGGAATATATGCTTTGATGGAGTGATCAAAGTTTTTGGGTTTATACAAAGTTTGTTGGAAACCTGTATTTACAATAAAGTGAGTGGGAGCACTACAACATTTCTGATAAGTATATGTGAATGACATATTGTTGATCCGAAATGATGTAGAATTTTTGGAAAGCGTAAAGGGTTGTTTGAAAGGAGGTTTTCAAAGGAAGACTTGGATAAAGCTGCTTACATAATTGGGCATCAAGATCTATAGAGATAGATCAAGATGCCTAATGATACTTTCAAAAGAACACACACCTTTGATATGATTTTGAAGGAGTTCAAAATAGATCAGTCAAAGAAGGAGTTCTTACCTGAGTGTAAGGTGTGAAGTTGAGTAAGACTCAAAGCTTGACCACGGCAGATGAAAGAGGAAGGACAAAGGTCGTCCCCTATGCTTTTGTCATAGGCTCTATACGGTATGCCATGCTGAGTATCGCACCTGAAGTGTGCCTTGCCACATGTCTGGCAAGAGGGTACAAAGGTGATCCAAGAGTGGATCACTAGATAGTGGTCAAAATTATCCTTGAGGAATAAGGAAATGTTTCTCGGTTATGGAGGTGATAAAGAGTTCGACATAAAGAGTTACGTCGATGCAAGCTTAACACCTATCCGGATAACTCAGAGTAGAGACACCGGATACGTATAATGGACCAGTAGTTTGGAGTAGCTCCAAGTGGAACGTGGTAGCAGCATCTACGATATGACATAAAGTTTTGCGAAATACATAGGGATCTGAATGTCGCAGACCCGTTGACTACAACCTCTCTCACAAGCATAACATGATCAAACCCAGAACTCATTGAGTGTTAATCACATAGTGATGTGAACTAGATTATTGACTCTAGTAAACTCTTTGGATGTTAGTCACATGGCGATGTGACCTGTGAGTGTTAATCACATGGCGATGTGAACTAGATTATTGACTCTAGTGCAAGTGGGAGACTGTTGGAAATATGCCCTAGAGGCAATAATAAATTGGTTATTATTATATTTCCTTGTTCATGATAATTGTTTATTATCCATGCTAGAATTGTATTGATAGGAAACTCAGATACATGTGTGGATACATAGACAAACACCATGTCCCTAGTAAGCCTCTAGTTGACTAGCTCGTTGGTCAACAGATGCTCACGGTTTCCTGACCATGGACATTGGATGTCGTTGATAACGGGATCACATCATTCGGAGAATGATGTGATGGACAAGACCCAATCCTAAGCCTAGCACAGATCATGTAGTTCGTATGCTAAAGCTTTTCCATATGTCAAGTAACTTTTCCTTAGACCATGAGATTGTGCAACTCCCGGATACCGTAGGAATGCTTTGGGTGTACCAAACGTCACAACGTAACTGGGTGGCTATAAAGGTGCACTACAGGTATCTTCGGAAGTGTCTGTTGGGTTGGCACGAATCGAGACTGGGATTTGTCACTCCGTATGACGGAGAGGTATCTCTGGGCCCACTCGGTAGGACATAATCATAATGTGCACAATGTGATCAAGGAGTTGATCACGGGATGATGTGTTACAGAACGAGTAAAGAGACTTGCCGGTAACGAGATTGAACGAGGTATCGGTATACCGACGATCGAATCTTGGGCAAGTACTGTACCGATAGACAAAGGGAATTGTATACGGGATTGATTGAATCCTTGACATCGTGGTTCATCCGATGAGATCATCGTGGAGCATGTGGGAGCCAACATGGGTATCTAGATCCCGCTGTTGGTTATTGGCCGGAGAGTTGTCTCGGTCATGTCTGCATGGTTCCCGAGCCCGTAGGGTCTACACACTTAAGGTTCGATGACGCTAGGGTTATAGGGAAAGTATGTACGCGGTTACCTAAGGTTGTTCGGAGTCCCGGATGAGATCCCGGACGTCACGAGGAGTTCCGAAATGGTCCGGAGGTAAAGATTCATATATGGGAAGTCCCGTTTTGGTCACCGGAAAAGTTTCGGGCGCTATCGGTAGCGTACCGGGACCACCGGGAGGGTCCCGGGGGTCCACCGGGTGGGGCCACCAGCCCCGGAGGCATACGTGGGCCAAGTGTGGGAGGGGACCAGCCCCAGGTGGGCTGGTGCTCCCCCCCACCAAGGCCCAAGGCGCCTCCAAGAGGGGAGGGGGGCAAACCCTAGGGCACATGGGCCCTAGGGCCCAATCTGGTGCGCCCCGCTCTCCCTCTCCCCCTCTGGCCGCCACCCTCAGATGGGATCTGAGGTGGCCGCACCCCTAGGGGTGGGAAACCCTAGAGGGGGCGCAACCCCTCCCTTCCCCCTATATATATGAGAGTTTTGGGGCTGCCCACAAAACGGTTTTGACCTCTGTCGCTTGGCGCAGCCCTGTCTCTCTCCCTCCTCGTCTCTCGCAGTGCTTGGCGAAGCCCTGCTGGAGTCCCGCGCTCCTCCACCACCACCACGCCGTCGTGCTGCTGTTGGATGGAGTCTTCCCCAACCTCTCCCTCTCTCCTTGCTGGATCAAGGCGTGGGAGACGTCATCGGGCTGCACGTGTGTTGAACGCGGAGGCGCCGTTGTTCGACGCTTAGATCAGAATCAACCGCGATCTGAATCGCAGCGAGTACGACTCCTTCATCCACGTTCTTGCAACGCTTCCGCATCGCGATCTACAAGGGTATGTAAATGCACTCCCCTCCCCCTCGTTGCTAGATTAATCCATAGATAGATCTTGGTGATGCGTAGGTAAAATTTTGATTTTCTGCTACGATACCCAACACTCCGTGCCTCTAGCGGAAGAAAAAAACAAAACACATTTTTTCCGTTCTTGAGATGCATGGTCGTGTCTCTCGCGGAAGGCAAATCTGTATCTCTTGCGGAAGGTAAAAACATGTTTTTTCATTTCTGAGAGTCATAGCCGTGCCTCTAGCGGAAGGGAAAAAACGTGTTTTTTTCGTTTTCTGATAGACGAAAAAACTTTCGGGCTGATTAAGGAGCACTCTCTGCAAAGGTCATTCTTACCTTTCCATGCCGTGACAAATGGCGCATTGTACGTACGCCATTTGTCGCAGCCCGAAATTTTTCGTTATATATATATATGTATATATATATATATATGTATATATATATATATATATGTATATATATATATATATATATGTTTATTCAAAACATCGGATTCCTTCAAAACTAGATCCTATAGTCATATATTTTGGCAAACTTTTTATTTCACGCATAAACTAGGACGGAAAACGAAGCGGGAGCACATTTTTTTCTTTCCGAAAGAGTGCCTCTCGCGGAAGCAAATCTACGAGAAGTAACTCCGTGCCTCTAGCGGAAGAAAAAAACAAAACACATTTTTTCCGTTCTTGAGATGCACAGTCGTGTCTCCCGCGGAAGGCAAATTTGTATCTCTTGCGAAAGGTAAAAACATGTTTTTTCATTTCTGAGAGTCATAGCCGTGCCTCTCGCGGAAGGAAAAAACGTGTTTTTTTCGTTTTCTGATAGACGATAAAACTTTCGGGCTGATTAAGGAGCACTCTCTGCAAAGGTCATTCTTACCTTTCCATGCCGTGACAAATGGCGCGTTGTACGTACGCCATTTGTCGCAGCCCGAAAGTTTTTCGTTATATATATATGTTTATTCAAAACATCGGATTCCTTCAAAACTAGATCCTATAGTCATAGATTTTGGCAAACTTTTTATTTCACGCATAAACTAGGACGGAAAACGAAGCGGGAGCACATTTTTTTCTTTCCGAAAGAGTGCCTCTCGCGGAAGCAAATCTACGAGAAGTAACTCTATGCCTCTAGCGGAAGAAAAAAACAAAACACATTTTTTCCGTTCTTGAGATGCACGGTCGTGTCTTTCGCGGAAGGCAAATCTGTATCTCTTGCGGAAGGTAAAAACATGTTTTTTCATTTCTGAGAGTCATAGCCGTGCCTCTCGCTGAAGGAAAAAACGTGTTTTTTTCGTTTTCTGATAGACGTGCCTCTCGGGGAAGTAAATCCGTGCCTTCCGCGGAAGTAAAAGAGAAATGAAAACATGTTTTTTCCATTTCTGAGAAGCTCGGACGCGCTTCTCGCGGAAGCAAATAAAACATTTTTCACGCAAAAATAATAATTTCAAATTATAATTTTTGTCCAAAAGCTAAGAAAGGCCGGTGAAAAGCCGAAAACGCTTGCGAAAAAATAAAATAAAATTCTAAGGGTCTGCCCAAAGAACCACACGTGGCGGTGACTGAGAGCTCTCAGCCCAATCCAAATGACCCTTGGGGAGGCTCCCGAAGGAGCGCTCCTTCGTTAGTTCTCCCCCTAATCCGCACCTTCAGCGCCGGTTATGAGATCTGGCGCCTGTATGGTTCCATGGTGAGTTGTAACTTTGAAGCCTACTTGGTTGCTAACTATTTTCTCAACTGTTTCGTTTGATAGCTGGTCGCTATACTTTTTCGCTGGTTTCCCGGTTCGTGGTATGGTTGACTGTTCAGGGTTGAACCCTTTGGTCTACTTTTTCGAAAAATAGATTTGTAAATAAAACAAAAAATGCATAAAAACGGAAAAATACATCGAATTTTAAGAAAATTCACAATTTTTAAAAATTTCATCAATTTCGGAAAAAGTTCACTAAAATTGAAAAAAGGTTCATCGGTTTTGAAAAAAATCATGATTTTTTAAAATTCATCTAAATTTGAAAAAATCATCAATTTTTTTTAAAAAACATCTGATTTGGAATAAATCATCGAATTTCATAAAAGTTTATCTAAATTTAAAAAATCATCGAATTTGAAAATAGTTTGTGCGTTTTGAGAAGAGAAGGAAAGGATGTCAGTATTAACGTGAGGATCGGTGGCAGGTTGGTTAGTTCGTCCTACTTAAAAGCGTTAGGTCACCGATTCGAGTCGCAACACAGCAGCATTTTTAGCGCGTTTTGGAAAAACAAAAGGAAAAAAAAGACTTAGATGGGCCAGCTCCACGTGGGGGACGCTTCAGGCGCCCGTTTACAAAATACACAGCAACGGGCCGACCTGGAATCTAAGTTTCACTTGCATTAGCCAACCGGGACCCGCGAGCGTCAAGCTGTCGACCCTTTGCTGAACAGAACCGCGAACGGGCCGGCCCAGTTGAAGCTAGCGAAATCCAGGCACGTAAAAAAAATTACCAGAAAACTGTTGCGGAAGAAAGAGAGCTCGTACTCGTTATCTCCGGCTAACCAATAGACCAGACACATCCAAGTGCTAGATTTTTGGCGCCCAACTTTAAGAACCAATGTATATCGCCTGATCAATTAAACTACTATATACAACAGCAGAACCATTTATTTTTTCAAACCATTTGTTTTTTCAAACTTTTCTACATTTCTTGGGGGAAATGAACAATTTTCTTATTTTTTCATAACGTTTGAAATCTTGATTTTTTTTATAGAAATTTGATCAAACTTTTAAAAACGTCAACATTTATTGAAAACATAAACAAAAAAAATTAAATTTCAAATGATGAACAATTTTTAAATATACATTCAACATTTTTGACATACGATGAACAATTTTTAAATACACACTGAACATTTTTAATGTACGCTGAACAATTTTTTAAATACACAATGAACATTTTGGTGATTATACGCTGAACAATATTTAAATATTCATTGAACATTTTTGTTAATATATATTGAACAATTTAAAAATATACAATGAACATTTTCTTAAATATATGATGAACATGTATGTATATAAATATGCAATGAAATGTGTATAATAAAAGAAAAAGAAAGAAAAAGGACGGAAAATAAATAGAAACAGAAAAACAGAAATGAAACAAACACGAAAAATAAGAAAAATCAGCCGACCGTGGGCCAGCCCAAACTGGGGCGTCGGGTGGCCTGGCTTCAGCGGAGCCACGTCCTTTTCACGCCTGTGGGCGTCAAATAGGATCTGCGGGGACAGACCACATGTTGTGACAATACATTTCCTTTTCATCTTTTATACTTTCACGAGGAGGTTTTTTTCTTTTTCATTGTGTATTTTTTGTAGTCCAGTTTTTTTTTCTGTTTATTCTTTCTTTCTCTTATTCCTTTTTTCCTTTTTCTTTTTATGCACAAACTTTTTCAAATCGATGAAAAAAATCAAAGTCTGTGAAGTTTTCTTAAATACAATGGACTTCTTCGAAATTCGATGGATTTTTTTTTCCAAAGTGATGAACTTATTTTTAGAATTTGAGACCTTTTATTGAAAGTCGATACAATTTTTTGAAAAAAAATCGATGATTTTTTTTCAAATCCGACGAACCTTTATGTGAATTCAATGAACTTTGTTTTTCAAATTCAATGAAAATTTTCAAATCAAACAACTTTTTCCCCATGTGGACATTTTTTTTCAAAATTAGTGATTTAAAAAAAATGATGAATTTTTTCCAAAGCATGAACCTTTTCTCATAACAAAATCAATCTTTTCCAAATTATATTCAAATAACTCAAAAATCTAGGTCACGCGGATACATTGGTTATAAAATTGTTCACGATGCTATTAATCACTAGAGTTCACAAGCTCTAGTTGACACCTAAGCAAATCTAGGGATGTAGCGACGCAAGTTTGAATCTGCACGAGAATAGAGCATAGCTCGAGTGGCTAGGGGAGCATGTCTATGCCCTCGCCCGACCGGGTTCGAGTCATGATGGGGCCTCCCAAGGCTATAATTTCTTCTAAGATGTTGACTCCGAGTATTAGTATCCTGGAGTTCGTATTTTTTTAGTTTGAATCTGCACACAACACTTTTTTCAAGGAGGGGGGGGGGGCTATATAACATAGTGCGCTACGCGTTTGTGGTCCGACCCGCTATGCGCTGTAGTGGGTGTTAGTTGGCTTGGCTTCTAGTCCCGCCTTGGCTTCCGGTCCCGTCTTCATCATACACTTGGCCTCCATGGTTGATCATGCCGTCCATGAAATTTTTGTAGTAGGCAGGATCTTCATGAGTCGGCGTCGGCGTCCGGGTAGGCGCGTCATCGAACGGCTTGCAAGCATTATGATAGTTGGTCGTAGGTATCTCCGTGGGGCGCTTCCTTTGCGTCCGTGTGGATTGGCCGGCTTCAGGGTTGGTATTGAGGTCGATGGCCGACGACACGAGGAATGTTGGTGCATGCTCACCCACTTCCGATAATGGGCCGCCCTGGGTGACCGGATAAGTTGGACACGCCTGGCTCGTGTTGAGGAAGGAACCTGCACGCCGGTGGTATCATGGACATGCACGACGACTCCAGATGTGGCAGGCACCCAACCGATGAGCCCGAGCTAGCTGTAGCGCGGGTGGCGACTGCGAGAATGGCTACCTCAACACGAATCCCGAGCATGAGAAAAGCACGTTGGGTGTCCTGGACGACGAGTAGATCATTCTCCATGACAATGGCCTTGCACCCCACGGTCTCGACGGCGCTGCGAGCAGTAGCGACATATTATTATTTTCGCGACACCTTCCTCTGGCCAACCCTCTTCTACGACTTGGTGTCCCTCTGCTCTAGTGTCATCTCCTCCTTCGGCATCTTCTTCTTGGGACTCGCAGGACGGGCGAACATGTCGTCTACAGTGGTTGACGGGAGGGAGGCAACGATGTGGTTTGTGATGGAAATATGCCCTAGAGGCAATAATAAAGTTTTTATTATTTTGTATTTCCTTATTTATGATAGAGGTTTATTATTCATGCTAGAATTGTATTGACTGGAAACTTAAATACATGTGTGAATACATAGACAAAACAGAGTGTCCCTAGTATGCCTCTACTAGACTAGCTCATTGATCAAAGATGGTTATGTTTCCTAGCCATAGACATGAGTTGTCATTTGATCTACGGGATCACATCATTAAGAGAATGATATGATGGACAAGACACATCCGTTAGCTTAGCACTATGATCGTTTAAGTTTTACTGCTACTGCTTTCTTCATGACTTATACATGTTCCTATGACTATGAGATTATGCAACTCCCGAATACCGGAGGAACACTTTGTGTGCTACCAAACGTCACAACGTAACTGGGTGATTATAAAGGTACTCTACAGGTGTCTCCGAAGGTCCTTGTTGGGTTGGCGTATTTCGAGATTAGGATTTGTCACTCCGATTGTCGGAGAGGTATCTCTGGGCCCACTCGGTAATGCACATCACTATAAGCCTTGCAAGCATTGCAGCTAATGAGTTAGTTGCGGGATGATGTATTATGGAACGAGTAAAGAGACTTGCCAGTAATGAGATTGAACTAGGTATTGAGATACCGACGATCGAATCTTGGGCAAGTAACATACCGACGACAAAGGGAACAACGTATGTTGTTATGCGGTTTGACCGATAAAGATATTCGTAGAATATGTGGGAGCCAATATGAGCATCCAGGTTCCGCTATTGGTTATTGACCGGAGACGTCTCTCGGTCATGTCTACATAGTTCTCGAACCCATAGGGTCCGCACGCTTAAGGTTTCGATGACAATTTTATTATGAGTTTATGAGTTTTGATGTACCGAAGGAGTTCAGAGTCCCGGATGAGATCGGGGACATGACGAGGAGTCTCTAAATGGTCGAGACGTAAAAATCGATATATTGGACGACTATATTCGGACATCAGAAAGGTTCCGAGTGATTCGGGTATTTTCGGAGTACCGGGGAGTTACAGGAATAGAAGAGAGAGGCCAAAAGGAAGGAGGCGCGCGCCCCCCTTCTGGTCCGAATTGGACAAGGGGTGCAGCCCCCTTTTCCTTCTCCCTCTCCCCCTCTTTCCTTCTCTCCTACTCCAGAAAGGAAAGGGGAATCCTACTAGGACTTGGGAGTCCTAGTAGGACTCCCCACACTTGGCGCGCCCCCTCTAGGGCCGGCCTCTCCCTCCCTCCTTTATATACGGGGGCAAGGGGGCACCTCTAGACACAACAATTGATCTCTTGATCTCTTAGCCGTGTGCGGTGCCCCCCTCCACCATAGTTCTCCTCGATAATATTGTAGCGGTGCTTAGGCGAAGCCCTGCGATGGTAGAACATCAAGATCGTCACCACGCCGTCGTGCTGACGGAACTCTCCCTCAACACTCGGCTGGTTCAGAGTTCGAGGGACGTCATCGAGCTGAACGTGTGCTAGAACTCGGAGGTGCCGTAGTTTCGGTGCTTGATCGGTCGGGCCATGAAGACGTACGACTACATCAACCGCGTTGTCTAACGCTTCCGCTTTCGGTCTACGAGGGTACGTAGACACACTCTCCCCTCTCGTTGCTATGCATCTGGTAGATAGATCTTGCGTGATCGTAGGAAAATTTTAAAATACTACGTTCCCCAACAGTGGCATCATGAGCCAGGTCTATGCGTAGATGATATGCACGAGTAGAACACAAGTGAGTTGTGGACGATACTAGTCATACTGCTTACCAGCATGTCATACTTTGATTCGGCGGTATTGTTGGATGAAGCGGCCCGGACCGACATTACGCGTACGCTTACGCGAGACTGGTTCTACCGACGTGCTTCGCACACAGGTGGCTGGCGGGTGTCAGTTTCACCAACTTTAGTTGAATCAAGTGTGGCTACGCCCGGTCCTTGTGAAGGTTAAAACAGCACATACTTGACGAAATATCGTTGTGGTTTTGTATGCGTAGGTAAGAACGGTTCTTGCTAAGCCCGTAGCAGCCACGTAAAACTTGCAACAACAAAGTAGAGGACGTCTAACTTGTTTTTGCAAGGCATGTTGTGATGTGATATGGTCAAGACATGATGTGTTATACGGTTTTGTATGAGATGATCATGTTTTGTAAAGTTATCGGCAACTAGCAGGAGCCATATGGTTGTCGTTTTATTGTATGAAATGCAATCGACATGTAATTGCTTTACTTTATCACTAAGCGGTAGCGATAGTCGTAGAAGCAATAGTTGGCGAGACGACAACGATGATACGATGGAGATCAAGGTGTCGCGCCGATGACGAAGATGATCATGACGGTGCTTTGGAGATGGAGATCAAAAGCACAAGATAATGATGGCCATATCATGTCACATATTTTGATTGCATGTGATGTTTATCTTATTATGCTTCTTATTTTGCTTAGTACGGCGGTAGCATTATAAGATGATCCCTTACAAAATTTCAAGGTATAAGTGTTCTCCCTGAGTATCCACCGTTGCGAAAGTTCTTCGTGCCGAGACACCACGTGATGATCGGGTGTGATAAGCTCTACGTTCAAATACAACGGGTGTAAGCCAGTTTTGCACACGCAGAATACTCGGGTTAAACTTGACGAGCCTAGCATATGTAGATATGGCCTCGGAACACTGGACACCGAAAGGTCGAGCGTGAATCATATAGTAGATATGATCAACATAAGATGTTCACCATTGAAAACTACTCCATCTCACGTGATGATCGGACATGGTTTAGTTGATTTGGATCACGTGATCATTTAGATGACCAGAGGGATGTCTATCTAAGTGGGAGTTCTTCAAGTAATATGATTAATTGAACTTTAATTTATCATGAACTTAGTCCTGGTAGTATTAGCATATCTATGTTGTAGATCAATAGCTCGCGATGTAGCTCCCCGTTTATTCTATATGTTCCTAGAGAAATATAAGTTGAAAGATGTTAGTAGCAATGATGTGGACTAGGTCCGTGATCTGAGGATTATCCTCATTGCTGCACAGAAGTATTATGTCCTTGATGCACCTAGGTGACGAACCTATTGCAGGAGCAGATGCAGACGTTATGAACGTTTGACAAGCTCGGTATGATGACTACTTGATAGTTTAGTGCGCCATGCTTTACGGCTTATAACCGGGACTTGAAAAACGTTTTGAACGCCACGGAGCATATGAGATGTTCCAAGAGTTGAAATTAGTATTTTCATACTCATGCCCGTGTTGAGAGGTATGATACCTCTGACAGTACTTTGCCTACAAGATGGAGGAGAATAGCTCAACTGGTGAGCATGTGCTCAGATTGTCTGGGTACTACAATTGCTTGAATCAAGTGGGAGTTTATCTTCCAGATAAGATAGTAATTGACAAAGTTCTCTAGTCACTATCACCAAGTTAGTAGAACTTCGTGATGAACTATAATATGCAAGGGATGACAAAAGTAATTCCCGAGCTCTTCACGATGCTGAAATCAACGAAGATAGAAATCAAGAAAGAACATCAAGTGTTGATGGTTAACAAGACCACTTGTTTCAAGTAAAGGGCAAAGGGGTAGAAGGGGAACTTCAAGAAGAATGACAAGCAAGTTTTCACTTCCATGAAGAAACCCAAAGCTAAACTTAAGCCTGAGACTAAGTGCTTCTACTGCAAAGGAAATAGTCACTAGAAGTGGAACTGCCCTAGATACTTGGCGGATAAGAAGGATGGCAAAGTGAACAACGGTATATTTTGATATACAGATTATTGATGTGTACTTTACTAGTGTTCATAGCAACCCCTGGGTATTTGATACCGTTTCAGTTGCTAAAGTTAGTAACTCGAAATGAGAGTTGCGGAATGAACAGAGACTAGTTAAAGGTGAAGTGATGATGTGTGTTGGAAGTGGTTCCAAGATTGATATGATCATCATCGCACACTCCCTATACTTTCGGAATTAGTGTAGAACATAAATAAATGTTATTTGGCATTTGCGTTGAGCATGAATATGATTTGATCATGTTTGTTGCAATACGGTTATTCATTTAAAGTCATAGAATAATTGTTATTCTGTTTACATGAATAAAGCCTTCGATGGTCATACACCCAATGAAAAATAGTTTGTTGGATCTCGATCGTAGTGATACACATATTCATAATATTGAAGCCAAAAGATGCAAGGTTAATAATGATAGTGCAATTTATTTGTGGCACTGCCGTTTAGGTCATATTGGTGTAAAGCGCATGAAGAAACTCCATAGTGATGGACTTTTGGAATCACTTGATTATGAATCACTTGGTGCTTGCAAACCATGCCTCATGGGCAAGATAACTAAAACTCCGTTCTTCGGAACAATGGAGCAAGCAACTGATTTATTGGAAATCATACATACTGATGTATGTGGACCGATGAGTATTAAGGCTCGCGGCGAGTATCGTTATTTTTTGACCTTCACTGATGATTTGAGCAGATATGGGTATATCTACTTAATGAAACACAAGTCTGAAACATTTGAAAATTTCAAAGAATTTCAGAGTGAAGTAGAGAATCATCGTAACAAGAAAATAAAGTTCCTACGATCTGATCGTGGAGGTGAATATTTGAGTTACGAGTTTGGTCTTCATTTCAAACAATGTGGAATAGTTTCACAACTCACGCCACCCGGAACACCACAGCGTAATGGTGTGTCCGAACGTTGTAACCGTACTTTATTAGATATGGTGCGATCTATGATGTCTCTTACCGATTTACCACTATCGTTTTGGGTTATGCATCAGAGACAGCTGCATTCACGTTCAATAGGGCAATATCTAAATCCGCTGAGACGACACCTTATGAACTGTGGTTTGGCAAGAAACCAAAGTTGTCGTTTCTTGAAGTTTGGGGCTGCGATGCTTATGTGAAAAAGCTTCAACCTGATAAGCTCGAACCCAAGTCGGAGAAATGTGTCTTCATAGGATACCCAAAGGAGACTGTTGGGTACACCTTCTATCACAGATCCGAAGGCAAGATATTCGTTGCTAAGAATGGATCCTTTCTAGAGAAGGAGTTTCTCTCGAAAGAAGTGAGTGGGAGGAAAGTGGAACTTGATGAGGTAATTGTACCTTCTCTCGAATTGGAAAGTAGTACATCACAGAAACTAGTTTCAGTGATTCCTACACCAATTAGTGAGGAAGCTAATGATGATGATCATGAAACTTTGGATCAAGTTACTACTGAACTTCGTAGATCAACCAGAGTACGTTCCGCGCTAGAGTGGTACGGCAACCCGGTTCTGAAAGTCATGTTACTAGACCATGATGAACCTACAAACTATGAGGAAGCAATGATGAGCCCAGATTCCGCAAAATGGCTTAAGGCCATGAAATCTGAGATGGGATCCATGTATGAGAACAAAGTGTGGACTTTGGTTGACTTGCCCGATGATCGACAAGCCATCGAAAATAAATGGATCTAAAAGAGGAAGACCGACGCTGACAGTAATGTTACTATTTAAAAAGCTCGACTTGTTGTGAATGGTTTTCGACAAGTTCAAGGAGTTGACTACGATGAGATTTTCTCACCCGCAGCGATGCTTAAGTCTGTCTGAATCATGTTAGCAATGGCCGCATTTTATGATTATGAAATCTGGCAAATGGATGTCAAAACTGCATTCCTGAATGGATATCTTAAAGAAGAGTTGTATATGATGCAACCAGAAGGTTTTGTCGATCCTAAAGGTGCTGACAAAGTGTGCAAGCTCCAGCGATCCATCTATGGACTGGTGCAAGCATCTCAGAGTTGGAATATACGCTTTGATAAGTTGATCAAAGCATATAGTTTTATACAGACTTGCGGTGAAGCCTGTATTTACAAGAAAGTGAGTAGGAGCACTATAGCATTTCTGATAAGTATATGTGAATGACATATTGTTGATCAGAAATGATGTAGAAATTTTCTAGAAAGCATAAAGGAGTGTTTGAAAGGAGTTTTTTTTCATAGAAAACCTCGGTAAAGCTGCTTACATATTGAGCCTCAAGATCTATAGAGATAGATCGAGATGCTTGATAAAGTTTTTCAATAAATACATACCTTGACAAGTTTTTGGAGTAGTTCAAAATGGATCAGTCAGAGAAGGAGTTCTTGCCTGAGTTGTAAGGTATGAAGTTGAGTAAGACTCAAAGCCCGACCTCGGCAAAAGATAGAGAAATAATGAAAGTCATTCCCTATGCCTCAGTCATAGGTTCTATAAAGTATGCCATGCTGTGTACCAAACTTGTTGTGTACCTTACCATGAGTTTGGCAAGAAGGTACAAAAGTGATCCAGGAGTAGATCACTGGACAGCGGTCAAAATTATCCATAGTTACTGGATGACTAAGGAAATGTTTCTCGATTATGGAGGTGATAAAGAGTTCGTCGTAAAGAGTTATGCCGATGCAAGCTTTACACTAATCCAGATGACTCTAAGTATCAATCTGGATGCGTATTAAAAGTGGGAGCAATTAGCTAGAGTAGCTCCATGCAGAGCATTGTAGACATAGAAATTTGCAAAATACATACGGATCTGAATGTAACAGACCCGCTGACTAAACTTCTCTCACAAAGCAAAACATGATCACACCTTAGTACTCTTTGGGTGTTAATCACATGAGGATGTGAACTAGATTGTTTACTCTAGTAAACCCTTTGGGTATTGGTCACATGGTGATGAGAACTATGGGTGTTAGTCACATGGCGATGTGAACTATTGGTGTTAATCACATGGTGATGTGATCTAGATTATTGACTCTAGTGCAAGTGGGAGACTGAAGGAAATATGCCCTAGAGGCAATAATAAAGCTATTATTTATTTCCTTATATCATGATAAATGTTTATTATTCATGCTAGAATTGTATTAACCGGAAACTTAGTACATGTGTGAATACATAGACAAAACAGAGTGTCCCTAGTATGCCTCTACTAGACTAGCTCATTGATCAAAGATGGTTATGTTTCCTAGCCATAGACATGAGTTGTCATTTGATCAATGGGATCACATCATTAGGAGAATGATATGATGAACAAGACCCATCCGTTAGCTTAGCACTATGATCGTTTAAGTTTTACTGCTATTGCTTTCTTCATGACTTATACATGTTCCTATGACTATGAGATTATGCAACTCCCGAATACCGGAGGAACACTTTGTGTGCTACCAAACGTCACAACGTAACTGGGTGATTATAAAGGTACTCTACACGTGTCTCCGAAGGTACTTGTTGGGTTGGCGTATTTCGAGATTAGGATTTGTCACTCCGATTGTCAGAGAGGTATCTCTAGGCCCACTCGGTAATGGACATCACTATAAACCTTGCAAGCATTGCAGCTAATGAGTTAGTTGCGGGATGATGTATTACGGAACGAGTAAAGAGACTTGCCAGTAACGAGATTGAACTAGGTATTGAGATACCGACGATCGAATCTCGGGCAAGTAACATACCGATGACAAAGGGAACAACGTATGTTGTTATGCGGTTTGACCGATAAAGATATTCATAGAATATGTGGGAGCCAATATGAGCATCCAGGTTACGCTATTGGTTATTGACCGGAGACGTGTCTCGGTCATGTCTACATAGTTCTCGAACCCGTAGGGTCCGCACGCTTAAGGTTTCGATGACAGTTTTATTATGAGTTTATGAGTTTTGATGTACCGAAGGAGTTCGGAGTCCCGGATGAGATCGGGGACATGACGAGGAGTCTCGAAATGGTCGAGACGTAAAAATCGATATATTGGACGACTATATTCGGACATCGGAAAGGTTCCGAGTGATTCGGGTATTTTCGAAGTACCGGGGAGTTACGGGAATAGAAGAGAGAGGCCAAAAGGAAGGAGGCGCGCCCCCCCTTCTGGTCCGAATTGGACAAGGGGTGCAGCCCCCTTTTCCTTCTCCCTCTCCCCCTCTTTCCTTCTCTCCTACTCCGGAAAGGAAAGGGGAATCCTACTAGGACTTGGGAGTCCTAGTAGGACTCCCCACACTTGGCGCGCCCCCTCTAGGGCCGGCCTCTCCCTCCCTCCTTTATATACGGGGGCAAGGGGCACCTCTAGACACAACAATTGATCTCTTGATCTCTTAGCCGTGTGCGGTGCCCCCCTCCACCATAGTTCTCCTCGATAATATTGTAGCGGTGCTTAGGCGAAGCCCTGCGATGGTAGAACATCAAGATCGTCACCACGCCGTCTTGCTGACGGAACTCTCCCTCGACACTCGGCTGGATCGGAGTTCGAGGGACGTCATCGAGCTGAACGTGTGGTAGAACTCGGAGGTGCCGTAGTTTCGGTGCTTGATCGGTCGGGCCGTGAAGATGTACGACTACATCAACCACGTTGTTCTAACGCTTCCGCTTTCGGTCTACGAGGGTACGTAGACACACTCTCCCCTCTCGTTGCTATGCATCTGGTAGATAGATCTTGCGTGATCGTAGGAAAATTTTAAAATACTACGTTCCCCAACAGTCATTTGATAGCAGGATCACATCATTAGGAGAATGATGTCATGGACAAGACCCATTCGTTAGCTTTGCATTTGATCGTACAGTTTTTGCTACTCCTTTCTTGTATGTCAAGTACATGTTCCTTAGACCATGAGATCATGCAACTCCCGGATACCGGAGGAATACCTTGTGTGCTATCAAACGTCACAACGTAACTGGGTGATCATAAAGGTGCTCTACATGTATCTCTGAAGGTGTCTGTTGAGTTGGCATGAATTGAGATTGGGATTTGTCACTCCGAGTATGAGAGAGGTATCTCTGGGCCCTCTCGGTAATATACATCATAAGAAGCCTTGCAAGCAAATGACTAATGAGTTAGTTACGAGATGATGTATTACAGAACGATTAAAGAGACTTGCTGGTAATGAGATTGGACGAGGTATAGATATACCGACGGTCGAATCTTGGGCAAGTAACATACCGACAGACAAAGGGAATTACATATGTTGTCATAATGGTTCGACCGATAAAGATCTTTGTAGAATATGTAGGAACCAATATGGGCATCCAGGTTCCACTATTGGTTAATGACCGGAGAGGTGTCTCGGTCATGTCTACATAGTTCTCGAACCCGTAGGGTCAGCACGCTTAACTTCCGTTGAGGATATAGTATTATATGAGTTTCAGACACCCCCGGTAGGTAAATGGGCCTAATGGGCCAACCGAGGGGGCGGACCAGCCCACATGTGGCTGATTCGCCCCACTTCGTGGCCGGCCGGCCCTAGGGACAGAAAGGAGGGAGGGCTTGCCCCTCCTGCCTTCCCCTTCTCATGGGAGAAAGGAAAGGGGAGGGCCTCCCTCCCCTGCCTTTTCCCTGCTCACCAAAAAGGAAGGGGACGTCGCAGGGCAGGAGCCCTAGGGCTGGCCGCCGGCCCTAGGGGTGTGCTTGGCTGCCTCCCTCCCCCCACCTTATATATGTGGATGGGGCACCACACAGAAGGCCGGAACATTGTGTTAGCCGTGTGCGGTGCCCCTCTCCACAGTTTGTTCCCTTGGTCATATTTTTGTAGTGCTTAGGCGAAGCCCTGCGGAGATCACTTCACCATCACCACGCCGTTGTGCTGCCGGAACTCATCTACAACTTCACCCATCTTGCTGGATAAGAAGGTGAGGACATCACCGAGCTGAACGTGTGCTGAAGGCGGAGGTGTCGTACGTTCGGTACTTGATCGGTTGGATCGCGAAGAAGTTCGACTACATCAACCGCATTGTCTAACGCTTACGCTTATAGTTTACGAGGGTACGTAGACACACTCTCCCCCTCGTTACTATGCATCTCCATGGATAGATCTTTGCGTGTGCGTAGATTTTTTGTTTGTTTTCCATGCAACATTTACCAAAAGTGGTATCAGAGCCAGGTCTATGCGTAGACGATATGCACGAGTAGAACACAAAGAGTTGTGGGCGGTGATGGTCATACTGCTTACCGCCAACATCTTATTTTGATTCGGCGGTATTGTAAGATGAAGTGGCCGAGACCAACCTTACATCTCCACGTACATGAGACCGGTTCCACCGACAGACATGCAACTTGTTTTGCCTAAAGGTGACTGGCGGGTGTCTGTTTCTCCTACTTTAGTTGAACCGAAATTTCCAAGGCCGGTCCTTGATAAAGGTTAAAACAACAAACTTGATAAACCACCGTTGTGGTTTTGTGCCGTAGATAAGAACGGTTCTTGCTAGAAGCCCGTAGCAGCCATGTAAAACTTGCAACAACAAAGTAGAGGACGTCTAACTTGTGTTTGCATGGCATGTTGTGATGTGATATGGTCAAGACGTGGTGAGTAATACGTTATTGTATGAGATGATCATGTTTTGTAATATCGACAACCGACAGGAGCCTTATGGTTGTCGCTTAATTATTGTATGAAATGCAAGCGTCATGTAATTGCTTCACTTTATCGCTATGAGTTAGCAATAGTTGTAGAAGCAATAGTTGGTGAGACGACCACGACGCAATGATGGAGATCAAGGTGTCGAGCCGGTGACGATGGAGATCATGCCGATGCTTTGGAGATGGGTATCAAAAGCATGAGATGATGATGGCCATATCATGTCACATATTTTGATTGCATGTGATGTTTATCCTTTATGCATCTTATTTTGCTTAGAACAACGGTAGCATTATAAGATGATCCATTCACTAAATTTCAAGATAAAAGTGGTCTCCCCGAGTATGCACCATTTCTACAGTTCGTCATTTTGAGACACCACGTGATGATCGAGTGTGATAGACTCTACGTTCACATATAACGGGTGTAAGATAGTTTTACATATGCGGAATACTTGGGTTTAACTTGACGAGCCTAGCATGTACAGTCATGACCTCGAAAAACTAGAGACCAAAATGTTGAACATGAGTCATATAGTAGATATGATCAACATAGAGATGTTCACCATTGATGACTACCCCATCTCACGTGATGATCGGACATGGGTTAGTTGATTTGGATCATGTATCACCTAGATAACCCGAGGGGTGTTAATTTAAGTGGGAGTTCAGTAGTAATTTGATTAATTGAACTTAATTTATCATGAACTTAGTCTTATATTTTTTTGCATATCTATGTTGTAGATCAATGACTCGTGCTACCGTTCCCTCGAATTTTAATGCGTTCCTAGAAAAGCTAAGTTGAAAGTGTTGGGAAATGTTGCATGGGCAACAACAAAATTCTACGCACACGCAATGATCTGTCCATGGAGATGCATGGCAAAGAGGGGGGAGGGTGTCTATGTACCCTCGTAGGCCGTAAGCGGAAGCGTTTCACAATGCGGTTGATGTAGTTGAACTTCTTCGTGCTTCAACCGATCAAGCACTGAACGCATGACACCTCAGTGTTCTGCATACGTTCAGCTCGGTGACGTCCCTCGCCTTCTTAATCCAGCAAGACATCGAGGTAGTAGATGAGTTCCGTTAGCACGACGATGCGGTGACGGTGATGGTGAAGTGGTCTCCGCAGGGCTTCGCCTAAGCACTATGAAAATATGACTAGGGTTGTAAACCATGGAGGGGGGCGCCGCACACGGCTAACAATTGATGTTGTGTGCTCTAGGTGCCCCCTCCAACATATAACATATATAGGTGGGGGAGAGGAGAGGCCAGGAGGCGCCCCAAGTAGGACCGAGTCCTACTTGGGCTCCCCTTAGCCGCGTGCTCCCCTGCCATATATGCAGGAGGGGGAGGAAAGAGGAGGGGGAGAAAGGGAAGGGGAGGTTGAATCCCTCCCTTTCCTTTCTCTTCCCCTCTTTCCTTCTCCCCTTGGTTCGGCCCATATGGGGGCGCACCAGCCCCTGGTGGCTGGTGCATTTCCCCTCTTGGCCCATAAGGCCCATATCTTTTGTAGGGGGTGCCCGAAATTCCTTCGAGTGATCCAATGAGTACCTGATGTCCTTCGGAACACTTCTGGTGTCCGAATACCATCGTCCTATATATCAATCATTACCTCTCGACTATTTCGAGACTCCACATCATGTCCGAGATCTCATCCGGGAATCCGAACAATATTCGTTCACCAAATCACATAACTCATATAATATTATATCGTCAACGAAGTTAAGCGTGCGGACCCTACGGGTTCGAGAACTATGTAGACATGACCGAGACACCTCTCTGGCCAATAACCAATAGCGGAACCTGGATGCCCATATTGGCTCCTACATATTCTACGAAGATCTTTATCGGTCGAATCGTTATGACAACATACACAATTCCCTTTGTCTGTCGGTATGTTACTTGCCCGAGATTGGATTGTCGGTATCTCTATACCTAGTTCAATCTTGTTACCGACAAGTCTCTTTACTCGTTTTGTAATACATCATCTTGTGACTAACTCATTAGTCATTTGCTTGCAAGGCTTATTATGATGTGCATTACCAAGAGAGCCCAGAGATACCTCTACGATACTTAGAGTGACAAATCCTAATCTCGATTCACTCCAACTCAACAAAACACCTTCGGAGATACCTGTAGAGCATCTTTATAATCACCCAGTTACATTGTGACGTTTCATAGCACACAAGGTATTCCTCCGGTATTCGAGAGTTGCATGATCTCATAGTCAAAGGAATATGTATTTGACATACATGAAATCAATAGCAATAATGATGTGATCCCGTTATCAAATGACAACTCGTGTCCATGGTTATGAAACCTTAACCATCTTTGATTGACGAGCTAGTCAAGTAGAGGCTTACTAGGGACATGGTATTTGTTTATGTATTCACACATGTATTTAGGTTTCCGGTCAATACAATTCTAGCATGAATAATAAACCTTTATCATGAATACGGAAATATAAAATAATAACAACTTTATTATTGCCACTAGGGCATATTTCCATCAGTCTCCCACTTGCACTAGAGTAAATTATCTAGATTACACTGTAATAAATCTAACACCCATGGAGTCTTGGTGCTGATCATGTTTTTCCCGTGGAAGAGGCTTAGTCAACGGGTCTCCAACATTCAGATCTGTATGTACTTTGCAAATTTCTATGTCTCCATCCTTGACCTTTTCACGAATGGAGTTGAAGCGTCTCTTGATGTGTTTTTTTTCTTGTGAAACCTGGATTCCTTCACCAAGGCAATTGCTGCAGTGTTGTCGCCAAAGATTGTCATTGGACCCGATGCACTTGGCATTACACCTAGATCGGATATGAACTCCCTCATTCAGACTCCTTCATGTGTTTATTCCGAAGCAGCTATGTACTCCACTTCACATATAGATCCCGCCACGACGCTCTGCTTGGAACTGCACCAACTGATAGCTCCACCATTCAAAATAAATACATATCCAGTCTATGACTTCATGACGTTCCCTTTACGATGTAACCCTTTATCTATGTCGAAGCTAGCATCGACGTAACCCTTTACGAGGAGCTCTTCGTCACCTCCATAAACGAGAAACATATCCTTTTCTTTTCTTTTCAGGTACTTCATGATGTTCTTGACCGTTGTCCAGTGATCCACTCCTGGACTACTTTGGAACCTCCCTGCCAAACTTATGGCAAGGCACACATCAGGTCTGGTACACAACATAGCATACATGATAGAACCTATGACTGAGGCATAGGGAATGACTTTCATTTTCTCTCTATCTTTTGTTGTGGTCGAGCATTGAGTCTGACTCAATTTCACACCTTTTAACATAGGCAAGAACCCTTTGTTTGACTGATCCATTTTGAATTTCTTAAAAACTTTGTCAAGGTATGTGCTTTGTGAAAGTCCTATTAAGCGTCTTGATCTATCTCTATAGATCTTGATGCCCAATATATAAGCAGCTTCACCGAGGTCTTTCATTAAAAAATTCTTATTCAAGTACCCTTTTATGCTATCCAGAAATTCTACATCATTTCCAATCAATAATATTTCATCCATATATCATATTAGAAATGCTACAGAGCTCCCACTCACTTTCTTGTAAATAAAGGCTTCACCGTAAGTCTGTATAAAACCATATGCTTTGATCACCTCATCAAAGCATATATTCCAACTCCGAGATGGTTGCACCAGTCCATAGATGGATCGCTGGAGCTTGCACACTTTGTTAGCACCATTAGGATCAACAAAACCTAACATGATTCAGACAGACTTAAGCATCACTATGGGTGAGAAAGTCTCATCGTAGTCAACTCCTTGAACTTGTCGAAAACCTTTTCCGACAAGTCGAGCTTTCTAGACAGTGATATTTCCATCAGCATTTGTCTTCCTCTTGAAGATCCATTTATTTTCAATGGCTTTCCGATCTTCGGGCAAGTCAACCAAAGTCCATACTGTGTTCTCATACATGGATCATATCTCAGATTTCATGGCCGCAAGCCATTTTCCGGAATCTGGGCTCATCATAGCTTCTTCATAGTTCGAAGGTTCGTCGTTGTCTATCAACATGACTTCTATGATAGGGTTACAGTACCACTCTAGTGTGGTACATGTTTTGGTCGACCTTCGAGATTTGGTAGTAACTTGATCTGAAGTTTCATGATCATTATCATTATCTTCTTCTCTAGTTGGTGTAGGCATCACAGGAACAGTTTTCTCTAATGATCTACTTTCCAATTCGAGCGAAGGTACAATTACCTCATCAAGTTCTACCTTCCTCCCACTCACTTCTTTCGAGAGAAACTCCTTCTCTAGAGATAATCCATTCTTAGTAACAGATGTCTTGCCTTCGGATCTGTGGTAGAAGGTGTACCCAACAGTTTCTTTTGGATATCCTATGAATACGCACTTCTCCGATTTGGGTTCGAGATTATCAGGCTGAAGCTTTTTCACATAAGCATCGCAACCCCAAACTTTAAGAAGCGACAACTTTGGTTTCTTGCTAAAACATAGTTCATACGGTGTCGTCTCAATGGATTTAGATGGTGCCCTATTTAACATGAATGCAACTGTCTCTAATGCATAACCCCAAAACGATAAGGGCAAATCAGTAAGGGACATAATAGAACACACCATATCCAATAGAGTACGGTTACAACGTTCAGACACACCATTACGCTGCGGTGTTCTAGATGGCGTGAGTTGTGAAACTATTCCACATTGTTTTAAATGAAGACCAAACTCGTAACTCAAATATTCGCCTCCGCGATCAGATCGTAAAAACTTTATTTTCTTGTTATGATGATTCTCTAATTCACTCTGAAATTCGTTGAACTTTTCAAATGTTTCAGACTTGTGTTTCATCAAGTGGATATGCCCATATCTACTCAAATCATCTGTGAAGGTAAGAAAATAACAATACCCGTTGCGTGCTTCAACACTCATCGGACCGCATACATCGGTATGTATTATTTCCAATAAGTCATTAGCTTGCTCCATTGTTCCCGAGAAGGTGTGACCAGGCAACTCAACACATATAATATTAGTAGCCCCGACAAGCCTTCTAGTGAGGAGGAGGTGTGAGAATCCATAAAATCATACATGGGGATATGATGCCTGGTTCACACAATTTCATCGGAGGTTTCTTTCATTCGTGTTCAAAGGTAGTTAAAGGGGAGGTAATGAAAGTCATCGTATAATTCCCCAACCTACACGTGGCCAACCTTCATTGCCTCAAGTCAGGCAATATTTCCCTCCTAATAAAAACATGCATAGTCTGCCGGTGATTTCCACCCAATTGGCCTAATTCATGTGATCGACAAGATCATGGCAAAGATGATGGCTTGTCGACTTGCTCCGTTCATGGATGACCCTACCTAAAGACCCCAGAAATCCTTCATCAAAACTGGTAGTATTCATGACAATTTTCCTTATGTACGAAACTTTGCATGTCGTCTTCAATGTTCTTATATCATGCCTTGATGGGAGCTAGGAGTATTGCTTGATCTTCTTCAACTGCGGGCCTTCTCCCTGTTGTTATGTGACTGGTTTTCTACTCTCCCTAGTACATCCTCGCCTAGAGATATCCTCAATGGGGTACTGGGGCAGCTAATCAAGCATGAACGAGGCTGCAATCGGGAGACCCGGTGTCACCTTTCTATGCAAAATGCGGACATTCAATACTTGTGAGGCTAAGGTCCATGCATTCGTACCCCACTATAAGCCAATGACAACAATTTTGTGGTGTCGCTAAAAGATGACATTGATATGCTGTTGGGCATTCTTAGTGAATTTGGGAGTGTTACGAGGTTGGTTACTAACAAAATAACTTGGTGGCTCCGATCAGATGCTCGTGTATGAAACTCAACAAGGTCTTCCAAATACTCTTACGATACACTCCAACTTCTGCAGAAAATACTTGGTGCTTTTTTTGTCGACTCACCAGCTCAAGGTAGCTACTCCTGGATAGTATGCCTGCCAAGTTTATCCCAGGGAATGCCAGAAACATTACTTTGGTGGGTTGGAGCAGGCTCGCTAAATTGGTTACCGCCTCCTAGGCATTTTATTACAATTCTTGTCTTAAAAGAACGGTCTTGCATGCCATCAACAAGATTATTCATGCTTCCCTATGGCTAGATACAAACAAAGTAAATGTGGGGGAGTGCGAGGTGCCATGGGAGGTTGATTGTAGGCCGCCTCCCTTGGGGGAGGTTGGGATCTTGGACATGGACAACCTCTACAAGGCTCTTTTTTTGAAATGGAGGCAAAAGCTTTGCCTCATCTCGTTAATTAAGCAGAAGAGAAAACATAGTATTAATGGTGACAAGACCATGATAACCCACAAGTATAGGGGATCGCAACAGTTTTCGAGGGTAGAGTATTCAACCCAAATTTACAGATTCGACACAAGGGGAGCCAAAGAATATTTGAAGGTATTAGTAGCTGAGTTGTCAATTCAACCACACTTGGAGATTAATTATCTGCAGCAAAGTGATCAGTAGCAAAGTAGTTTGATAGTTTTGATAGTAGTGACAGCAGCAATAGTAACAGTAACAATGATAGCAGTAATTTCGTAGCAAGTGTAACAGTAGCAGCAGTAGTAGTAACTTAGCAAGATCAATATGGGACAAATTTGTAGGCATTGGATTGGTGATTTGTTGGATGATATCCATCATGGGACCGTTATAACCTAGGGCGATACGACACTAGCTACAGTTCATCGATATAATGTAGGCATGTATTCCGTAAATAGTCATACGTGCTTTATTAAAAGAACTTGCATGACATCTTTTGTCCTACCCGCCCGTGACAGCGGGGTCCATAATGGAAACTAAGGGATATTAAGGCCTCATTTTAATAGAGAACCAAAACAAAGCATTAACACATAGTGAATACATGAACTCCTCAAACTACGGTCATCATCGAGAGTGGGCCCAGTTGTTGTCACTCCGGGGTTGTCGGATCATAACCGTAGTAGGTGACTATAACTTGCAAGATCAGATCTAAAACATGGATATAATGATGAATTCATAAACGGTTCGGATCTGAGTTCATGACACCCGGGCCCAAAGTGACAAGCATTAAGCATAGCAAAGTCATAGCAACATCAATCTAAGAGCATAGTGGATACTAGGGATCGGGCCCTAACAAAACTAACTCGATTACATGATGGATCTCATCCAACTCCTCACCAACCAGCGAGCCTACGAAGGAATTAATCACTCTCGGTGGGGAGCATCATGGAATTGGCGATGGAGAAGGGTTGGTGATGATGAAGAATGAAGATCCCCCTCTCCGGAGCCCCAAACGGACTCCATATCTGGCCTCCCGAGGAAGAACAGGAGGTGACGATGGCTCCGTCTCGTGGATTGTGATAATTCTTTCTCTCCTTTGTTTTCTCCAAAAATAGGAATTTATAGGATTAGGGTTGGCGTCTGCGGGGCCACCAGGTGGGTACAAGCCACCTGAGCGTGCCAGGAGAGGGGGCGCTCCCTGGTGGGTTGTGCCCACCCAGGGGCCTGATACGTCTCCAACGTATCTATAATTTTTGATTGTTCCATGCTATTATATATTCTGTTCTGGATGTTTAATGGGCTTTATTATACACTTTTATATTATTTTTGGGACTAACCTACTAACCCAAGGCCGAGTGCAAATTCCTGTTTTTTTTGCCTATTTCAGAGTTTCGCAGAAAAGGGATATCAAACGGAGTCCAAACGGAATGAAACCTTCAGGAGAGTTATTTTTTGGAACCGTATCTACCCAGAAGACTTGGAGTACACGCGAGGGAACAAGGGAGGTGGCCACGAGGGTCCAGGGCGCCCCCCTCCCCTTGGGCACGCCCCCATCCTCGTGGGCCCCCTCTGGCTCCCCTGATGCCCTCCTTCCTCCTATATATATCCATGTACCCTGAAAACATCGAGGCAACAGAGAAAACCCTAATTCCACCACCGCAACCTTCTGTTCCCATGAGATCCCATCTTGGGGCCTGTACCGGAGCTCCGCCGGAGGGGGGATCTACCATGGAGTGCTTCTACATCAACATCATAGCCTCACCAATGAGTTGTGAGTAGTTTACCACAGACCTTCGGGTCCATAGTTATTAGCTAGATGGCTTCTTCTCTCTTTTTAGATCTCAATACAAAGTTCTCCTCGATCTTCGAGGAGATCTATTCGATGTAATCTTTTTTGCAGTGTGTTTGTCGAGATCCGATGAATTGTGGGTTTATGATTGAGATTATCTATGAACAATATTTGATTCTTTTCTGAAATCTTTTATGTATGATTATAATATCCTTACAAGTCTCTTCGAATTATTGGTTTGGTTTGGCCTACTAGATCTATAGTTCTTGCAATGGGAGAAGTGCTTGGATTTGGGTTCAATCTTGCGGTGTCCTTTCCTAGTGACAGCAGGGGCAGCAAGGCACGTATTGTATTGTTTCCATCGAGGATAAAAAGATGGGGTTTATATCATATTGCTTGAGTTTATCCCTCTACATCATGTCATCTTGCTTAAAGCATTACTCTGTTGTTATGAACTTAATACTCTAGATGCATGCTGGACAGCGGTCGATGTGTGGAGTAATAGTAGTAGATGCAGAATTGTTTCGGCCTACTTGTCACAGACGTGATGCCTATATATAATGATCATGCCTAGATATTCTCATAACTATGCGCTTTTATATCAATTGCTCGGCAGTAATTTGTTCACCCACCATAGAATTCTGCTATCATGAGAGAATCCACTAGTGAAACCTATGGCCCCCGGATCTATTCTCGACATATTAATCTTCCATCGACTTTACTTTGCTTTATTTACTTTCTGTTCTTATACCAAAAATACCAAAAATATTATCCTATCCCATTTATCAGATCTCTCTTTTGTAAGTGACTGTAAAGGGATTGACAACCCCTTATCATGTTGGTTGTGAAGTTCTTATTTGTTTGTGCAGGTGAGAGGGACTCGCATGTGGTCTCCTACTGGATTGATACCTTGGTTCTCAAAAATTGAGGGAAATACTTACGCTACTGTACTACATCACCCTTTCCTCTTCGAGGGAATACAACGCAAGCTCGAGAAGTAGCAAGAACAATTTCTGGCACCGTTGCCGGGGAGGCTTACGCAAAAGTCATATACCATGTACCTATCACAAACCTTATCCTTCGCATTACATTTTTTCCTCTCGTTTTCCTCTCCCCCACTTCACCATTGCTGTTTTATTCGCCCTTCTTTTTCCGTGTGTTTATCGTTCACTTGCTTTCATGTCTGAGATGGGGGAAGATATCATTGAAAAGGGTAGTAATGTTGAGGGCAACATCTATGTTGATCCTCCGGATGAAACTACCACTTTACATACTAAGAATTTCCGGGTTGGTAGTGGTAATATTATTGGACACGGAGTTCTTCAAGACTTCTTTACTTGTGCCGATGCTTTACCCACTATGGGAGGATCTATTCTTCATAGAACTAGTAGCCTTGCAGATGCCATATCTATGCTTATAGTTGAAATTGAAAGGCAATTTATCCATATGCATCCTTGCATTCAGAGAATCTTTCTGGAATTTTCCAATATTGAGCATTCTTCTGTTAAGCACACAGCTACTATCTTTTTGGCTCGTGAGTTCAGATTCATCATGAAAGAGGCCAAAGAAATCTTTACTCATTACGGAGTGGATGCTGGTCATCCTCCCATAGAAGCTATCTTATCCAATCAAGAGGACATAATGCGTTTGCAATCTTTAGATCATGTTGCTTTTAACGAAAACCTTAGAAAAAAGGTTCCTACCGATATCTTGGTTGATAGAATTTCTGAATTGAATGATGATTTTGCTATTCAAAATAATGGGTTAGGCTTTTCCCTTGAGCGAAGGCTCATGACCTCTTGACAAAAGAATGCTTATAATGATGAATTTGTTGTGCAATATGAAGGGCCGCAGGAGGAACCAATACCTCCTAAGCTTGATATGGGGGACTTTTGTCCTATTAATTTATCCCTTTTGATTACTTTTGCTTGCCACAAAGAAAACTTGATGCTGAACGTAGGGAATATGAGATGAGTTTTCGCGATCTATCTTATCAAGATGGAAATACCTAGATCTATTCTTGTATCGTGCCTAGCTAGGGGCGTTAAACGATAGCGCTTGTTGGGAGGCAACCCAATTTTATTTACTTTGTTTTTGCTTCTGTTTAGGAATAAATATTGCATCTAGCTTCTGTTTAGATGTGGTTTTGTGTTTTAATTAGTGTTTGTGCCAAGTAAAACCTTTGGGAAGACTTGTGTGAAGTTTATATGACCATGCTGTAAAAAACAGAAACTTTAGCGCTCACGAGATTGGCTGTAATTTTGTTACTGGAGAGTGATAATTAGTTGATTCTTTTTGCAGATGATTAATAGACAAATCCTCATGTTTACCAATTTATTTCAGTTTTTTTGGAGTTACATAAGTATTCGAAAGTTACAGATTACTACAGACTGTTCTATTTTTGACAGATTTTGTTTTTCGTGTGTTGTTTGCTTATTTTGGTGAATCTATGAGTAGTATCGGGGGGGTATGAATCATAGAGAAGTAGGAATACAGTAGGTTCAACACCAATATAAACAAAGAATGAGTTCATTACAGTACCTTTGAGTGGTGGTTTGTTTTCTTGTACTAACGAAACTCACAAGATTTTTGGCTAAGTTTTGTGTTGTGAAGTTTTAAAGTTTTGAGTATGGCTTTGATGGACTACGGAACAAAGAGTGCCAAGAGCCTAAGCTTGGGGATGCCCAGGGCACCCCAAGGTAAAATTCAAGGAAAATCAAAATCCTAAGCTTGGGGATGCCCTGGGAAGGCATCCCCTATTTCGTCTTCATCTATCGGTAACTATACTTGAGACTATATTTTTATTCACCACATGATATGTGTTTTGCTTGGAGCGTCATGTATGATTTGAGTCTTTGCTTGTTAGTTTGCCACAATCATCCTTGCTGGACACACCTTTTGAGAGAGATAAATATGGTTTAGAATTTATTAGAACAGTCTATGTGCTTCACTTATATCTTTTGAGCTAGATAGTTTTGCTCTAGTACTTCACTTATATCTTTTAGAGCACGGTGGTGGTTTTATTTTGTAGAAATTGTTGATCTCTCATGCTTCACTTATATCTATTTGAGAGTCTTTTAGAACAGCATGGTAATGTGCTTTGGTTATAAAACTAGTCCTAATATGATAGGCATCCAAGATGGATATAGTAAAAACCTTTCACATAAAGTGCATTGAATATGATGAGAAGTTTGATACTTGATGATTGTTTTGAGATATGAGGATGGTGATATTAGAGTCATGCTAGTAGAGTAGTTATGAATTTGAGAAATACATGTGTTAAGGTTTGCAAGTCCCGTAGCATGCATGTATGGTAAACGTTGTGTGACAAATTTGAAGCATGAGGTATTTCATTGAGTGTCATCCTTTGTGTGGAGGTCGGGATCGCGCGATGGTTAACTCCTACCAACCCTTCCCCTAGGAGCATGCGTGTAGTACTTTGTTTTGATTACTTGTAGATTTTTGCAATAAGTATGTGAGTTCTTTATGACTAATGTTGAGTCCATGGATTATACGCACTCTCACCCTTCAACCATTGCTAACCTCTCTTGTACTGCGCAACTTTCGCCGGTACCATACACCAACCATATACCTTCCTCAAAACAGCCACCATACCTACCTATCATGGCATTTCCATAGCCATTCCGAGATATATTGCCATGCAACTTTCCATCGTTCCGTTTGTTATGACACACTTCATCATTGTCATATTGCCATGCATGATCATATAGTTGACATCATATTTGTGGCAAGGCCACCATGCATAATTTTTCATACATGTCACTCTTAATTCATTGCACATCCCGGTACACCGCCGGAGCCATTCATATAGAGTCATACTTTGTTCTAGTATCAAGTTGTAAATCAATATAAGTGTGATAATCATCATTATTAGAACATTGTCCCAAAAAAAAGAAAAAAAGAAGGAAAGGCCAAAGAAAAAAAAGGCCCAAAAATAGAAAAAAAGGAAAATAGGTGACAATGCTACTATCTTTTTCCACACTTGTGCTTCAAAGTAGCACCACGATCTTCATGATAGAGAGTCTCTTGTTTAGTCACTTTCATATACTAGTGGGAATTTTCATTATAGAACTTGGCTTGTATATTCCAACGATGGGCTTCCACAAATGCCCTAGGTCTTCGTGAGCAAGCAAGTTGGATGCACACCCACTTCATTTCTTTTGTTGAGCTTTCATACATTTATAGCTCTAGTGCATCCATTGCATGGCAATCCCTACTCACTCACATTGATATCTATTGATGGGCATTTCCATAGCCCATTGATACGCCTAGTTGATGTGAGACTATCTTCCTCCTTTTTGTCTTCTCCACAACCACCACTCTATTCCTCATAGTGATGTGTCCATGGCTCACGCTCATATATTGCGTGAAAGTTGAAAGAGTTTGAAAAAAAAAAAGTATGAAACAAGTGCTTGGCTAAAACCGGGGTTGTGCATGATTGGAATATGTTGTGTGACGAAGATGGAGCATAGCCTAACCATATGATTTTGTAGGGATGAACTTTCTTTAGCCATGTTATTTTGAGAAGACATGATTGCTTTGTTAGTATGCTTGAAGTATTGTTATTCTTATGTCAATATAGACTTTTATCTTGAATCTTTCGGATCTGAACATTCAAGCCACAACAAAGAGAATTACATTGAGAATTATGTTGGTTAGCATTCCACATCAAAAATTCTGTTTTTATCATTTACCTACTCGAGGACGAGCAGGAATTAAGCTTGGGGATGCTTGATACGTCTCCAATGTATCTATAATTTTTGATTGTTACATGCTATTATATAATTTGTTTTGGTTGTTTAATGGGCTTTATTATACACACTAATCTACTAACCCAAGGCCCAGTGTAAATTGTTGTTTTTTTTTGCCTATTTCAGAGTTTCGCAGAAAAGGGATATCAAACGGAGTCCAAACGGAATGAAACCTCCGGGAGAGTTATTTTCGGAACCGTATCTACCCAGAAGACTTGGAGTACACGCGAGGGAACAAGGGAGGTGACCACGAGGGTCCACGCCCCTCCCCCTGGGCGCGCCCCCACCCTCGTGGGCCCCCTCTGGCTCTCCTGATGCCCTCCTGATACGTCTCCAACGTATCTATAATTTTTTATTGTTCCATGCTATAATTTATGAAGTCTTGGATGTTTAATGGGCTTTATCATTCACTTTTATATCATTTTTGGGACTAACCTACTAACCCAAAGGCCCAGTCCAGATTGTTGTTTTTTTTTGCCTATTTCATGGTTTTGCAGAAAAGGAATATCAAATGGAGTCCAAATGGAATAAAACCTTCGCGAGAGATATTTTTGGGTAAAATCACGCACGCGGAGCTTGAGGACCAAGTCAGGGGACACAGAGGTGGGCCTCGAGGGTGGGGGGAGCTCCCCCCTTCCCAGGGCGCGCCCCCTGCCTCGAGGCCTCCTCAAGTGGCCCCCGGTGCCCTCCTTCTTCGTATATAAGTCCATGTACCGCTGAAACTCCTTACACGGAGAGAAAATCCTAATTCCACCGCCGTAGCTTCTGTTCCCGTGGAGATCCCATCTTGGAGCCTGTTCCGGGAGGGGGATCCATCACGGAGTCCTTCATCATCATCATCATCATCGCCCTCACCATGAGTTGTGAGTAGTTTACCATAGATATTCTGGTCCATAGCTAGTATCTAGATGGCTTCTTCTCTCTCTCCGGATCTCAATACAAAGTTCTCCTTGGTCTTCGAGGAGATCTATTCGATGTAATCTCTTTTTGTAGTGTGTTTTTCGAGATCCGATGAATTGTGAGTTTATGATCAAGGTTATCTATGAAAGATATTTGGTTCTTCTCTGAACTTTTTATGTGTGCTAATAATATCCTTGCAAGTCTCTTTGAATTATTGGTTTGGTTTGGCCTACTAGATCTATAGTTCTTGCAATGGGAGAAGTGCTTGGCTTTGGGTTCAATCTTGCGGTGTCCTTTCCCAGTGACAGCAGGGACAGCAAGGCACGTATTGTATTGTTGCCATCGAGGATAAAAAGATGGGGTTCACATCATATTGCTTGAGTTTATCCCTCTACATCATGTCATCTTGCTTAAGGCGTTACTCTGTTCTTATGAACTCAATACACTAGATGCATGCTGGATAGCGGTCGATGTGTGGTGTAATAGTAGTAGATGCAGGCAGGAGTCGGTCTACTTGTCTCGGACGGTGATGCCTATATACAATGATCATGCCTAGATAGTCTCATAATTATTCGCTTTTCTATCAATTGCTCAACAGTAATTTGTTTACCCGCCGTAGAATATCGCTATCATGAGAGAAGCCACTAGAGAAAACTATGGCCCTCTGGTCTATTCTCAACATATCAATCTACATCTACTTTACTTTTACCGCTTTTATTTGCTGTTTTATTAAACCAAAAATACCAAAAATATAAACTATCATCTCTATAAGATCTCACTCTCGTAAGTGACCGTAAAGGGATTGACAACCCCTTATCGCGTTGGCTGCGAAGTTCTTATTTGTTTGTGCAGGTGCGAGGGACTCGCACGTGGTCTCCTACTTGATTGATACCTTGGTTCTCAAATACTGAGGGAAATACTTATGCTACTGTGTTGCATCTCCCTTTCCTCTTCGAGGGAATACAACGCAAGCTCAAGAGGTAGCAAGAAGAATTTCTGGCGCCGTTGCCGGGGAGGCTTACGCAAAAGTCATATACCAAGTACCTATCACAAACCCTTATCCTTCGCATTACATTTTTGCCTGTCATTTTCCTCTCCCCCACTTCACCCTTGCTGTTTTATTTGCCCTTCTTCTGTCGTGTGTTTATCGTTTGCTTGCTTCTTGTTTGCTTGTGTGTGTTGCTTGCGTGCGTGCCCTCATGTCTGAGATGGGGGACGATTTTAGTGAGAAGGGTAGCTGAAAGATCGTGGATGTCGCCTAGAGGGGGGGGATAGGAGCTTTAAAATAATTACGGTTTAGGCTTGAACAAATGCGGAATAAACCTAGCGGTTAATTTGTCAAGCACAAAACCTACAACAACTAGGCTCACCTATGAGCACCAACAACTTATGCTAAGAAAGATAAACAACTAGGTGATAGCAAGATATATGACAAGAAACAATATATCTATCACAAAGTATAGTGCATAAGTAAAGGGCTCGGGTAAGAGATAACCGAGGCACGCGGAGACGACGATGTATCCCGAAGTTCACACCCTTGCGGATGCTAATCTCCGTTTGGAGCGGTGTGGAGGCACAATGCTCCCCAAGAAGCCACTAGGGCCATCGTAATCTCCTCACGCCCTCGCACAATGCAAGATGCCGTGATTCCACTAAGGGACCCTTGAGGGCGGTCACCGAACCCGTACAAATGGCAACCCTTGGGGGCGGTCACCGAACCCGTACACTTTGGCAACCCTTGAGGGCGGTCACTGGAACCCGTCAAATTGCTCGGGGCGATCTCCACAACCTAATTGGATACCCCGACGCTTGCCCGGAGCTTTACACCACAATGATTGAGCTCCGAACACCACAAGGTTGGGGCTATCTCCCCAACGACACCACGAAGCTTCACCACAATGGAATATAGCTTCGAGGTGACCACAACCGTCTAGGGCACCCAAGCACCCAAGAGGAACAAGCTCAAGGGTACCAAGCACCCAAGAGTAATAAGCTTCTCAACTTGTAACTTCCACGTATCACCGTGGAGAACTCAAACCGATGCACCAAATGCAATGGCAAGGGCACACGGAGTGCCCAAGTCCTTCTCTCCCAAATCCCACCGAAGCAACTAATGCTAGGGAGGGAAATGATAGGAAGAACAAGAAGGAGAACACCAAGAACTCCAAGATCAAGATCCAAGGGGTTCCCCTCACCTAGAGGAGAAAGTGATTGGTGGAAATGTGGATCTAGATCTCCTCTCTCTTTTCCCCCCAAAACTAACAAGAATCCATGGAGGGGTTGAGAGATAGCAATCTCTAAGAAGGTCAACAATGGGGGAAGAACACGAGCTCAAAGGATTGGGTTCATTGGGGAAGAAGTCCCCCTTTTATAGATGGGGGAAAATCCAACCGTTATGCTCACAGCCCGCACAGAGCGGTACTACCGCTCCAGGAGCGGTACTACCGCTAGGGCATTAGTACCCCTTAGAAAAACAACAATGAGGAGGCAAAAAGGCCAGAAGAACCGTCGGAGCGGTAGTACCGCTTGACCTCACGGTACTACCGCTAGGGGTAGCGGTAGTACTGCTAAGGGTAGCGGTACTACTGCTTGCGAGCGGTACTAAAAAATTACATCCGTGCCTACCACCGCTGGACTTGTGACGAGTTTTTGGTCCCGAGCGGAAGTAGCCACGGAAGTAGCCGCGGTAGTACTGCTCCAAGCGGTAGTACCGCTCCCGAAAGCGGTAGTACCGCTCCCGAAAGCGGTAGTAAAAAATTACTTCCGCTCCTACCCGCGGTAGTACCGCTGCAGCCTTTTCAGTACACCAAAACGACAATAACTTTTGCATACGGACTCCGAATTCGATGAAACCAAGTTTGTTGGAAAGCTAGCGACAAGGGCTAACACAATCTTGATAGAAAAACCAATAAGAAGAAAATTAAAAAAGGCCCATAAGAAAATGGTGAGAACCCTTCCTCGGATAAGACCGGTAAAACACCCAACGCCGAAAACATCATAGAAGACACATGTGAACTTCGTTTTCGATGAACTCAAGCTTGTCATCAAGATGAACATAAGCTCTAAGACTCACAAAGAGAACCAAACAAGAACCAAGAAACATGATGCAAGGATGCAATGGTTTGAGCTCTCTACTAACGATACGATCAAGCTACCAACTTGAGAGCCCCCCTTGATAGTACGACAAACGATCCTATAACCCGGTCTCCCAACTACCACCACGAGACCGGTAAAATAGAAAAACTATCAAGGGCAAACCTTTGCTTTGCACAAAGTCCACTTGAGCTAGATGTAGACGATCTTGACTTCCTCAAGTTGGACCACCTTTCTTGATTGCGTTGTCTCCGTGAAGACTAGTAGATTGCTCCCCCATACTCCTCTATGGGTGAGCCACTCTTCGGCATATCTTCACAAGTCCATTGTCACGACAATGGACGGCAAGCTTCAAGCACTTGATTTATTTGTGATGCTCCACTTGAACTTGCACACCGCAACCTAACCCCACAAAGAACACTCACGAAGACCATGGGTTAGTACACAAAGCGTGATTGACAATGCTTACCATACCATAGGATTTCTTGATCCCTCTCGGTACATCTTCTACGCTATGTGTGTTGATCAACTTGATTCACTCCTTCACTTAGTCTTGATCAACCTTGAATCTTTCCAACTCTTCATTTGGATGATGTCTTGAAGGTAAACATGAATGATAACACACTCTTCTTCTTCAAGACATGCTTGCAATAAGCTCAACACTCACAAGACCAATCTTTGGATAATTCCTTAATAGCACCTTGGTCATCACAAACTCTCCTTGAAACCAACAAATGAACTCCAAGAAAATCCTATGGACAAACCCTTCAAATATAACTCAAGGAAACCATTAGTCCATAGAGATTGTCATCAATTACCAAAACCAAACATGGGGGCACCGCATGTTCTTTCAGTAGCAATGCCGAGGGAAACGTTCATGTTGACCCCCCGGATGAAGCTACCACTTTACATATTAAGAAGTTCTGGGTTGGTAGTGGTAATATCATTGGAAAAGGGGTTCTTCAAGACTTCTTTACTTGTGTCGGTGCTTTGCCCACTATGGGTGGCTCTATTCTTCACAGAACTAGTAGCCTTGCGGCTTATAGTAGAAATTGAAAGGCAATTTATCCATATGCATCCCTGTATTTTGAGAGTATTTTTGGAGTTATCCAATATTGAGCATTCTTCCGTTAAGCGTGCAGCTACTATCTTTTTGGCTCATGAATTTAGATATATCATGAAAGAGGTCAGAGAAATATTTGCTCATTACGGAGTAGATGCCGGTCGACCTCCTATAGAGGCTATCTTGTTTAATCAAGAAGACCTTATGTGGTTGCGATCTCCTGATCATGTTGCTTTTAATGAAAACCTTAGAAAAAAGGTTCATGTTGAGATCTTGATTGATAGAATTTCTGAGATAAACGACGACTTTGCTGTTCAAAATAATGGGTTAGGCTTCTCCCTTGAAAGAAGGCTTATGGCCTTCTGCCAAAAGAATGCCTATAATGATGAATTGGTCATCCACTACAAAGGGCCAAAGGAGGAACCTGTTCCTCCCGAGATTGATGTAGGGGACTTTTGTCCCATTAAATTTAGCCCTTTTGATTACTTTTGCTTGCCACAAAGGAAGCTTGCTGCTGAACGTAGGGAATATGAGATGATCTTTCGCGACATATCGTATCACTATGGCTATCCCTAGATCTATCTTGTATCGTGCCTAGCTAGGGGCGTAAAACGATAGCGCTTGTTGGGAGGCAACCCAATTTTATGTTTTTTGTTTTTGTTGCTGTTAGGGAATAAATATTGCATCTAGCCTCTGATTAGATGTGGTTTCATGTTTTGTTTAGTGTTTGTGCCAAGTAGAACCTTTGGGAAGACCTGTGTGAAGTTTATATGATCTTGCTGTGAAAAACAGAACCGTTAGCGCTCGCTAAAGTGGTCGTGGGATTTTAATGGAGCGTGATTTTTAGTTGATTCTTTTTGAAGATGATTGGTAGACAAATTGCACAAATTTACCAATTTAGTTTGAATTTTTTGGAGTTCCATAAGTAGGCGAATCCTGCATATTACTAAAGACTGTTCTGTCTTTGACAGATTCTGTTTTTCGTGTGTTGTTTGCTTATTCCGATGCATCTATGAGTAGTATTGGAGGATATGAACCATAGAGAAGTTGGAGTACAGTAGGTTTAACACTAATATAAACAAATAATGAATTCATTTATATACCTTTGAGTGGTGGTTTGCTTTCTTTTACTAACGGAGCTCACGAGGATTTTTGTCTAAGTTTTGTGTTGTGAAGTTTTCAAGTTTTGAGTATTGCTTTGATGGACTATGGAACAAGGAGTAGCAAAGGCCTAAGCTTGGGGATGCCCATGGAAACCCAAGTAAATTCAAGATAATCAAAAGCCTAAGCTTGGGGATGCCCCGGGAAGGCATCCCCTCTTTCGTCTTCATCCATCGGTAACTATACTTGGAGCTATATTTTTATTCGCAACATGTTATGTGTTTTGCTTGGAGCATCTTGTATAATTTGAGTCTTTGCTTGTTAGTATGCCACAATCATCCTTTCTGGACACACCTATTTGAGAGAGTTAAATATGGCCTAGAAATTGTTATAACACTCTATGTGCTTCACTTATATCTTTTGAGTTGAATAGTCTTTGCACTAGTGCTTCATTTATATCTTTTAGAGCACGGTGGTGGTAATATTTTGTAGAAATTGTTGAAATCTCATGCTTCACTTAGATATATTTGAGAGTCTATTAAAACAGCATGGTAATGTGATTATGCTAGAGAAACTAGTCTTCACATGATAAACATCCAATGTCAATGTAGTAAAAAAATCACACCAAGTGCATTGAATAGAATGAGATGTTGGATGCTTGATAATTGCTTTGAGATATGAGGATAGTGATATTAGAGTCATGCTAGTGGAGTTATTATGAAATTTAGAAATATTTGTGTTAAGGTTAGTGATTCCCGTATCATACACGTATGGTGAACCGCTATGTGACGAAGTTAGAGCATGAGATATTTGTAGAGTGCCAACCTTTGTGTGGAGGTCGGGGGCGCGCGATGGTTAACTCCTACCAACCTACCCCTAGGAGCATGCATTGATTGCTTTGTTTTGATGACTCGTAGATTTTTGCGATAAGTATATGAGTTCTTATGACTAATGTTGAGTCCATGGATTATAAGCACTGTCACCCTTCCACCATTGCTAGCCTCTCTTATACCGCGCAACTTTCGTCGGTGCCATAAACCCAATATATATCCTTCCTCAAAACAGCCAACATATTGTTCGTCAAAACAACCACCATACCTACCTATCATGACATTTCCATAGCCATTCCGAGATATATTGCCATGCAACTTTCCACCGTTCCGTTTATATGACACGCATCATATTGTCATATTGCCATGCATGATTATGTAGTTGACATCGTAGTTGTGGCAAAGCCACCATGCATCATTTTTCATATATGTCACTCTTGATTCATTGCATATCCCGGTACTCCACTGGAGACAGTCATATAGAGTCATACTTGTTGTAATATCGAGTTGTAATAAAAAGTGTGATGATCATCATTATTAGAGCATTGTCCCATGTGAGGAAAGGCCAACAAAAAAAATAGTTGGCCCAAAAAAATAGAGAGGGGATAATAAAAAAAAAGCCCCTCCAAAAAAATGAGAGAAAAGAGAGAAGGGACAATTGCTACTATCTTTATTATAGAACTTGGCTTGTATATTCCAATGACGGGGTTCCTCAAATGCCCTAGGTCTTCATGAGCAAGCAAGTTGGATGCACACCCACTAGTTTCTTTTGTTGATCTTTCATTCATATTTAGCTCTAGTGCATCCGTTGCATGGCAATCCCTACCCACTCACATTGATATCTATTGATGGGCATCTCCATAGCCCGTTGATACACCTAGTGGATGTGAGACTATCTCCCTCCTTTTTGTCTTCTCCACAACCACCTCTATTCCATCCATAGTGCTATATCCATGGCTCACGCTCATGTATTGCGTGAAAGTTGAAAGGTTTGAAAAGATAGAGTATGAAAACAAATGCTTGGCTGAAATCGGGGTTGTGCATGATATGAATATTTTATGTGATGAAGAGGGAGCATAGCCAGACTATATGATTTTGTAGGGACAACTTTCTGTAGCCATAGTATTTTGAGAAGACATGATTGCTTTGTTAGTATTGCTTGAAGTATTGTTATTTCTTATGTAAATATAGACTTTTATTGAATCTTTTAGATCTGAACATTCATGCCACAATTAAGAGAATTACATTGAAAAACTATATTGGTTAGCATCCCACATCAAAAATTCTTTCTTTATCATTTACCTACTCGAGGACGAGCAGGAATTAAGCTTGGGGATGCTTGATACGTCTCCAACGTATCTATAATTTTTGATTGTTCCATGCTATTATTTATGAAGTCTTGGATGTTTAATGGGCTTTATCATTCACTTTTATATCATTTTCGGGACTAACCTACTAACCCAAAGGCCCAGTCCAGATTGTTGTTTTTGCCTATTTCAGGGTTTTGCAGAAAAGGAATATCAAACGGAGTCCAAACGGAATAAAACCTTCGCGAGAGATATTTTTGGAGAAAATCATGCACGCGGAGCTTGAGGACCAAGTCAGGGGACAGAGAGGTGGCCCTCGAGGGTGGGGGCGCGCCCCCTTCCCAGGGCGCGCCCCCTGCCTCGAGGCCCCCTCAAGTGGCCTCCGGTGCCCTCCTTCCTATATAAGTCCACGTACCCCAGAAACTCCATACACAGAGAGAAAATCCTAATTCCACCACCGTAGCTTCTGTTCCCGTGGAGATCCCATCTTGGAGCCTGTTCCAGAGCTCCACCGAAGGGGGATCCATCACGGAGGCCTTCATCATCATCATCATCGCCCTCACCATGAGTTGTGAGTAGTTTACCACAGACTTTAGGGTCCATAGCTAGTATCTAGATGGCTTCTTCTCTCTCTCCGGATCTCAATACAAAGTTCTCCTCGGTCTTCGAGGAGATCTATTTGATGTAATCTCGTTTTGTAGTGTGTTTGTCGAGATCCGATGAATTGTGAGTTTATGATCAACGTTATCTATGAAAGATATCTAGTTCTTCTCTGAACTCTTTATGTGTGCTCATAATATCCTTGCAAGTCTCTTCGAATTATTGGTTTGGTTTGGCCTACTAGATCTATAGTTCTTTCAATGGGAGAAGTGCTTGGCTTTGGGTTCAATCTTGCGGTGTCCTTTCCCAGTGACAGTAGGGGCAGCAAGGCACGTATTGTATTGTTGCCATCGAGGATAAAAAGATGGGGCTCACATCATATTGCTTGAGTTTATCCCTCTATATCATGTCATCTTGATTAAGGCGTTACTCCGTTCTTATGAACTCAATACACTAGATGCATGCTGGATAGCGATCGATGTGTGGAATAATAGTAGTAGATGCAGGCAGGAGTCGGTCTACTTGTCTCGGACGTGATGCCTATATACAATGATCATGCCTAGATAGTCTCATAATTATTCCTTTTCTACCAATTGCTCGATAGTAATTTGTTTACCCGCCGTAGAATATCGCTATCATGAGAGAAGCCACTAGAGAAAACTATGGCCCTCGGGTCTATTCTCAACATATCAATCTACATCTACTTTACTTTTACCGCATTTATTTGCTGTTTTATTAAACCAAAAATACCAAAAATATAAACTATCATCTCTATCAGGTCTCACTCTCGTAAGTGACCGTAAAGGGATTGACAACCCCTTATCGCGTTGGCTGCAAAATTCTTATTTGTTTGTGCAGGTGCGAGGGACTCACGCGTGGTCTCCTACTGGATTGATACCTTGGTTCTAAAAAACAGAGGGAAATACTTACGCTACTGTGATGCATCTCCCTTTCCTCTTTGAGGGAATACAACGCAAGCTCAAGAGGTAGCACCTCCTTCCTCCTATATATATCCATGTACCATGAAAACATCAAGGCAACAGAGAAAACCCTAATTCCACCACCGCAACGTTTTGTTCGTGTGAGATCCCATCTTGGGGCCTGTTCCGGAGCTCCGCCGGAGGGGGGGTCTACCATGGAGTGCTTCTACATCAACACCATAGCCTCACCAATGAGTTGTGAGTAGTTTACCACAGACCTTCGGGTCCATAGTTATTAGCTAGATGGCTTCTTCTCTCTTTTTGGATCTCAATACAAAGTTCTCCTCGATCTTCGAGGATATCTATTCGATGTAATCTTTTTGCGGTGTGTTTGTCAAGATCCGATGAATTGTGGGTTTATGCTCAAGATTATCTATGAACAATATTTGATTCTTTTCTGAAATCTTTTATGTATGATTATAATATCCTTGCAAGTGTCTTTGAATTATTGATTTGGTTTGGCCTACTAGATCTATAGTTCTTGCAATGGAAGAAGTGCTTGGCTTTGGGTTGAATCTTGCGGTGTCTTTTCCCAGTCACAGCAGGGGCAGCAAGGCACGTATTATATTGTTGCCATTGAGGATAAAAAGATGGGGTTTATATCATATTGCTTGAGTTTATCCCTCTACATCATGTCATCTTGCTTAAAACATTACTCTGTTCTTATGAACTTAATACTCTTGATGCATGCTGGATAGCGGTCGATGTGTGGAGTAATAGTAGTAGATGCAGAATCGTTTCGGTCTACTTGTCACGGACGTGATGCCTATATATAATGATCATGCCTAGATATTCTCATAAATATGCGCTTTTCTATCAATTGCTCGACAGTAATTTGTTCACCCACCGTAGAATTCTGCTATCATGAGAGAAGCCACTAGTGAAACCTATGGCCCCCGGGTCTATTCTCGACATATTAATCTTCCATGTACTTCACTTTGCTTTATTTACTTTCTGTTCTTATACCAAAAATACCAAAAATATTATCCTATCCTATCTATCCGATCTCACTTTTGTAAGTGACCGTAAAGGGATTGACAACCCCTTATCGCGTTGGCTGCGAAGTTCTTATTTCTTTGTGAGGTGCGAAGGACTCGCGCGTGGTCTCCTACTGGATTGATACCTTGGTTCTCAAAAACCGAGGGAAATACTTACGCTACTGTGCTGCATCACCCTTCCTCTTCGAGGGAATACAACGCAAGCTCGAGAAGTAGCAGGGCCCCTCTCTGGTGGGTCTTGGCTCTGGTATTTTTCTTTTATTCCATAAAAAATCCTTTCTGAGTTTCGTTTTATTCTGAGAACTTTAATTTCTGCACAAAAACAACACCATGGTAGTTCTACTAAAAACATTGCCAGTTCGGGGTTAGTTTCATTCAAATCATGCAAATCAGAGTCCAAAACAAGAGGAAAAGCGTGAGGAAAAGTAGATACGTTGGAGACGTATCAACTCCCCAAGCTTAAACCGTTGCTTGTCCTCAAGCAATTCAGTTGATAAACTGAAAGTGAGAAAGAAAAACTTTTATGAACTCTTTTACTCTTGTTTGCATAAATAAGTTTAAACAACACCTAGGTTTTTAGCCAGCATTATAACTAACCATGTCGACAATAATACTTAAAGATTATATTAACTCATATCAATGACATAATCAGCTAGTGAGCAATAATAAGACATCTCAAACAACAACATGTTGTCAAAACAACCATGATACAATATGACGATAGTGGTATCTCGCTAGCCCTTTCTGAGACCGCAAAACATAAATGTAGAGCACCTCCAAAGTTCAAGCAGCGACTAAACATTGTAATTCATGGTAGAAAAGATCCAATCATGATAACACCCAACATTCACTACGCACAATGCATAGGCATGACAACAGTGCTCTCAGATCTGGCGCTCATTAGAGAAGGTGATGACACAACATAAAAGTAAATAGAAAGTCCCTTCGCAAAGGGAAGCAGTGATTTGCAGAGGTGCCAGAGCTCAAGTTTTTAAAACAGAGGTAAATGATATTTTGAGAGGTGCACCCTTCTGTCGGTGTACTAAAGTAGGGGTACCTTAGTATCCCAAACTTGTGCACGGACAGTCGCAGCGTCCCGTGGCAGGACTTGCTGTGCGGCCGCCAAGGTCCACTGAGGTTCTTTCGAAGCCGTTCAAGAACAAAGTATTCAAGTTAAAGAAACAAGGCCCCGGCTAGAGGAGCTTGTCGGGAAGGCCGCTCAAGGCTCAAGACCACTTCTTTGGCACAAGACCCTGGCAAGGAGATCTTGCCGGGGAGGCCAAACATGGCATCTCAAGAGACTTGCCGCGACACACCACGCGTCCCGGCAAGGCCCTGAGAGCGACAAGCTCCCAGGCACGACAAGGTAGCGACCGCGGCAAGGTATATGCCGCGGCAAACTTCCACTAAGCGCCCACGCTCCAGCTCATCCGCCCACGCGTCGCCCTGGGACCCTTCCAGGCGCACGTGGCGGAAGGCTGTGCAGCCTGAGGGACACGGTGGCAAGATGCGATGACAAGGCCACCGTCGTGGCGGACGGTGGCGCCCTGACGGACTCTTTTTGCACTGTTTGGAGCGACGGCGACGGGCATTTAATGCCCTTGTCCCCTGCCGTCAGAATTAGGTATAGAGCACTATACAAACACTTTTCCAACTACCACCCATTTTACATTTTTACCCTCGGCTGCGTTGCCACCTGTCGGTGACCCCTTTGACCTATAAAAGGAGGCCCATGCGCAACGTAGAAGGGGTTCCGATCATCATCACTCTCACGCTCGGTCCTGTTAGCGATCTGCACTGTAGTTCTACTCGCTCCCGAGCCAAGAACACAATACAAACAAAGGCAGGAGTAGGGTTTTACGCATCCGTGCGGCCCGAACCTGGGTAAACTGCTCGCGTGTTTGCCTCGATCTGCTCTTTGTTCATCCTCCGCCCCCTTGCCGTACAAAAAAGGGCTCCGGTCCCATAGGTGTTCGTGGGCGATCAGTTTCCCCGACATCTTTGGCGCGCCAGGTAGGGGGTGCGTCGAGGTTGTGTGAACCTGATCCGGCATTCACGCGAGCGAAATCTCCACCAACTTCATCGACATGCCGCCGAAGAAGAAAGCTTCGGATGTAGCAGGCCCGTCCGTGTCGATCCCGCCACCACCGGAGCCAACGGTTGGTGGGGTAGACGCTGGCGGAAGGACGGACGTCAACGAGGAAACTCACGGCACCGCCAAGTCCAAGGACAAGACGGACGACCGGGCGCACTCCAAGACCTCGGCGTCCGTGCATGCACCGCGCCCGTCTCAGGAAGCGCGGGACCGGCAGCGACGTGGTACACAAGGTACCATACGCTTGCTGGGCCAAGGTCAAGCTGGCGGTCCGCGGGACGCTCAAGGCCAACATGCTGGCACGAGCAAGGCGCGGTCGCCGGGATGAGATGCTGCTCCTTCTAACGTAGCTAGAAGTCTGAGCATATCTCGCTCCTCGCACCACTCGCCACCGCTCCCCGCCACTCCAGCAGAAGCTCTAGCTCGAGCTCAACTGCTCCTCGACTTCCCTCCAACGGCAGACAAGGCCGACGACTGGAGGGCCACCATCCAGAGCCTCATCGCCTTCGCCAACAACGACACTCCGCAGCAGCCGACGACATCGCGGCCGCGGCAAGTTAGCCAGGCGCGGGCTGATGGCGAAAAGACTGCCGGGGGTGCAACCACCGTGCACTCCCCGCCCCGAAGGCCAAAATCACCGACTCGCCGGATCAACATCGACGACGACTCCACAGCGTCATCGGATCCGCGAGCTCGCCGAGATCAGCGCCAAGTCCTTCAAGACCGACAACAAGAGGACACTCGAACCCGCATCGAGCGTCGGAGAGAAGCGCGACGTCAATCTGACCAGCGCGCTGGGCCCGCTGTTGACATGCAAGCGCCAGGGGGGGCAGGCGACCTGCCGTACGCGGCAGGTTGCCCTGCGTTCACCCGTGAGCTGCGGCAAGTCCAGTGGCCCAGCATGAAGAACTTCAAGCCCGGCGTACCCGAGAAGTACGACGGCAAAACTCACCCGTCGGAGTTCCTCAGCATCTACACCATCGCGGTGCAGGCTGCCGGGGAACGAGACGAGAAGATACTTGCAAACTACTTCCCGCTAGTGCTCAAGCCAAACGTCAGATCTTGGCTCATGCACTTACCGGAGAACTCCATCTCTTCTTGGGCCGACCTGTGCCATCAGTTTGTCGGCGCCTTCACAGGTGGCCACAAGCCCCATGGCCAGGAGAGCGACCTTCACATACTAGCCCAGAAGGAAGGAGAGTCCCTGCGAAAGTATATCCAGAGATTCAGCAGCGTCCAGCACAATATCCCAGACGTCCACCCTGCCACGGTTATCAGCGCGTTCCACCAGAACGTGCGTAACTGCAGGATGAGGGAGGAAATGGCGATGTGCAAGATCCGAGGCGTCAGTGAGCTTTATGCCCTGGCCGACAAGTGCGCGCGCGCTGAGGAGGGGAGGAAACTCCCCGGAGAGGATACTGGAGTAGGGGGGGTCGGATAGTGAGGATGCCGCCCCGGCGAAGAAGAACCGGCGGCGGAACAACAGGAAGAAGAAGAACAAAGAAGTGTTGGTCGTTGAGCAGTCCGGCAAGGAGGCTGGCGCCAAGAAAGCCCAGACTGGTGGCTCCGGCAAGGAGGCTGCCGCGTGCACCAACTGCCGGACTGTGGCAGCCGTCGACAAGCAGGACGGCTCCGACAAGCAGTACTGCAAGATCCACCGCACCAAGGGCCACGACCTCCAGAACTGCAAAAGAGTCGAGTACCTCGTCGAGCAGCAGAAAGCTGAGTATGAGCGATGCGAAAGGAGAAGGCCCAGGGAGGTGGTGGAGAGTCTGGCAAGAAGCGGCCATTCAACAGCAGGGGAGGACGCCGCGGCAAGGCCAAGCAGCGGCAGGGAGACAGACCTCCCCGCGGCCGCGACAAGGACGAAGACGAAGACGACGACGAGGACATGGACGGCGGAGATAACAGCGAGTAGGAGTTCCAGAAGGCCACAGAAGTTCTGTGCGTCGACGGAGGTGCTTCTCTGCATACTTCCCATCGCCAACTCAAGCAATGGGTGCAGGAAGTCAATGCAGCAGAGCCACCCATCGAGTCGCGCAAACTTCTGAAGTGGTCCAGCACGCCTATCATCTTCGACATTGAGGACCACCCTGATCGCACAACTGCGGTCGGGTGCTTGCCGATGTTGGTTTCACCAACCATCCGCAACCTCAAGGTCACCAAGATGTTAGTTGACGGCGGGGCCGGCCTGAACCTGATCTCCTCTGCTGTGGTCCGGAAACTCCAGATCCCCGATAGCGAGCTCGAAGAAACCGACACATTCCAAGGGATCAACCCGGGAAGGAGCAAGCCGAAGGGGAAGATCACACTGCCAGTGACATTTGGCGGAGAGCTGAACTTCATGACTGAGAGGATCACCTTTGACTTTGCCGATATCCCATTGCCTTACAATGGGATACTTGGCCGTCCAGCGCTCGCCAAGTTCATGGCAGCCTCTCATTATGCCTACAACATGCTCAAGATGCCAGGCCCGATAAGCGTCATCTCTGTCCCCGGCGACAAGAAAGATGCCCTTATCTGTGCCGACAAGATTTACCGGGATGCAGTAGCCGCAACAGATAGCAAGACACTTGCCGCTGAAGCTCCCGGGGGAAAGAACAAAACCAAGTCCGGCAAGAGCTCTGGGGCCCACTTCGGCAAACGCACCTCCTCGGAGTGCTGCGCTGCCGTCGAGGACGCACCATCGAGCTCCACCGGCAAGTGCAAGAAGGCAATGGCTGCTCCACCAGAGACAAAGAGGGTGTCCGCCAAGGAGGACGGCACTGGTGGTACTTTCACCATCAGTGCCACGCTCGATCCCAAATAGGAAAGCGCGCTCGTTGCTTTCCTGCGGGCGAACGTCGACGTGTTTGCCTGGCAACCGTCTGACATCCCCGGTGTTCCTAGGAAAGTGATTGAGCACAAGCTTGCCGTTTGTCCTCACGCGCGGCCCGTCAAGCAGAAGGTTAGAAAACAAGCGGTGGAGCGCCAAGAGTTTATCGTAGAAGAGATCAAGAAGCTGGAAGCGGCAGGCCTTGTCAGAGGCGTACTCCATCCCACGTGGTTGGCCAACCCTGTTGTCGTGCGCAAAGCGAACGGGAAGTGGACGCTTTGTATTGACTTCACCGATGTGAATAAAGCTTGTCCCAAAGATCCATTTCCCTTGCCGCGCATTGACCAGATCGTTGACTCCACGGCTGGATGTGAGTTGCTTTCATTTCTTGATGCATATTCAGGATACCACCAAATCTTCATGGCTGAAGAAGATGAGGAGAAAACCGCATTCATTACTCCATGTGGCACTTATTGCTTCATACGCATGCCTTTCGGATTGAAGAATGCGGGTTCAACATTTGCAAGGGTTGTCCATACAGCTTTTGAGCCACAGATACACAAGAATGTAGAAGCTTACATGGATGACATAGTGGTCAAGAGCAAGGATAGGGCAACTCTGATACAAGATCTAGATGAAACCTTCGCGAATCTGCGCAAGATACAACTCAAGCTCAACCCCGAGAAGTGCGTGTTTGGAGTCCCCTCCGGCAAGCTTCTCGGGTTCTTTGTGTCCCAGAGGGGGATTGAAGCCAATCCCGACAAGATCAAAGCCATCGAGCAGATCGAAGCTCCAAAACGCGTCAAGGATGTACGAAGACTTGCCGGCTGCGTGGCTGCCCTCAGCAGATTCATCTCCAAGTCAGCAGAATGCGCCCTGCCGTTTTTCAAAATTTTGAAGAAGGCAGGTCCAATGAAATGGACTCAGGAAGCGGAGGCAGCGCTGCAAGACTTGAAGAGGTACCTATCCACCACTCCAATACTTGTCGCACCTAAGCCACAAGAGAAGTTGCTGCTGTACCTAGCAGCAACCAATCAAGTGGTTAGTGCTGTGTTAGTAGCGGAGAGGGAGGCAGATGATGAGCCGACAGCCCCGGCAAGCACGTCCAGCGACAAGCAGGGGGCTTCCCCGACAAGCTCTGGCCCCGACAAGGATGGAACTGCGCAGATGCAAGAGGAAGTGCGGAAGAAGATGGTGCAGCGCCTAGTCTACTTTGTCAGCTCCCTTCTGCAGGGGCTAGATCAAGGTACTCTGGTGTGCAGAAGCTGCTTTTCGGCCTTCTCATGGCCTCGAGAAAGCTGCGCCACTACTTCCAAGCACATGAGATAACAGTGGTCACTCGCTTTCCGCTGAAGAGGATACTCCAAAATCCAGAAGCAACAGGCATGATTGTCGAGTGGGCACTGGACCTGTCAAGCTTTGGCCTCAAGTTTGAAAGCACTTCAACTATCTAGAGCAGAGCATTGGCAGAGTTCATAGCAGAATGGACACCAACGCTAGACGAAGAGATTCCAGAGACGAGCATCCCCGTCAAGGAAGCAAGCAAAGAATGGATAATGTACTTTGATGGTGCTTTCTCACTGCAGGGCGCCGGTGCCGGCGTGCTGCTTGTCGCGCCCACCGGAGAGCACCTCAAGTACGTCGTCCAAATGCACTTTCCCAAGGAGCAAGCAACGAACAATACTGCAGAGTATGAAGGTTTGCTTGCCGGCCTCAGAATTGCGGCAGAGCTTGGGATCAAGAAGCTGATTGTACGGGGTGACTCGCAATTGGTCGTCCGCCAAGTGAACAAGAGCTACCAGAGTCCATTAATGGAAGCTTACGTCGACGAAGTGAGAAAGCTTGAAGAGCACTTTGAAGGCTTACAGATGGAGCACATTCCAAGAGCTCAGAACAACATCGCAGACGTCCTGTCAAAGTGTGCTGCACTAAAGCTACCTATGAAACCAGGGATCTTTGTGCTCTAGCTAAATCAACCATCCGTAACACCATCAACTGGACAGAGTAAGAAGAGGAAGTTAGTTTCCGGCGACTACTTACCGGCAGAGCTTCCCGAAGCCGCCGCCAATAAGGTCCCCAAGGTCAACAACAAGATTGCTGAGGAGCGGTCTGCTCCTGCAAATCCTAGGGTTTGTATAGTTGAAGCAGGCGTTCCCGACAAATTTTGCTCCGGCAAGCTTGCCGGGGAACGTCAAGCTCCGGCTGAGCCGCAAGTCCTCGCCGTGGAAGTTGACGTTCCCGCAGCAGCACAAATGCCTTTAGTCCTTGTCGCTGAGCCGCAGGCTCCGGCATGGGCACAGCAGGTCGTCCATTTCCTCCAGACAGGAGAACTCCCCGAAGAGCAAGAAGAAGCTAAAAAAGTAGCCCGGCAGTCAAGTATGTACCAGTTCGTCGGCGACAAACTGTACAGAAGGAGACTCAACGGTGTGAAATTAAAGTGTATTCCCCGGGAAGATGGACAGAAGCTGTTGGCAGAAATACATGGAGGCATATGTGGTCACCACATTGGCGCAAGAGCACTTGCCGGCAAGGCGTTCCGGCAAGGTTTCTTTTGGCCAGAAGCCCTCCAGGATGCAACTGCACAAGTAACCAAGTGTGAAGCGTGCCAGTTCCATTCCAAGCAAATACATCAGCCAGCTCAAGCTCTCCAGACGATCCCTTTGTCCTGGCCATTTTCGGTCTGGGGGCTCGACATCCTCGGCTCCTTTCCCCGCGCAGCCGGGGGCTTTGAGTACTTGTATGTCGCCATCACACAAGTTCACAAAGTGGCCGGAAGTGGAACCAGTGAGAAAGGTGACCGCACAGTCAGCAGTCAAGTTCTTCAGGTCGATTGTTTGCTGTTTCGGGATCCCTAACAGGATCATCACCGACAACGGTACACAATTCACAAGTCGCACCTTCATGCAATATGTCCAAGACCTTGGCGCCAAGGTCTGCTTCGCTTCTGTTGCTCACCCAAGAAGCAACGGTCAAGTGGAGAGGGCAAACGCTGAAGTGCTGCGCGGACTCAAGACAAGAACTTTCGACAAGCTGCACAAGTGCGGAAGAAACTGGATCGAGGAGCTGCCGGTGGTTCTTTGGTCGATCAGGACGACGCCAAATCGAGCCACTGGGCAGACACCCTTTGCTCTAGTCTATGGAGCAGAAGCAGCTCTCCCCACGGAACTCGTATACGGGTCGCCTCGAGTGCTCGCTTATGACAAGCTCGAGCAAGAGCAGCTGCGGCAAGATGATGCGCTGCTCCTCGAGGAGGACCGCCTTCAGGCTGCTGTACGAGCTGCTCGATACCAGCAAGCTTTGCGCCGCTACCATAGCCGCAAGGTTAAAGCCAGAAGTCTCGAGGAAGGCGACCTTGTTCTTCGGCGCGTTCAGTCCGCCAAGAATTCCAACAAGTTGACGCCGAAGTGGGAAGGCCCTTATCGGGTGAAACAAGTCACAAGGCTCGGCGCTGTCCGCCTTGAGACCGAAGAAGGCTTACCGGTGAGCAACCCCTGGAACATTGAGCATCTTCGCAAGTTTTACCCATAAGGCGCGGTTGCCGTGATCCACTCCGGCAACCACCTTTTGTACAAGTCTTGCCGCTGTTGCATGTAATCCTTTGTACAAAGCCGGGCGCAGACCTCGTGCATCAGTAAAGTTTATGTGCCCCGCACAACTTGTCATTTCATGCCCTTTTTTATTTTCTTGCATGTATTATCTGACACTTTGTGCAGCACCTATCCCCGGTAAGCAATAACGAGCCCAAAGGCTCCATGCATATATCTCCTCTTCTACCTTTTTTCTCAAGCAGAAGAAGGTTCCCTCGCGCGCAAGTTTGCCGGGGGGGGGGGGG
>LR738709.1:516665557-516849669 GCA_902687465.1 Secale cereale
AGGAGAGGATAGTGGTATGGACCAAGTGCCGTTCAAGAAAACCTTGCCTTGCCGGGAAGCAAACGACACAAAAGCTAAGTTGCCAAAGTTTGAGCGATCAAATTTTTAAATTTTTAAGTTATCTTCCTTGAACGACCTCGCTTAGTATGGAAAACCTGTGCGCGGAGGAACCAACTCGTGGCTAGCCACGCCCATACTTTGTTTCGAGCACGCTCAACGACTTAAGTGTGCTGCGACTAATGTCGCACCCTTGCTTCGTTTTCGAGTTCGTTCAACAATCTAAGTGTGCTGCGACTAGCTGCGACAAGGTTTCTTGTCGGCAACGGCGTTGCCAGCAGGCTGCTGAAGTTCCGCACTCAGCGCTCGCGGCAAGGATCCCTACACCGGCAAGTTCCCTAAAAGCTTAGGGTAAAAGCATACAAAGCAAGGAAGTCAAGTAGAAGAAATAACATTGCATTCAGTACTTAAGATAAAATTATATTACAAAGCAACTTGTCGCAGTCCTAATAGACTATTGTTCATAACATGGTTGGCAGCGACAAGGAAAGAAGAAAGTAAACAAGACTAATCCGCGCGGTCACCCTCGACCCTCTTGATGCCGCCCACCTTGTTCACAATAGGCGCGACAAGGGCCTTGAGCGCCTCCTGATCAGCGTCCGGCGGCAGGGTCCTGAGGATGTTGGTGAGGTTGAGGCCTGGGTTGCGGTGCGCTATCTTCATCAACACCTTCTCGAGGGCCCCCGTGCAGAGCCTGTGTGACTCGTCCGCCAGCTGCTTAGGGATCCTTTCCCGGAGCTGCTGGAGGGCCGGCGCCACCCCCCTGAAGAACAAACTCAACTTGGCGCTGTGAGGGAGATTCTCGTCGGTGGAGTACCCGAGGTGCTCCGCCCCCAGCTCCGCCAGCTCCTTGTCGACGTCGGCAGCGGCGGCAACAAGACCCTCTGTCCAGTGCTCCACCGTCAGCCTGAAGTTGTTTTGGGAGATAGCGGCGCTGTCCAATAGAGCCTTCTCGGCCCTGAGCTCCTCCTTCAGGTTCGCCTCCCGCTCTCTGGCGCCGTCAAGCGTTGTGGTAAGGGTGGACAGCTTCAACTCCAGATCGGCGATGGAGTCCTTGGCGACGGCGAGCTCTTGCCCTTGTCGGAGAGGCGGACCTGCAGCTCGGAGTGGCTGTGGGCGTCCTTATCCCTCTCGAGCACAAGTGCGGCAACCTTCTCGTCGCTCGTCTTAAAGTTGGCCTCCAGCTGCGCCACCCTCATCTCCAAGTCCCTCTTGGCGGTGTCGGCAGCAGCAGCAGCATCCTTCGCTTCCTCCAGAGCTCCGCCAAGAGACTGTTCACGCGCGGCAAGCTCGTCCTCGTGGCTGTCGAGGTCGACCTTCCGCTGCGTCAGTTCGCCTTCTCGCCGGGACAACTCCTTGGCGGCAAGCCGTTGCTGCTCCTCTGCTTCGGCCTTCCCAAGAATGAAAGCCTGATGTGCCTCGGCAAGCTGCTCTCGCTCCTCCGCCAAGGATTGGAGAGCTGCTTGGTTGTTGGCCCGGAGCTCTTCGGCGCGCTTCTCCAAGTCGGCGCCCGCCTTGGCGGCCAGAGCCTCTCGGGACTCCAGCTTGGCCTGCCGTGCGCGGTACAAAGCCAGAAGCCTACGCAGCAGCCGCTCCTCCTCGGGCTCGCTGCTGCTGCTTGGCGCGTCGACGAACTTTAGTCCGGCGGAGGCCAGGACCTCCCCGTCGAAGACCTCCCCCTCTACGGGCGCCCTGGATGTGGACGCCCACGGGAGCTGAATGAAGACGCCGTTGCCGGCCTCCAGATAGGCGCCTGGCTCGGCCGCGGCGGCAGAGGGATCGGCAGCCGGCGCAGCGTCTGATGCTCCTGCGGCCTCAGGGCCGTCAGTGCGACTGCCGGATCCCTCCTCAGCTGCCGCGCCAGCAGCCCTGGCGGCCTCGTCAGCGGCGGGCTCGTCGGCACCGGCCGCCTCTTCGATAGCGGCGGCGTCGCCAGTATTGCCGCGCGCGTCCTCCTCGGCGGCGGCCTCCGTCTCCATCGGCTCTGTGGTGGACGGGTCTGGCGAAAGAAAATAAGAAGAAAGAAAAATAGTCAAGCAAATATCCAAAAAAGAAGTTCAAAAGAAGAAAAGTCCAAGGTTTACCTGCGCGGGCCCCTTCTTCAGTGGGGTTCCTTGCCGGCGAGTTCTCCCTCGGCGGCGTGGTGGTAGCTCCCGCCGGCGGAGGGCCGCTGGCGCCGTCCCTTGGCAGCGTACTCGCCCTTGGCGGAGTACTCGCCCTTGGCGGGGTGCTCGCCCTTGGCGGGGTGCTCGCCCTTGGCGGGGTACTCGCCCTTGGCGGAGTGTCCTCCCTTGCCGGGGAGCTTCCCCTTGGTGGTGCGGTCGAGACGTGCGACGCGTCGGGGGCGGTCTCCTGGCGCTCCTGATGCTTCTGCTCCGTTTTTGCACAAGTCAACAAACAAAACATCAACAAGGATAGAAGGCCCACGCGCGCCCGACGAGCGGAAAGTGGACAAAGGACTTACGCTGGGGGCTGCGCCGGGGAACAGCTGCCGGGTCCGGTAAGCTTGTCGCAGGCGCACCCCCTGCCGAAGCTGCGGGCTCATCCTCAATAACGATCACTGGGACTTTGGCCCTCTTCGCCGCCCTCTGAGCCAGAGTCCTGGAAGAAAGACAAGATCAGAATCAGCCAAAAGAGATACAATACAAGAACCAACAGAAAGTCAAAGAAAGACAAGAATCGCGAAGACTTACTCTCCTTCCTCCTCGTCGTCGGAGCTGAGCGCCTAGAAAGCAAAGTCCGGCTCGCGCGTCCCGGCGCGAGGAGCTGGGGGAGTGGGCTCCCTTGGCCGCTTGGCGGGAGCAGGGGCGGCGGTCTGAGAAGATCCCGCTGCGGTTGTCGTCGAGGCCCGAGGGGCGGAAGGAGCAGTGGAGCCGGTCCGGGAAGATCCCCCTCCTGTTGCCGTTGAAGCACGAGGCACTCCCTTGGCGGCCTTGCTCGTTGCGGTGGCGCGTGTCGGGCGGCGCTGCGGCTGCTGGCCCACTTGCCGCCCCGCCACGTCGGCGGCCTTGCGGAGGCGCCTCCTTGTCTGAGCTGGAGGACTTGCTGGAGGTGGCGAGCTGCCCGACGAGGAAGATGAGGAGCCGAGGTTCAGCGAGCCGCCTGAGTCTTCGGCAGGATCGCTTGACCCGACGCCCTGCTCGGCGGGCCCGCTCGACTCGGCGCCTTGCTCGGTGGGCTCGTTTGATTCGGCGAGTCGCCCGGCAAGCTTTCCCGCTTTGCGGAGCTCCTCCTCCTCGGCGAGGCTTGTCACCTCCGCCGCCTCCGCCTCCTCCACAGTATACCCAAACTCGCCCGCGGCCCTGGCTGCAGCTGCCTCTTCCAACCTGGTGGCAATATATGCCATCTCCTGGTCGGTGGTGTCGCGGGTGAGTCCCCTCTTCTCGTCGGCGTCGATTGGCAACTCCACCAGGTTGTCGAAGAACGTCTGCACGGCTTCGTCGGAAGGTTCCCGCCAAGTGGGGTCGATCCCATGGGAATCACACAACGGCATCGCCGCGCGAACGGCACTGAGCGCAGAGCTATTGCACAATGGAACTACGCCCGGCGGCAACGCAAACCACTCAGGGTGGGCAGAGTCGTACTTGAATAGCGCTTGGAGCATTGTGTTGAGCTCCAAGACAGTGAAGTTGTAATTGAGGCCCGGGCGCAGCCTCATGATGTCTGCCGCGTTCTCGAACTCCCAGGCAGCCCTCTTCCTCTCCTGCAAGGGAGCGATGCGGTGGCGGAGAAAGTCTGCCCCGACGGCACCTACAGTGAGCTTGGCTTGCCGGAGGCGAAGGATCCGAGTGGTAGATATCTTCAGCTTGTCGTCCTCGGGGGCCAGGTCACTCCAGTCATTGCCGCGTACTACTACGGTTTGGCGCCGGGAAGGGAATGACTGCGGGTCATCTTCTATAATCCAACACCAGTTGGCTCTCCACTCATCCCACTTGCCGCAGAGCTCCCCCGTCAAGTAAGCCTTTTTCTTATGGAGCCTAAAAATCCAAGAGATTCCGCCAGACAGAGGTGACCCTGACTCGACTCGAGGTATAAAGTAATGGCGGAAAAGAGCTACATTGGGGTAAACTCCGACGAAATTTTCGCACAGATGTGCGAAAATGGCCATGGTCAAGACGGCGTTTGGGGTGAAGTCAAGGAGATGAAACCCGTAGGTATTCATGATGTCGCAGAAGAATTCCGAAAAGGGCGGGCAGAGCCCGCAGTAGAAGAACAGAGCGAAGAAGGCATAGCCGTTCGGGTACATCTCACAGGCCACGGCGGGGAGTACCTTGGTGCGCGGGTGCGCCTTTGTCTCCCTCGACCAGAAGAGGTAGAAGGTGTCTTTCAGCTCCTCCGCATCAAGCCTTGGTGGGAAGACCGCCATCTTCTTCCGCATTGCTACTAGCCGCAGCGCCTTGGCAGTCTTCGCGGCCTTCGCCTTCTCGCCCTTCGGGGCCATGGCAGGGACGATGGGGGAAGTCGACGGCGCTGGTGATGCTGGCGGCGGCGGAGGGGGGCGGAGCGCTGCTCTCTTTCGACCTTCGGGGAGGAGGGGAGCAACGGGGGTTTCTGGAGGATGAAGAAGCAACGGGCGAATGGAAGGAACTGCCCCTGTTCCCCCTGCTTTTAAGGGGGGGGGAAGGGGGACGTTCCACATTTCCCCATTAAAAAAACAGGCCACAATCTCTCCCACGATGCCGCGATTGACGCGTGCCGTTAGGGAGGGGCGCGGTGGATACGGAGTGGGATACGGCGTGCCGCGGGCCGTGCGTGCCCGTGCACTGTTTTGGGCCTGGCCCAACAGCGCTCGGCACCGTGTATGGCCCAGGCCCGGGGGCTCCTGTCGGTGTACTAAAGTAGGGGTACCTTAGTATCCCGAACTTGTGCACGGACAATCGCAGCGTCCCATGGCAGGACTTGCTGCGCGGCCGCCAAGGTCCACTGAGGTTCTTTCGAAGCCGTTCAAGAACAAAGTATTCAAGTTAAAGAAACAAGGCCCCGACAAGAGGAGCTTGTCGGGAAGGCCGCTCAAGGCTCAAGACCACTTCTTTGGCACAAGACCCTGGCAAGGAGATCTTGCCGGGGAGGCCAAACATGCCATCTCAAGAGACTTGCCGCGACGCGCCACGCGTCCCGGCAAGGCCCTGAGAGCGACAAGCTCCCAGGCACGACAAGGTAGCGACCGCGGCAAACTTCCACTAAGCGCCCGCGCTCCAGCTCATCCGCCCACGCGTCGCCCTGGGACCCTTCCAGGCGCACGTGGCGGAAGGCTGTGCAGCCTGAGGGACACGGTGGCAAGATGCGATGACAAGGCCACCGTCGTGGCGGACAGTGGCGCCCTGACGGACGCTTTTTGCACTGTTTGGAGCGACGGCGACGGGCATTTAATGCCCTTGTCCCCTGCCGTCAGAATTAGGTATAGAGCACTATACAAACACTGTTCCAACTACCACCCATTTTACATTTTTACCCTCGGCTGCGTTGCCACCTGTCGGTGACCCCTTTGACCTATAAAAGGAGGCCCATGCGCAACGTAGAAGGGGTTCCGATCATCGATCACTCTCACGCTCGGTCCTGTTAGCGATCAGCACTGTAGTTCTTCTCGCTCCCGAGCCAAGAACGGAATACAAACCAAGGCAGGAGTAGGGTTTTACGCATCCGTGCGGCCCGAACCTGTGTAAACTGCTCGCGTGTTTGCCTCAATCTGCTCTTTGTTCATCCTCCGCCCCCTTGCCGTACCGAAAAGGGGCTCCGGTCCCATAGGTGTTCGTGGGCGATCAGTTTCCCCGACACCTTCTCATTCACTTCATGACTATCAGTTATCAATATTTCCCATGCTAAACAAGCTAGTGGCGGTTCCCAAATAGAAAAGTAAAGGTTTGGACTCCATTGGGAGTTCTTGTTTCTTTATTTGTATGCTTTTTGTTTTTGCAATATGGATTTAGGAATCCCTAATACTGCCTTTTTCTCGTGCAATGGAGAGTGAATAAACACTCAACCTGAGAATAACTCGCTTAGCATGGAAAATACTGACCACCTCCCGTCGTTCCATGAATGATCCAGGCACACAAAAAGGATATTTATTTGAAGTTTTTAGAAGTGGCACATGCAAATTTACTTAGAATAGCATGGTAAAACCGCATATAGGTAGGTATGGTGGACTCATCTGGAATAACTTTGAGTTTTTGAATTTGATGCACAAGCAGTATTCCCGCTTAGTACATGTGAATGCTAGCAAATAGGTTGGGAAGCGGCCAGCTAGAGAGCAATAATGGTCATGAGCATGCATCATGCATAATAAACATTGGACACTGCTACTTCTCGAGCTTGCGTTGTTTTCCCTCGAAGAGGAAAGGGTGATGCAGCACAGTAGCGCAAGTATGTCCATCAGTTTTTGAGAACCAAGGTATCAATCCAGTAGGAGACCACGCGCGAGTCCCTCATACCTACACAAACAAATAATAACCTTGCAGCCAACGCGATAAAGGGGTGGTCAATCTTTTCTCGGTCACTTGCAAAAGTGAGATCTGATAAATATGATAAGATAATATTTTTGGTATTTTTGTTATAGATTGAAAGTAAAGATTGCAAAACAAAGTAAAGTAAATAGTTGATGGAAGATTAATATAATGAAGATAGACCTGGGGGGCATAGGTTTCACTAGTGGCTTCTCTCATGATAGCAGATTTCTATGGTGGGTGAATAAATTACTGTCAAGCAATTGATAAAAAAGCGCATAGTCATGAGAATATCTAGGCATGATCATTGTATATAGGCATCACGTCTGTGACAAGTAGACCGAAACGATTCTACATCTACTACTATTACTCCACACATCGACCGCTATCCAACATGCATCTAGAGTATTAAGTTCATAAGAGCAGAGTAACGCCTTAAGCAAGATGACATGATGTAGAGGGATAAACTCATGCAATATGATATAAACCCCATCTCTTTATCCTCGATGGCAACAATACAATATATGCCTTGCTGCCCCTGCTGTCACTGGGAAAGGACACCGCAAGATTGAACCCAAAGCCAAGCACTTCTCCCATTGCAAGAACTACCAATCTAGTAGGCCAAACCAAACTGATAATTCGAAGAGACTTGCAAGGATATTTAAATCATGCATAAAAGATTTTAGAAAAGAATCCAATATTGTTCATAGATAATCTTGATCATAAACCCACAATTCATCGGATCTCGACAAACACACCGCAAAAAGGATTACATCGAATAGATCTCCAAGAAGATCGAGGAGAACTTCATATTGAGATCATAAGACATCGAAGAAGCCATCTAGCTAATAACTATGGACCCGAAGGTTTGTGGTAAACTACTCACAACTCATCGGAGAGGCTATGGTGTTGATGTAGAAGCCCTCTGTGACCGATGCCCCTCTGGTGGAGCTCCAGAACAGGCCCCAAGATGGGATCTCACGGGTATAGAAGGTTGTGGCGGTGGAATTAGGGTTTCGTGGTGCTCCCCGTTGGTTTCAGGGTACGTAGGTATATATAGGAGGAAGAGGCACGTCAGGGGATCCATGAGGGGCCCACGAGGGTGGGAGGTGCGCCCCTGCCCTCGTGGCCGCCTCATTCGCTTCCTGGCGTGTACTCCAAGTCTTCTATGTTTATATTGTTCAAAAAATGACTCTCCCGAAGGTTTTATTCCGTTTGGACTCCGTCTGATACTCCTTTTCTGCGAAACACTGAAATAGGCAAAAAATAGCAATTTCCACTGGGCCTTGGGTTAGTAGGTTAGTCCCAAAAATAGTATAAAAGTGTATAATAAAGCCCATTAAACATCCAAAACAGATAATATAATAGCATGGAACAATAAAAAATTATAGATACGTTGGAGACGTATCAAGCATTCCCAAGCTTAATTCCTGCTCATCCTCGAGTAGGTAAATGATAAAAAAATAGAATTTTTGATGTGGAATGCTACCCAACATAATTATCAATGTAATTTTCTTTATTTTGGCATGAATGTTCTGATCCGAAAGATTCAAGACAAAGGTTTAATATTGACATAAGAATAATAATACTTCAAGCATACTAACAAAGCAATCATGTCTTCTCAAAATAACATGGCCAAAGAAAGTTCATCCCTACAAAATCATATAGTTTGGTCATGCTCCATCTTCGTCACACAAAATACTCAAATCATGCACAACCCCGGTTTCAACCAAGCAATTGTTTCATACTTAATTTTTTTCAAACTTTTTTAACTTTCACGCAATACATGAGCGTGAGCCATGGATATAGAATGGTGGTTGTGGAGAAGACAAAAGAGGAAGATGGTCTCACATAAACTAGGCGTGTCAATGGGCTATGGAGATGCACATCAATAGATATCAATGTGAGTGAGTAGGGATTGCCATGCAACAGATGCACTAGAGCTATAAATGTATGAAAGCTCAACTAAATAAACTAAGTGGGTGGGCATCCAACTTGCTTGCTCACGAAGACGTAGGGCATTTGAGGAAGCCCATCTGAAAGAACATACGGTGCCCCCATGTTTGGTTCTGGTAATTGATGAAAATCTCTATAGACTAATGATTGCCTTGAGTTATATTTGAAGGATTTGTCCATAGGATTTTCTTGGAGTACATTTGTTGGTTTCAAGGAGAGTTTGTGATGACCAAGGTGCTATTAAAGAAGTATCCAAAGATTGGTCTTATGAGTGTTGAGCTTATTGCAATCATGTCTTGAAGAAGAAGAGTGTGTGATCATTCATGTTTACCTTCAAGAAATCATCCAAATGAATAGAGTTGGAAAGATTCAAGGTTGACCAAGACTAAGTACATAGAGTGTTTCAAGTTGATCAACACACAAAGCATAGGAGATGTACCGAGAGGGATCAAGCGATCCCATGGTATGGTAAGCATTGTCAAATACGTTTTGTGTACTAACCCGTGGTCTTTGTGAGAGTTCTACGTGGGGTTAGGTTATCTTCCATGGGATTGCGTCAAGAGGAAGATCACATACAACCCATGGAGGATGACATCAAATCAAGGTTGTGGTGTGCAAGTTCAAGGGATGCATCACGAGGAGATCAAGTGCTTGAATCTTGCCGTCCATTGTGGTGAAAATGGACTTGTGAAGATATGCCGAAGAGTGGCTCACCCATAGTGGAGTATGGGGGAGCAATCTACTAGTCTTCACCGAGCCAACGCAATCACGAAAGGTGGTCCAACTTTAGGAAGTCAAGATCATCTACATTTGCTCAAGTGGACTTTGTGCAAGGCAAAGGTTTGCCCTTGACAGGTTCTCTATTTTACCAGTCTCATGGTGGTAGTTTGGAGGCCGGGTTATAGGATCGATTGTCGTACTATCAAGGGGGGCTCTCAAGTGAGTAGCTTGATCATATCATTCATAGAGAGCTCAAACCATTGAATTCTTGCATCATATTTCTTGGTTCTTGTTTGGTTTTCTTCTTGTGAGATTTGGAGCTTATGGTCATCTTCTTGACAAGCTTGAGTTAATTGAAAACGGAGTTCACATGCTTCTTCTATTGCGTTTTCGGTGTTGGAGGTTTTACCGGTCTCTTTCGAGGAAGTGTTCTCACCTTTTTCTTATGGGCCTTTTCTCATTGGCTTCTTATTGTTATTACTATCAAGATTGTGTTAGGCCATGTCGTTAGCTTTCCAACGAACTTGGTTTCGTTGAATTCGGAGTCCGTTTGCAAAAGTTATGTCAGTTTTGGTGTCCCCAGAAGGGCTGCACCGGTACTACCGCAAATTGGAGCGGTACTACCGCTTGGAGGGGATGTAATTTTTTAGTTCCGTGGCTACTTCCGCTCCGGACCAAAAACTCATCACAAGTCCAGCGGTAGTAGGCACGAATGTAATTTTTTAGTACCGCTCGCAAGCAGTAGTACCGCTACGCTTAGCAGTAGTACCGCTACCCCTAGCGGTAGTACCGTGAGGTCAAGCGGTACTACCACTCCGACTGTTCTTCTGGCCTTTTTGCATCCTCACTGTTGTGTTTCAAAGGGCTACTACCGCCTTAGCGGTAGTACCGCTCTGTGCGGGCTGTGAGCATAATGGTTGGATTTTCCCCACCTATAAAAGATGGTCTTCTTCCCCAATGAAACTTATCCTTTGAGCTCGTGTTCTCCCCCATTGTTGACCTTCTTCGAGCTTGCTATCCCTCAATCCTCCATGGATTCTTGCTAGTTTTGGGGGGAAAAGAGAGAGGAGATCTAGTTCCACATTTCCACCAATCACTTTCTCCTCTAGGTGAGGGGAACCCCTTGGATCTAGATGTTGGAGTTCTTGGTGTTCTCCTTCTTGTTCTTCCTCTCTTTTCCCTCGCTAGCATTAGTTGCTTTCGTGGGATTTGAGAGAGAAGGACTTGGGCACTCCGTGTGCCCTTGCCATTGCATTTGGTGCATCGGTTTTAGTTCTCCATGGTGATACATGGAAGTTACAAGTTGAGAAGCTTATTACTCTTGGGTGCTTGGTACCCTTGAGCTTGTTCCTCTTGGGTGCTTGGGCGCCCTAGACGGTTGAGGTCACCTCGGAGCCATATTCCATTGTGGTGAAGCTTCGTGGTGTGGTTGGGAGCCTCCAATTAAGTTGTGGAGGTAGCCCCAACCTTGGTGGTGTACTGGTGTTCGGAGCTCAATCATTGTGGTGTAAGGCTTCGGGCAAGCGTCGGGGTCTCCAATTAGGTTGTGGAGATTACCCCGAGCAATTTTTACCGGTTCGATGACCGCCCCCAAGGGTTGCCATTTGTACGGGTTCGATGACCGCCCTCAAGGGTCCCTTAGTGGAATCATGGCATCTGGCATTGTGTGAGGGCGTGAGGAGATTACGGTGGCCCTAGTGGCTTCTTGGGGAGCATTGTGCCTCCACGCCGCTCCAAACAGAGATTAGCATCCACAAGGGTGTGAACTTCGGGATACATCATCGTCTCCGCGTGCCTCGGTTATCTCTTACTCGAGATCTTTACTTATGCACTTTACTTTGTGATAGCCATATTGCTTCTTGTCATATATCTTGCTATCACCTAGTTGATTATCGTGCTTAGCATAAGTTGTTGGTGCACATAGGTGAGCCTAGTGGTTGTAGGTTTTGTGCTTGACAAATTAACCGTTAGGTTTATTCCGCATTTGTTCAAGCCTAAACCGTAATTATTTTAAAGCGCCTAGACATCCACGATCTTTCAATTGGTATCAGAGCCTCGTCTCTCTTTATAGGGCTTAACCGCCTGGAGAGTAAGGATGTCGACTAGGGGCTTAGGATTCTCTGACACTCTTAGTTTCGAAGGCACAAATTTTGATGTTTGGGTAATTCGCATGCTTAATCTCTTTAGGGTCATGAACATAAATTTAGAGCGAATTGTAGATATGGGTTTTTCTCCTTCAAAGGATCCCCAAAGATTATCTTTAGAGGATGAGAAAAACTCTTATCTCAATGCTCAAGCTTCTAATGTGCTTTTCGATGCTTTGAGCAATGTAGTTATATTTCAACTCATGCCGTTCCGGGATGCTCATGAGTTGTGGACAAAGCTTCAAGATAAATATGGTGTGTCCAAGAATTGTGGGAATGGTTTTTCTCCCTCCACCTCCGGCCGTGTTGTCTTCTCAACTTCTTCTACTTCACCTACATGTGGTTTGCCACAAGGTAATGATATGGTGAGTAGTGTTGGTCATTGCAATGATGATAGTATGCTTATTGTGGATGATCCTTCATCACTATATTATTGCAATGCATCTTCTTTGGACTTTAACACTTTGAGCACCCTACATGTTTCACATGCTTGTGTTGATAGTCCTTGCATACATGTAGAAATTGCTTTACTAAAACTCATGATGATATGCTTGCTATATCTTGTTGCCATGATAAAAATGCATCTATTTCCTCGAATTGTTATGCTTACAATGTAGAGGAAATCCAACACCCCATGGAACAAGATGTAGTCTTGAATGGTGCTTCATTGGATCCTACATCATCATCTATTGCATTTTGCCTTATGGCTAAGGCTTCAAAGGTATCTCCCACTTTGAATTCCAATATATCTTGTGATGATAGTGATGATGACAATGATGATGAGGTTGATAATGATGAAGAGAATGATAATGTTGCCTCCTTAAAAATTAAGGGGGAAATGATTTTTAAAGCTCTTCATAAGAATAAAATTGCTCGTTACAACTTCATGGAAATCATGTCTATTGCCATTGAGGGCAAGAAATATATAGAGGAGTTGGAATCTCATCTAGAGGAGCATGAGGTCACCATTGAGAAAATGGAAGGTCATGAGCGTGATTACGCTAATGAGACCGCCGACCTCTCACAAGCCCTTGAACTCGAACAAACCACCAAGGAATCTCTTGAGGAGACTTTTGCTCTAGAAATATCTAGAATAAAGGAATCCCATGATAGAGCTCTCGAGGTGGTTAATGATTTTGAAACTAAAAATGAGAAGCTTGAAGTTGTGCATGCTAAACTCCTTAAGGATTTTGAGCACCTCGAAAATGGCTCAAGGGTCATTAAGGGTGAGCTCATCAAACTCACCGAGTCTCATGCTCAACTTAAAGTTTCATATTCTAAAGAGCTTGCCAAATTGCCTTCTCCTCTTGCTATTACTGATGATGCTTGTGCTAGTAACTCTATTTCTAGTGAAGCATCCATTTTGAAGGAGAATGTTGAGCTAAGGGCTCGACTTGACTCGTGATCTAGCAAGTATGGGAAATTGGAAGAAAGTCATGTAAAGCTCACAAGCTCTCATGATGATCTTCTAGTATCCTACAATGTGCTAAAGATAGCTCATGAGGCTATGATCACTAAGGTAACATCTACCGAGTCTCGTGTGGGTTCTAGCAATACTTCTAATCAAAATGCTATATTACCTTGTGCTAGTCCTTGTAATTCATCTACTCACAATATTGGTACATCTTGTGATGAATTATTTTCCTTGCCTTGTTGCTCTAATGATGAAGAGTATACTTCCTCTAGTACTTGTGTTGATACTAACCATGTAGAGGAAATCAAAGAGCTCAAGGCACAAGTCACTTCTTTGAAGAAAGACTTGGAAAAGTGTCATGAAGGGAAGTCCACACTCAACAATATCTTGAGTGTGCAAAAATCCCCCAATGACAAAGGTGGACTTGGATTCAACTCCAACAAGAAGAAGTCCAAGAGAAACAAGAAGAAGGGCCAAGAACAACTCAAGAATTCGGCCAAGATTATTTGCTTCAAGTGCAAAATTCAAGGGCATCATGTTAGATTTTGCCCATTAAGTAAGAAGCCCATTAATGACAAGCAACAAGGGAAGAGGCCACAAGTTCAATATCATGCTCAACCACAAGTTGAATAAAGGCCACTTCCCAAGAAGACTCAAGTTCATGCTTCTCTTTTTGAGAAATCAAGTGAGAAGAAAATGAAAAGTAGACGTTGCTACTTATGTCGTGAGAAAGGTCATGCCGCTTCTTCATGCACTAGTGGTAACTTATCCAACCCAATTATTATTGATGATATCTATTCTCTTGGGAAGGATAAGGTTGGCAATGTGTGTGCCAAGTTTGTTAGTACTCAAAGTGGTGTCAAGCAAATAACCATTTGGGTTGTCAAACCTATTGTGACTAACCTCTTAGGACCCAACTTGGTTGGGGACCAACTAGCTCAAACTTGATCAATAGGTGTTTTGGAGGGCATTGTAGACTTGGTTACATTATGAAGAATTAAGGGGTCTTCATCATTCATATTGTCTCAAGCCAAGTCATTCGGATTATCAAGTTTCTATCTTATATCCAATGTTCCTCCTTGCGGTAACTCATGCTTAATTTTTTTACATTGAAAGTTACTTACCCCCTTAGCATGTTGTGGTTTTGCACCTTGCATGTGCGTGTATATGTTGTGCTTCCAATTTGCTTATCTTGAGAAATCAAGTATGTGTATGTTGGTTTGCACATCATGTATGTGTGTGTAGTGGTTTGAGCCTTTGTGGATCTTGTTTGTATCTTAGTTGGCTCTTGTGAGAGATTAATGGAACATCCCATTTTGGGGGAGTGATGTGCTTTGTGCACCTCACAATCCTATAAATGTGTGTGCATGAGGAATTTCAAATTATAAATTTTCCGTTAATTATGTCTTGTAGGTTCCTCTTATTGCCTCTTGTTTAAGTTTTATTTGGTATCACATTATGGGGGAGTAATGTGCTATGTGCATATTACTAGCCTAGAAAATGTGTACATTTGAGATATTGTCACCTAGAGTTGATATTGTAAATTATCTTGTTCCTAGGTGACATGTTAGCTCTACAAGTTGCATTTTGCTTGTGTTTGGTGTGAAGATGATGTTGGATATCATTGCTATCTATCACCGGGAATTATTTCCAAATACCTCTTGTCTTTGACAATTGGTAATCTTTTATGTGGTGGAAATTATTGATCATCTTTACATTGTCTTTTGGTTTTATTTGTCTTATCTCTTGCAAAGATTGTGTCAACTCCCATTGCCTTCCGTGCCACTTGTGGATATTGTTGTTTTCTTGATCTTGTCTAGTGTCTTCTAGATATAGTGAAAGTGGTGATCCCATCTTGTGCATTTTGTATTCAAATGAAAATTCTCTATAATGCACAACTCTTGGGGGAGCTATCCTATTTTCTATGAAACACACATCTTGTGATCCATTTCAAGTGTGTGTTGGTGGAAGGCAAGCCGTTTCTTTTTGGTACTTTGTGCCATCAAGAAACTTTATAGAGGGCTTGGTTTGTTTGGAACCATCCTCTCTTTTGGGAGTTCGATATCTTTCTTTTTGAGTGTGTCAATGGATATCTCATTACTTGATGTATCTTTTAGTGATATCTTCCAAGTGATGATTTCTCTATTTGGTATCCTATCTTCACTTGGTACTTATTTTTTCATTTGGTATCGTTTCTTGAAAGTCTTGAGCGTGCATATTTACTTCATGTAGTTTCTTTGGCATGCTTTCTTTCTTTGACCCAATATATAGTGTAAACTTCTCCTAGTCTCAATTGGGATGAGATGTGCATGAAATTAATTTTCATATATATATGCACATATGTATGTGGAGTTTGTCCTATGTATTGGTGTTTCTAACTCTTTGGTCCCAATGAGTTTGGGTACCATTTTGTTTGTGTGGTTGTTCTAGGAACAATTGGAGATGCATTGGATGCTCGGCTCATTCGAAAGGAAGGTGGTGTCACCATGTGCTTATTGGAGTCAAGCTAGGATGATCAATGAACTACTATCTACCTTCAATTGGTATCTACTACATCCTTCCAATGGTATCTCGGTAACAAGTATCATCATCTACTTCATGCACAAATTTCTTGCATCAACCTTGTGTAGGTTGTATCATGGCATGTAATTCATTCTTTCTAGTGATACTTGTTTCCTTTATCAAAGCATCCCGACAATGATCTCTTGTTGCTAGTTGTGATGTCTATGATGTTCGTGTGGTCGGAATTCATTTGTATACAATAAGACCATATCTAGCCATGTGCTATGCTTTCAAGCAAATATCTTATTGGTATATTTATGACTTCCTTGTGGATATCCCTTTCTTTCCGTTTTGTAATTATTTTGTGTGTACATCCTTCTTGTGGATTGATATCATCATGATTTTCATCTACCTAGAATCTTATACACTTGAGAGAAATTACATATCTAGTAGATATCCTTTTCTTTCACGTCCACCTTGTCTTTCTTGTATTAATTCTTTGGTGGCTCCGTGAAGGTGTGTGTCTTGAGTGCCGATCTTATATCATTGCATCCTGATGCACTCTTTTGTGGTGAAGATCATTTCCCTCATGCTTGTCTTGACAAGGCTTTGCCATATAATTGGTATCCCTTGTTTTTATGAGGCTTTTTTTTTCTATCTTCACCATGGGTTGTCACAAGCTTGGTTGTTATTTTTGTAGTGAGCTTGTGAACCCATTTGCTAGTTGTGTGTGTGGGAAGGTCATGTCATGCACCCTGTATCTCAACTATTAAAGACTATGTTGATGCTTAATGCTCATCCTATATTAGTCATCTCAAGTGCTTTGCCATGACTCACACACATCTTCTTGGTTGAGCCTATTTCCAAGTTGCCTCTTTATATGTTGCTCAACCATTTGCTTATTGCTTGTGCTAAGCTTTGTTTCCTCCCTCACTTGCACTTGGTGTGAGTTTCTATTGATTTTGGGGGAGTGATGATCCTATTTTGTGCACTTGGCATCCTAATGAAAATATTCTAAGGAGTGCACAAATTATGGGGAGCTTCACCAGTGTCTTTAGAACACCCCATTGCTATGTCGTGAGGTTCTATTGATCTTGGGGGAGCGACGACCTATTTTGTGCTCGTTGTATCCAAATATAAAACTAAATTATGCACAAATCATGGGGATCTTTTCTAGTTTCTCTAGAACACTCCTTTGCTCATATCATAATATCTTTCATTCATGTGGCATGTAGGATCATTGGTCTAGTTGGTTCAATTGGTATCTTTTGATAGCTTGCTTCAATTGGTATCCTTTGATTGCTTGATTGCGTGTCTCTCCCTTTGTTATGCCTTTTTGGCATATCTTTCTTTTGCAATCTTTGAGCCTCAATATAATTTGTGTTCCTCCAAGTATTTACTGTTGGATATGTGTATTGCATTCCACTATCTAGTTGATAAATACACAATTTATGGAGGAACATAATTTATATTGGCCTTCTAAGCTTTTCACCCATTTTGGCAATCGATTCCAATGGGGGAGAAGTTTCAGAGAGTTTTGCGGAGAAGCTTAGAGAGTCATCTAGTCATCTCCTCTTGCTTTGGTTTTGTTCCTAAGCTTTTGCATCTCATGCGCATACATTATTGTTGCATGGTATGGTGATGCATAATTCCTTATATAAACTCTCTTGAAAGTGATTGTCATCAATTACCAAAATGGGGGAGATTGAAAGAACATGCGGTGCCCCCATGTTTGGTTTTGGTAATTGATGAAAATCTCTATAGACTAATGATTGCCTTGAGTTATATTTGAAGGATTTGTCCATAGGCTTTTCTTGGAGTACATTTCTTGGTTTCAAGGAGAGTTTGTGATGACCAAGGTGCTATTAATGAATTATCCAAAGATTGGTCTTATGAGTGTTGAGCTTATTGCAAGCATGTCTTGAAGAAGAAGAGTGTGTGATCATTCATGTTTACCTTCAAGACATCATCCAAATGAAGAGAGTTGGAAAGATTCAAGGTTGATCAAGACTAAGTACACAGAGTGTTTCAAGTTGATCAACACACAAAGCGTAGAAGATGTAACGAGAGGGATCAAGCGATCCCATGGTATGGTAAGCATTGTCAATTACGTTTTGTGTACTAACCCATGGTCTTTGTGAGAGTTCTATCTGGGGTTAGGTTATCTTCCATGGGCTTGTGTCAAGAGGAAGATCACATACAACCCATGGAGGATGACATCAAATCAAGGTTGTGGTGTGCAAGTTCAAGGGATACATCACGAGGAGATCAAGTGCTTGAAGCTTGCCGTCCATTGTGGTGACAATGGACTTGTGAAGATATGCCGAAGAGTGGCTCACCCATAGTGGAGTATGGGGGAGCAATCTACTAGTCTTCACCGAGCCAACACAATCAAGAAAGGTGGTCCAACTTGAGGAAGTCAAGATCGTCTACATCTAGCTCAAGTGGACTTTGTGCAAGGCAAAGGTTTGCCCTTTATAGGTTCTCTATTTTACCGGTCTCATGGTGGTAGTTTGGAGACCGGGTTATAGGATCGATTGTCGTACTATCAAGGGGGGATCTCAAGTGAGTAGCTTAATCATATCATGCATAGAGAGCTCAAACCATTGCATGCTTGCATCATATTTCTTGGTTCTTGTTTGGTTTTCTTCTTGTGAGATTTGGAGCTTATGGTCATCTTCTTGACAAGCTTGAGTTAATCGAAAACGGAGTTCACATGCTTCTTCTATTACATTTTCGGTGTTGGAGGTTTTACTGGTCTCTTTCGAGGAAGGGTTCGCACCTTTTTCTTATGGGCCTTTTCTCATTTGCTACTTATTGTTATTTCTATCAAGTTTGTGTTAGGCCATGTCGTTAGCTTTCCAACGAACTTGGTTTCGCTGAATTCGGAGTCAGTTTGCAAAAGTTATGTTAGTTTTGGTGTCCCGAGAAGGGCTGTAGCGGTACTACCGCAAATTGGAGCGGTACTACCGCTTGGAGGGGATGTAATTTTTTACTTCTGTGGCTACTTCCGCTCTGGACCAAAAACTCGTCACAAGTCCAGCGGTAGTAGGCATGGATGTAATTTTTTAGTACCGCTCGCAAGCAGTAGTACCGCTACCCTTAGCAGTAGTACCGCTACCCCTAGTGGTAGTACCGTGAGGTCAAGCGGTACTACTGCTCCGATGGTTCTTCTGGCCTTTTTGCCTCCTCGCTGTTGTGTTTCAAAGGGCTACTACCGCCCTAGCGGTAGCACCGCTCTTTGGAGCGGTAGTACCGCTCGGTGCGGGCTGTGAGCTTAACGGTTGACTTTTTCCCCACCTATAAAAGAGGGTCTTCTTCCCCAATGAAACTTATCCTTCGAGCTCGTGTTCTCTCCCCATTGTTGATCTTCTTCGAGCTTGCTATCTCTCAATCCCTCCAAGGATTCTTGCTAGTTTTGGGGGGAAAAGAGAGAGGAGATCTAGATCCACATTTCCACCAATCACTTTCTCCTCTAGGTGAGGGGAACCCCTTGGATCTAGATCTTGGAGTTCTTGGTGTTCTCCTTCTTGTTCTTCCTCTCTTTTCCCTCCCTAGCATTAGTTGCTTTGGAGGGATTTGAGAGAGAAGGACTTGGTCACTCTGTGTGGCCTTGCCATTGCATTTGGTGCGTCGGTTTGAGTTCTCCATGGTGATACATGGAAGATACAAGTTGAGAAGCTTATTACTCTGGGGTGCTTGGTACCCTTGAGCTTGTTCCTCTTGGGTGCTTGGGCGCCCTAGACGGTTGAGGTCACCTCGGAGCCATATTCCATTGTGGTGAAGCTTCGTGGTGTGGTTGGGAGCCTCCAATTAAGTTGTGGAGGTAGTCCCAACCTTGGTGGTGTTCGGAGCTAAACATTGTGGTGTAAAGCTCCGGGGAAGCATCGGGGCCTCCAATTAGGTTGTGGAGATTAACCCGAGCAATTTTTACGAGTTCGGTGACCGCCCCCAAGGGTTGCCATTTGTACCGGTTCGGTGACCGCCCTCAAGGTTCCCTTAGTAGAATCACGACTTCTTGCATTGTGCGAGGGCGTGAGGAGATTACGGTGGCCCTAGTGGCTTCTTGGGGAGCATTGTGCCTCCACGCCGCTGCAAACGGAGATTAGCATCCGCAAGGGTGTGAACTTCGGGATACATCGTCGTCTCCGCGTGCCTCGGTTATCTCTTACCCGAGCTCTTTACTTATGTACTTTACTTTGTGATAGCCATATTGTTTCTTGTCATATATCTTGCTATCACCTAGTTGATTATCATGCTTAGCATTAGTTGTTGGTGCACATAGGTGAGCCTAGTGGTTGTAGGTTTTGTGCTTGACAAATTAACCGTTAGGTTTATTCCGCATTTGTTCAAGCCTAAACCGTAATTATTTTAAAGCGCCTATTCACCCCCCCTCTAGGCGACATCCACGATCTTTCAATTGGTATCAGAGCCTCGTCTCTCTTTATAGGGCTTAACCGCCTGGAGAGTAAGGATGTCGACTAGGGGCTTAGGATTCTCTGACACTCTTAGTTTTGAAGGCACAAATTTTGATGTTTGGGTAATTCGCATGCTTAATCTCTTTAGGGTCATGGACCTTAATTTAGAGCGAATTGTAGATATGGGTTTTTCTCCTCCAAAGGATCCCCAAAGATTATCTTTAGAGGATGAGAAAAACTCTTATCTCAATGCTCAAGCTTCTAATGTGCTTTTCGATGCTTTGAGCAGTGTAATTATATTTCAACTCATGCCGTTCCGGGATGCTCATGAGTTGTGGAAAAAGCTTCAAGATAAATATGGTGTGTCCAAGAATTGTGGGAATGGTTGTTCTCCCTCCACCTCCGGCCGTGTTGTCTTCTCAACTTCTTCTACTTCACCTAGATGTGGTTTGCCACAAGGTAATGATATGGTGAGTAGTGTTGGTCATTGCAATGATGATAGTATGCTTATTGTGGCTGATCCTTCAAGGGTCCCTTAGTGGAATCATGACATCTGGCATTGTGCGAGGGAGTGAGGAGATTACGGTGGCCCTAGTGGCTTCTTGGGGAGCATTGTGCCTCCACGCCGCTCCAAACGGAGATTAGCATCCACAAGGGTGTGAACTTCGGGATACATCATCGTCTCCGCGTGCCTCGGTTATCTCTTACTCGAGATCTTTACTTATGCACTTTACTTTGTGATAGCCATATTGTTTCTTGTCATATATCTTGCTATCACCTAGTTGATTATCGTGCTTAGCATAAGTTGTCGGTGCACATAGGTGAGCCTAGTGGTTGTAGGTTTTGTGCTTGACAAATTAACCGTTAGGTTTATTCCGCATTTATTCAAGCCTAAACGGTTATTTTTTAAAGCGCCTATTCACCCCCCTCTAAGCGGCATCCACGATCTTTCATCATCGTTGGAATATACAAGCCAAGTTCTATAATAAAAATTCCCACTAGTATATGAAAGTGACAAAACAAGAGACTCTCTATCATGAACATCATGGTGCTAGTTTGAAGCACAAGTGTGGAAAAATATAGTAGCATTGTCCCTTTTTTCTTTCCCTTTTTTTCTTTTTCTTTTTTAGGCCTTTTTTTTCTTTGGCCTTTCCTTCTTATTTTTCTTTGGGACAATGCTCTAATAATGATGATCATCACACTTTTATTTACTTACAACTCGATATTACAACACGATACTAGAACAAAGTATGACTCTATATGAATGCCTCCGGTGGTGTACCGAGATGTGCAATGAATCAAGAGTGGCATATATGAAAAATTATGCATGGTGGCCTAGCCACAAATACGATGTCAACTACATGATCATGCATGGCAATATGACAATGATGAAGCATGTCATATGAACGGAATGGTGGAGAGTTGCATGGCAATATATCTCGGAATGGCTATGGAAATGCCATAATAGGTAGGTATGGTGGCTGTTTTGAGGAAGGTATATGGTGGGTGTATGGTACCGGGGAAAGTTGCACGGTACAAGAGAGGCTCGCAATGGTGGAAGGGTGAGAGTGCATATAATCCATGGACTCAACATTAGTCATAAAGAACTCACATACTTATTGCAAAAATCTACAAGTCATCAAAACAAAGTACTACACGCATGCTCCTAGGGGAAGGGTTGGTAGGAGTTAACCATCGCGTGATCCCGACCTCCACACAAAGGATGACACTCAATGAAATACCTCATGCATCAAATTTGTCACACAATGGTTACCATACGTGCATGCTACGGGACTTGCAAACCATACCACAAGTATTTCTAAATTCACAACTACTCTACTGGCATGACTCTAATATCACCATCCTCATATCTCAAAACAATCATAAAGTATCAAACTTCTCATAATATTCAATGCACTTTATATGAAAGTTTTTACTATACCAATCTTGGATGCCTACCATATTAGGACTAATTTTATAACCAAAGCACATTACCATGCTGTTCTAAAAGACTCTCAAAATAACATAAGTGAAGCATGAGAGATCAATAATTTCTATAAAATAAAACCACCACCTTGCTCTAAAAGATATAAGTGAAGCACTAGAGCAAAACTATCCAGCTCAAAACATATAAGCGAAGCACATAGAGTATTCTAATAAATTCCAATTCATGTATGTCTCTCTCAAAAGGTGTGTCAATCAAGGATGATTGTGGTAAACTAAAAAGCAAAGACTCAAATCATACATGACGCTCCAAGCAAAACACATATCATGTGGTGAATAAAAATATAGTCTCAAGTAAAGTTACCGATAGACGATGACAAAAGAGGGGATGCCTTCCCGGGGCATCCCCAAGCTTAGGCTTTTGGTTATCCTTGAATTTTACCTTGGGGTGCCTTGGGCATCCCCAAGCTTAGGCTCTTGCCACTCTTTCTTCCATAGTCCATCAAATCCTTACCCAAAACTTGAAAACTTCACAACACAAAACTTAGCAAAAATCTCATGAGCTCCGTTAGTATAAGAAAACAAACCACCGCTTTAAGGTACTGTAATGAACTCATTCTTTATTTATATTGGTGTTAAAACTACTGTTCCAAATTCTCTATGATTCATACCCCTCGATACTACTCATAGATTCATCAAAATAAGCAAACACCACACGAAAAACAGAATCCGTCAAAAACAAAACAGTCGGTAGCAATCTGTAACTTTAGAATACTTCTGTAACTCTAAAAAAATTAAATAAATTGGTGGATGTGGGGAATTTGTTTATTAATCATCTGCAAAAAGAATCAACTTAAAAGCACTCTCCAGTAAAAGATGTCAGCAATTCTCGTGAGCGCAAAAGTTTCTGTTTTTTATAGCATGATCGCATAAACTTCACCCAAGTCTTCCCAAAGGTTCTACTTGGCACAAACACTAATTAAAACACAAAACCACATCTAAACATAAGCTAGATGCAATATGTATTACTAAACAGAAGCAAAAGAAAATAAAATAAAATTGGGTTGCCTCCCAACAAGCGCTATCGTTTAACGCCCCTAGCTAGGCATGATACAAGAATAGATCTAGGTATTGCCATCTTTGGTCTTTAATTTTTTTGCGAGGTCATGTTCGAATCCGGGAGGTTCCTCGTGTTTCCCTTCATATTCAGAAATTTTTAGATCTAAGGAATCCAACCGCTTATTGCAAAGGGTGATTAACATATTCATGCGGTGGAGATTTCCACTAACACTCTTAAGAGGTTCAAGAGATTTTTGTAATATTTTCGTTACTTCGCAAATTTTCTCAAAAACTTGTGTCTCTTCCTGGGCATGATGTAACCCCTTTTGTTGAGGTAGTGTTCCCACTATTCCCTCGATAATTTCATGCGCAATACTGGGATCAATTTCGATAAAATTTCCTTTGGCAACGCAATCCAAGAATTGTCCACGGGACATATTTAGTCCAACATAAAAATTGTGAAGTAAAATTCTAAAATTCACCTCTAAAGTGCAATTACGATAAGATTCCATCATCCTATACCAAGCATCTTTTAAGTTTTCTCCTTGCTTTTGTTTGAAGTGAAGAACTTCAAACTCGGGAGACAAAGGAGCAGATAAGGGACTAGCCATGATGGCAAGGCAAACGATAAAACACACGGAGCAAATAAGAGGGCGGATAAAACGACAAAGGTGAAGTGGGGGAGAGGAAAACGAGAGGCAAATAATGTAATGCGAGGGATAAGAGTTTGTGATGGGTACTTGGTATATGACTTTTGCGTAGATCTCCCCGGCAACGGCGCCAGAAATTCTTCTTGCTACTTCTTGAGCTTGCGTTGTTTTCCCTCGAAGAGGAAAGGGTGATGCAGCACAGTAGCGTAAGTATTTCCCTCAGTTTTTGAGAACCAAGGTATCAATCTATTAGGAGACCACGCGCGAGTCCCTCGCACCTGCACAAACAAATAAGAACTTCATAGCCAACGCGATAAGGGGTTGTCAATCCCTTCACGGTCACTTACGAAAGTGAGATCTGATAGATAGGATAGTATAATATTTTTGCTATTTTTGGTATAAGAACAGAGAGTAAAGATTGCAAAACAAAAGTAAAGTAAATAGTTGATGGAAGATTAATATAATGAAGATAGACCCGGGGGCCATAGGTTTCACTAGTGCTTCTCTCATGATAGCAGATTTCTACGGTGGGTAAACTAATTACTGTCGAGAAATTGATAGAAAAGCGCATAGTTATGAGAATATCTAGGCATGATCATTATATATAGGCATCACGTTCGTGACAAGTAGACCGAAACGATTCTGCATCTACTACTATTACTCCACACATCGATCGCTATCCAGCATGCATCTAGAATATTAAGTTCATAAGAACAGAGTAACGCCTTAAGCAAGATGACATGATGTAGAGGGATAAACTCATGCAATATAATATAAAACCCATCTTTTTATCCTCGATGGCAACGATACAATACGTGCCTTGCCGCCCCTGCTGTCACTGGGAAAGGACACCGCAAGATTGAACCCTAAGCCAAGCACTTCTCCCATTGCAAGAACTACCAATCTAGTAGGCCAAACCAAACCGATAATTCAAAGAGACTTGCAATGATATTTAAATCATGCATAAAAGATTTCAGAAAAGAATCCAATATTGTTCATAGATAATCTTGATCATAAATCCACAATTCATCGGATCTCGACAAACACACCGCAAAAAGAATTACGTCAAATAGATCTCCAAGAAGATCAAGGAGAACTTTGTATTGAGGTCCAAAGAGAGAGAAGAAGCCATCTAGATAATAACAATGGACCCAAAGGTCTGTGGTAAACTACTCACAACTCATCGGAGAGGCTATGGTGTTGATGTAGAAGCCCTCCGTGATCGATGCCCCCTCCGGTGGAGCTCCGGAACAAGCCCCAAGATGGGATCTCATGGGAACAGAAGGTTGCGGCGGTGGAATTAGGGTTCCGTGGTGCTCCCTGATGGTTTCAGGGTACGTAGGTATATATAGGAGGAAGAGGCACGTCAGGGGAGCCACGAGGGGTCCACGAGGGTGGGGGCGTGCCTACCCCCCTGGGCGCGCTCCTGCCCTCATGGCCACCTCGTTCGCTTCCTGGCATGTACTCCAAGTCTTCTGTGTTAATATTGTTCCATAAATGACTCTCCCAAAGGTTTCATTCCATTTGGACTCCGTTTGATATTCCTTTTCTGCGAAACACTTAAATAGGCAAAAAACAACAATTTGCACTGGGCCTTGGGTTAGTAGGTTAGTCCCAAAAATAATATAAAAGTGTATAATAAAGCCCGTTAAACATCCAAAATAGATAAAATAATAGCATGGAACAATAAAAAATTATTGATACGTTGGAGACGTATCAGACACCCGCATGAGTAGGATATGGACACCATGAACATAAATATCATAGTGGCTATGTTGGTTTTGATTCAACTACATGCATAAACATGTGCCAAGTCAAGCCACTTGAACATTCAGAGGAGGATACCATAGCATCATACTACATCAAAATCATTTTAATGCTATGTTGATATCCAAGATAAATCATTATTGACTCCTAGCTACTTGTGCATGACATGAGAAACTATAATCTCTAATTGTCATGGCAAACATGTTTAATCATAATGGGCTGAATCATGCGTACTAGGTTAAACATATTTACACAAATAGAACAAGTCGAGTTCATACCAGTTTCTCCTTGCCACAGCCAGTTCCTCAAATATCGTCATTATTGCCTTTCACTTGCACGACCGAATGATATGAAAATAATAATAGTGCAAGAGTGCCGTGGACTAAGCTGGAATTTGTAAAACATTTTATTCAACAAGAGAAGACAAGGTAAAATGTGCTCTTTATTAGTTCAACAATTATTCATATGAGAGCCACTCAACATTTTCATCATGGTCTTCTCCTCGGTACAACTCGAATAAAAGGAAAAGAAATTCAGAGAAACACACTGAAATATTTTTCGAGTTTTTGGTTTTCTTGAACACGCAAATACAAGGAAAAAGCAAAAACTAGAAAAACTATTTACACGGGAAAGCTCCCAACAAGGAGAAGAAGAACAAGGAAATCTTTTTGGATTTTCTTTTTAGTGCTACTACTAAGCATGCATAGAAAGTAAATTACTACAACTATTTTTTTGGTTTTTCTAAAAAAAATAAAACACACAAGAAGAAAGCAAGAAAATAAATATAAGCATGGATGATACAATGAAAAAGTGTGAGCACCGACAAATAGAATGATATGTAACCATAAATGTAATGTCGGTGAGAAACACGTACTCCCCAAGCTTAGGCTTTTGGCCTAGCTTGGTAGTCGATCAGTAGCCTGGAGGGTAGTAGTCAGCGTGGTAGCTCATGGAGGTTCTTGGTGTGGACGCCTCGGCCTGCCGTGCTGCCACCACTATTGCGTTATGAGCTTGGGCCTCGCTCTCAAGAACAAAATATCTTCCCTTGCTGTTATAGTCAAAAAGAGCAAGCACAGGCAAATATGTGTCCACACCATGTGATTGGTTAAACAACAGATTATAAGTGAAGTTATAAACCTTTCCCTTGAGAATCTTATGCTCTTCCAAGGTCTCAAAATCTAAATACTGCATGGGTAGGATGGGATCAAAGGGTAAAGGTGAAACACCCAGCCCTCGTGCTAAATGTGTGGCGTAAATTCCACCATAGAACCAACCACTGTTAGAGTTATGCTGAAGTCTACGTGCAACAATTGCTCCAAGGTTATAATTCCTTTCACCAGTGAGAGCGGTGTGAATGAGGCTCAAGTCTGGCGCACAAAGTATGCTACAGTCTTGCTTGCCTGCGATGCATTTCCCGTTAAATAACACAAAATACTGAATTGCGGGAAAGTGAATACTCTTTATTCTTCCTTGTCTCACTCCCCTATTTTCACCGTAACAAAGGCTAGTCAAGAAAGACTCATACTCAGCCGTTGGTGGTTCATCAAGCAAACCCCCAAAAGTGAGTTTGCAATGATAAGCAAAATTCTCTAGTGGAATAGTGAATGGATTATCATAAAGCATAAATGACACCCTATACTCTCGTGGAAAATATTTAAATTATTTAACAAATGATTCAGTGAGCAGATGGCGTTGTTCACACTTATATGAAAGGTAGGGACCGAGGCCGGCCTTGTGAACATATTGCTCCAATTCCTCCTTAATGCCCACTCGCATCATATACTCATCGCAAGGCCATAAGCATGTTTTGGTAGTGGCACTTCATGTGGAACTTTCACTTGGTTCAACATAAGACCGGCGGACGGAACTGTCACTAGTAGATGCCCCCGAGGATCTTCTCCTCGAAGAACTCCTTCCAAACAAGTTCATAATGTCCACGTACAATTTTTCCTAAGAACAAAAATCTGAATTTTTAGTTCACAAAATTTTCTCAACAAAACTTCACAAAATCGATAGCAACTACTCATAGGGATACATAGAAGCCATAGCAAGCATTCAAGCTACTTAGGACACTAAGAATTCAACATGCGAGCACATCTACAGCAGCACCAAGAGTAGCTAATTATTCAAAGTATAAATCACTAAAACAAAAACTAATTGGACAAATGGTGGAGTCACATACCAAGCAACAATCCCCCGAAACAGCTTCAGAAACGGAGCTTCGAGCAAAGAGATCGAAATTCGCGGGTTTGAGCTCAAGAACACGGGAGAGAGAGAAATGGAGATTTTTCTCTGGAGGTAAGTGGTGATGTGGGCTAAAGAGGTAAGTGAGGGGGCCCATGTGGGGACCACAACCCACCAGGGCGCGCCTGGGGGTCCTGGAGCGCCCAGGTGGGTTGTGCCCACCTGGTGCACCTCTCTCTGGTATTATTTGCACCAGAAATTCAGAAATATTCAGAAAAAAAATCGTATAAATTTTTCAGGGCATAATGAGAACTTATATTTTTTGGTCATTTTTATTGCACGAAAAATTCAGAAAAAAGACTAAACATGGCATTTTATTTTATTTAACTAGTAAAAACAGAAAACAAAAAGTAAGGACAGAAGGCAATGTTTAATAAATTCATCAAGTTCATACCGCTCAAAAATGATTCATTAATAAGGTTGATCATATCTTATTAACAACCACTTTCGATTAGCATGAAACCGAAGAACTTTCGTAAATCACTAAGTTACGTCAATGGGGATATGGATGTCCCCAACAATAAGTATTTGATATTTCTTTTTGACAGTAGGTAAAGGTATTTGAAAACTCCCAATAGTGATTGTCGGAGATCTTTCAGTAACACTAATACCATTCACTTGGAATTGTTTCTTCAGAAAGTGCACCCTATGCTCATTACCATTGATATGAAAAGTGACCTTGCTTTTATTGCAATCAATAACAGCCCCTGCAGTATTCAAGAAGGGTCTACCAAGAATAATAGACATATTGTCGTCCTCGGGCGTCTCAAGTATAACAAAGTCAGTCAAGATAGTGACATTAGCAACAACAACGGGCACATCCTCACAAATATCGATAAGTATGGCAGTTGAGTTGTCAGCCATTTGCAAAGATATTTCAGTTGGTGTCAGTTTATTCAAGTCAAGTCTTTTATATAAAGAGAAAGACATAACACTATAACTAGCTCCTAAATCACACAAAGCAGTTTTCACATAATTCTTTTTATAGAGCAAGGTATAGTTGGTATACCCGAATCTCCAAGTTTTTTAGGTACTCCATCTTAGAAAGTATAATTAGCAAGCATAGTGGAGATTTCAGCTACTGGCATTTTTCTCTTATTAGTGATGATGTCTTTCATATACTTTGCATACAGAGGCATTTGTAAGATATCAGTTAAACAAGTACGCAAAAAGACTGGCCTCAGCATTTCTGCAAAGCGTTCAAATTCTTCATCATCTTTCTTTTTAGTTGACTAGGGTGGAAAAGGCATGGTTTTTGAACCCACGGTTCTCTTTGTTTACCGTGTTTTCTAGCAACAAAGTCTCTTTTATCATACCTTTTATTCTTAGGTTGTGGGTTATCAAGGTCAACATGTGGTTCTATCTCAACATCATTATCTGGTTCTTTTTTATTTGATTGAGCATCTTCATGAACATCAGCATTATCTTTTTCATTATCACTAGGTGAATGTTCATTACCAGATTGAGTTTCAGCATCAGAGATAGAAACATCATTATCATTATCACGAGGTTTTTCTATTTCAGGTTCACTAGAAGTGTGCAAAGTCCTATCATTTTTCTTTTTCTTTTTCTTTTTAGAAGGACTAGGTGTGCTAGTGTTATTTCTTTGTGAATCCTGTTCAATTCTTTTTGGGTGTCCCTCAGGATAAAGTGGTTCCTGAGTCATTTTACCTCCTCTAGTTGCAACTCTAACAGCAAAGTCATGCCTATTATGATTCATTTCATCAAGTAATTCTCTTTGAGATTTAGCAACTTGTTCTAATCGAGTTTGAACCATAGAAGCATGTTTTCCAACACCTCTAACATCATTTGAAATTCTAAATAGCAAGTCACTCAAGCGAGCAATCATATCAGAATTGTATTTCAATTGTTTCATAACATTTGCATTGAAGTGGTCTTGTTTTCTAATATAGTTTTCAAACTCATATAGGCATTGGCTAGGATGCATATTGTGAGGATGATCATTGTCATTGAACTTCATAAGAGAATTTACCTCTACCACCTTAGGCAATGGTGGTGCATTAAGCCCATGTATTTCTTTAGTAGGACGTAAATTTTTAACATCCTCATCTTTAATACTCCCTCCGTCCGGAAATACTTGTCATCAAAATGAATAAAAGGGGATGTATCTAGATGTAATTTAGTTCTAGATACATCCATTTTTGTCCATTTCGATGACAAGTATTTTCGGACGGAGGGAGTACATTTTTCCTTCATCGATTTCTTTGCCCGTTGCATATCTCCAGGACTGAGATATAATATACCCCTCTTCTTCGGGGTGGGTTTATCCAGTTGTTCAAGAATAGTCCAAACATCATATTTTTTATTATATTATTCAATAATTCTTTAGCTTGGGCAATAGTTCATTCCCTGAAAACACAATCAGCACAACTATCTAGGAAGTCCCTCGAAGCATCAGTTAGTCCATTATAGATGATATCAAGTATTTCATTTTTCTTAAGAGGGTGATCAGGCAAAGCATTAAGTAACTATAAAATCCTCCCCCAAGCTTGTGGGAGACACTCTTCTTTAGTTTGCACAAAGTTAAATATTTCCTGTAAGGCAGCTTGTTTCTTATGAGCAGGAAAATATTTTTCAGAGAAGTAGTAAATCATATTCTAGGGACCACGCACCCAACCAGGAGCAAGAGTATTGTACCAAGCTTTAGCATCACCCTTTAATGAGAACGGAAATAATTTGAGAATAAAGTAGTAACGAGTTTTCACATCGTGAGTGAAAAGGGTGGTTATATCATTCAACTTAGTAAGATGTGCCACAATAGCTTCAGTTTCATAACCATGGAAAAAGATCAGATTCAACCAAAGTAATTAACTCTGGGTCGCCAGAGAATTCATAATCCCTATCATCAATTAAGATATGTGAAGTAGCAAACTTAGGATCACATTTCATTCTAGCATTCAGAATTTTTTCTTTATACTTGTGTAGTAATTTCTCTAGATCATCTCTATCATTACAAGGAAGAATATCTCTAGTTGCTTCTTCACTCATAACATAACCTTCCGGTACCTTAGGAAATTAATATCTAGGAAGGCTAGTTCTAGCAGGTGTTTCAGGAGTTTCAGTTTCAAACTCATCATCAGATTCAACAACATCATGTTGTATTACTCTAGCAATTTGTTCGTCAAGAAATTCACCAAGTGGCCCCTCATCATTACCAAGCAAGGTACTAGCATCATCATAAGCATCATTCAGAGTAGAAGTAGCATCATCAATAACTTGCAACATATTAGAATTGATAGCATGTGGTGGTGTTGCAAGTTTACTCATAACGGAAGGTGAATCTAAAGCAGAACTGGATGGCAGTTCCTTACCTCCCCTCGTCTTTGAGGGAAATATCTTAGTCTTTGGATCCTTCAGATTCTTCATAGTGATAATATGATAATAATCCCAAGTGACTCAACAAATATAGTTGTGCTCCCCGGCAACGGCGCCAGAAAAGGTCTTGATAACCCATGAGTATAGGGGATTGCAACAGTTTTCGAGGGAGAGTATTCAACCCAAATTTATAGATTCGACACAAGGGGGGCCAAAGAATATTTGAAGGTATTAGCAGCTGAGTTTTCAATTCAACCACACTTGGAGATTAATTATCTGCAGCAAAGTGATCAATAGTAAAGTAGTTTGATAGTTTTGATAGTAGTGACATCAACAATAGTAACAGTAACAGTGGTACCAGTAATTTTGCAGCAAGTGTAATAGTAGCAGCAGCAGTAGTAACTTAGCAAGATCAATATGGGAAAAATTCGTAGGCATTGGATCGGTGATTTTTTGGATGATATCCATCATGTGACAGTTATAACCTAGGGCGATACAGCACTAGCTCCAGTTCATCGATATAATGTAGGTATGTATTCCGTAAATAGTCATACGTGCTTTATTAAAAGAACTTGCATGACATCTTTTGTCCTACCCTCCCGTGGCAGTGAGGTCCATAATGGAAACTAAGGGATATTAAGGCCTCCTTTTAATAGAGAACCAGAACAAAGCATTAACACATAGTGAATACATGAATTCCTCAAACTACGGGCATCACTGAGAGTGGGCCTGGTTGTTGTCACTCCGGGGTTATCGGATCATAACCGTAGTAGGTGACCATAACTTGCAAGATCGGATCTAAAACATGGATATAATGATGAATTCGTAAACGGTTTAGATCTGAGTGTTGGGGAACATAGCATGCAATTTCAAAATTTCCTACGCTCACGCAAGATCTATCTAGGAGATACATAGCAACGAGAGCGGGAGAGTGTGTCTACGTACCCTCGTAGACCGTAAGCGGAAGCATTGTATCAACGCGGTTGATGTAGTGGAGCAATTGCACGATCCAACCGATCAAGTACCAAATGTACGACACCTCCGAGTTTAGCACACGTGCGGCTCGATGACGTCTCCTCCTTCTTGATCCAGCAAGCGGGAGAGGGGAAGTAGATGGGATCACAACCGACACGACGGCGTGGTGGTGGAGCACCGACAACGCTTTGCTAAGCGTCGTCGGGATGAGGCGATGGAACTACGGAGTAACGGGAGACACTACAAAAAAGACACATCCGTGACATTTTGGGCCGAACGAATTTTTTTCTATCATACTTATGACACTTCTATGACGATAATTGTGACAAAACCCGGTATCATCATAGATGTGGTGGGGTCCTACTTCTATGAAAAAAATCATGACAGAAAATGGGCTTTTCGTCCTGGGCGGGCCAGAGACGTAGTTACATGACATTCTTTGGGCCGTCCATAACGGAAAAAACCGTGGTAGAAGCGAGTGCGAGGAAAATATTGGGGTGTTCCCGGTTACGGTGGGTGGTCGGGGCTGAGCGATGCGCGTTTCTCTCATACACGCACGCGCGTGGGTGCGAGGCGTTGGGCTCGAACTGAACCCGAGCGATTGCACTGCAGGCTACGCGTTACTGAACCCGATCGATCGATCGATGGCTATTAACTGAACCCGATCGAGCGATTCCTTCGATACTGCTGCTAACTGAAGCCGATCGTTGTTGCCTCTGGATGAACAGTGAGCGTTGCTGGGGGGGTTGGATGAACATTTCCCGGTGGGGGTGGATGAACAGGACCCCGTGGTGTTGTCTCTAGATGAACAGGACCCCGATCGATCGAGCCGGTTGGGGCTGGATGAACAGGAGCCCGTGGAGGGCTGGATGAACAGGACCACCCCGTGGAGGGCAGGATGAATAGTAGACTATGGAGGGATGGATGAACAGTAGCCCATGGAGTGGTGGTTGAACAGGAGCCCGTGGAGAGGGCTGGTTGAATAGTAGCCGGTGGAGTAGCGCGCGGTGGAGGCTAGATGAACAGGAGCCCATGGATGAACAGGAGCAGGTGGAGGCTAGAGGAGGTCGACGGAGGATGAACAGTAGCCCGTGGAGGCTGGAGGGGGTCGACGGTGGAGATGAACAGTATCCCGTGGAGTCCCGTTTTGCGGTACGCCACACCCCTCCCGATGAACAGGACCCCCATTTTGACCGTAGCGCTCCAACACAAGTCCGTTTCCTCCGTTTTGCGGTACGCCACACCCCTCCCGATCAACAGGACCCCCGTTTCGACCATAGGAGGTTCGTTTCCTCCGTTTTGCGGTATACCAGACCCCTCCCGATGAACAGGATCCCGTTTCGAACGTGTCCGGTCAAACACAAGGCCGTTTCCTCCATTCCGCGGTACGCCAGGCCTCGTTTCCATCGGCTGTTCCGTCGAAGCCCTCCCGATGAACACGACGACGCATTCTGTTCCGACCCAGTCGGTTGGCTCCCCATGAACACGACGACGACGCTGTTTCTCTGTTCCGACCCAGCCATGTACACGAGCCCTGGCCGTACGTATGCGCGAGTAGGCGTTCCAGACCCTGCCCGTATGTACGTACGTGGCCGTATTTTCTTTCTTCCACACTGGCCGTTGTACATACGTGCACATGCTACGTGCGCGCCTCTACTACGACACGTGCGCGCCTCTACATTGACCAGTATGTACGTACACGTTTGAGACCAGAATGACAACGCTACGTACGCTTCGACCAGGTGGGTCCCGGCTGTCAGGCACTTCCTTGCGTGCGAAGATGTAGCTGGTGGGTTCAAGCAGTCAGAGGGGCGAATTGTTTTTTTTTTGCCCGGACGCACTTCCTTGAGTGTGAAGATGTAGCTGGTGGGTCCCAGCAGTCAGGGGGAAAAGTTTTTTTCACGAAATACGGTGGCCCGTCCGGTGGGTCCCCGCTGTAGGTGGAGGAATAATTATTTTGCGCGTAATAAGGAGGCACTTCCTTGCTGCTGCCGTGGACCCAGGTGTCACCCTCTCCACGTACAGTACTCTTCCGATGGAAGTCGGTCATTGACCACAATGACCACGCCGCGCCGAGAGCACCAAGGCGGTGGACGACGGCGAGGCCTAGGAAGGGGACGACGCGGGGCCAGGGAAGACGCGGCGGTGGATGCCCACGTGGAGAGGAGTACGAGGGTTCGCTGGTTCGGCTGCGGTGTGAGGCTGTTGTCGCTGCAGTATAACAAGGGGTGTGGGTGAGTAGAGGGATGGCCTGGCCAGCGGTGGGAGTGGTAGGGAGGCGGTGAGGCCTCCGCGGCATTGCAGCCGGCCACGGGAGGCAGGAGCACGAGGCACGACCGGTGCTGGTTTGGGCGGCTGGAGCAAGAAGACGAGAGGTTGAAGAAGCACTACGGCCGTTGGATGGACTTTGTACGGTCAATGGAGCTAGAATCGTGCATATTAACTAAGTTGACAAAGCCCTCCGTCCCCGTCAACTTAGTAGGCCCACAAGTCAGCCTCCCACTATACTGGGTCCCAGCTAGCAAGGGGGTATTCATTTTTTTGTGCGTAATAAGGAGGCACTTCCGGTGGGTCCGAGCTGACAGCGGGGGGGGGGGGACGTTTTTTTCGCAAAATATGGTGGCCCGTCTGGTGGGTCCCAGCAGTCAGGGGGGAAACATTTTTTTCGCCAAATACGGTGGCCCGTCCGGTGGGTCCCAGCTGTCAGGTGGAGGAATAATTATTTTCCACGTAATAAGGAGGCACTTCCTTGCGGCTGCCGTGGACCCAGCTGTCAGCCTCTCCATGACAGTACTCTTCCGATGGAAGTCATTCCTTGACCACGTTGACCACGCCACGCCGAGAGCACCAAGGAGGTGGACGACAGCGAGGCCTAGGAAGGGGACGACGCGGAGCCAGGGAAGACGCGACAGTGGATGCCCACGCGGCGAGGAGTACGAGGGTACACTGGTTCGGCTGCGGTCTGAGGCTGCTGTCGCCACAGAATAACATGGGGTGTGGGTGAGTAGAGGGATGCCCTGGCCTGCGGCGGGGGTGGTGAGGCCTGCACGGGAGGCGGGAGCAGGCGGTCCCGCCGGTGCTGGATTTGGCGGCTGGAGCTACAAGATGAGAGATTGAAGAAACACGACGGCCGTTGGATTGACATCCAATGGTTATGTCTGCTAGAATCGTTTGTTGACGTATATAATAACTAAAAAAATCTTGCATACGCGTCAACTTAATAGGCCCATAAGTCAGACCATTTCCTCTTTTTTTAATAATTTATATATAGCTCATTGCGACTTCTTATGTAATTTATTGCAGTCCATTTTTTTAGGTTGGCCAGGGCCAATTTCGCATATTTCTGTGGGTTCCTAACTATTTTTAATACCAAAATGTCGAGCCAGATTTAAAGTACTTTGAAGATACATTTAAATTAGGTTAATGCCCAGTGAAATAGGAATCCAAAAATGTGAAAAAATTCAGAAATTATAAAGTAATTGCTAATTTGTCATCTGTTTTTATATTTACAACCAATTTCATATTACTTTCAAGATTTGCAGACGTCTTGAAAGAGTTGTAGCCCATCAGGGCGTAGAAAAATAAATAGGCCTGGATTGGGTATTCTTCAGAAAAAATAAACTGGACTAATTTTACAGTTTGTTAAAAGTAAAGCCCATTTTCTAGCTAGGACAACGATTAATAATTTCAACCAACCGTTCAAGACAGAATTCAATAAAATTTCTCATATTTTGATGGGATCCGAAATATTTTTATCCCGAAATTTCTAGTCAGATTAAATATAAATTTGTATTACCTAAAAATCTAACGAAACATTGCGCGCGCAACAATTAAAAATTAAGATTTTAAAAATTCATAAATAATATTTTATAAACTAATTTCGTGCTTGGTGCATTTTTTATAGTTACTGCTCAGTTTTTATAATTACATCCCATTTATTATTTTTTAAAGCCCATTTTCCTGTTAAGCCTAATGCATCCCTCCTAGGAAAGATTTGCAGCCCAGTGGGGCGGAGAATAACAAGTTGACCTTGCCTGGGTATTCCTCAAAAAAACATATAGCTGGGCTAGCCATTTTCATCTTGAATTTTTTTAATATCTGGGCTGGATATCTATCCTGGGCTAGACGGGCCACAGCCCGCCCAGTTAATACCATGCTCTCCTCTGAACAACAACGAAAACATCGCCAAGAAAAACTCTGCAGTGCTCACGCCTCAAAAACACAAATACTGCTCGAGCTGCTTGATCCCAGCTGTCGGTCGCACCTTGTGCAGTTCTCTCGTTTATATTGACTACATAGGTTGACAATGGCGTGGGACCGTAATGTCAGGAAACCGGGAGGAAGCAAAAAAAATATAGTTGTACATAATCAGGAGGCACTTGCGTACGTACGGCTATGGCCCTAGTGGGTTCCTACTGTCAACCAGTCAAAATAAAGTCATCTCCGAATCCTCATGTTCATTGACCATGTTAACAATGCTCGGCGCCACGGCGAGCGCAACAAATCGAAGGACGACGGCGAGGGCCTCGCGGGCCCTACGGATGGTCTGATACATCGCCCGCTGCTCATTCAGGAAGCCAGGATCATCGGACACCTATGAGCACCTTCGAGAGACTGAGACGGCATGAAACGGTAAGGCCGCGCTTGGGAGCTCTGGTTTATTCACACCTGTATTAAGATACAAGTGTAATTTACTAGTCATCGGAAACAATGCGTAAAATACAGGCGTAATGAAACCGAGGGCCCGAGGTCTGTAAGTAAAACCAGCGGTTTACGTGTGTAATTTGAGAGACCGGTGTATATTTTCCTAGTCGAAATCGACCAACCAAGCGCTTCGCCCGAGACCATCTGCTTTTATTTACAAGCGTTAGTTTTACAAGCAGTTTAGGTTGGAAAACGACGATCCAATCACGGCCTAAGATGACAAGTTGGTTGGAAGATCATATGGTTTCACGTCTAACCTACCCGACTTGTCGTATAGGCTATGAATGAAACATAAGATGATGAACTTCTTAAGCATAGAAACAACAGAAGAGGATGATCTTCCTAACAAGCAAATCACCGGCATTAGATCGACATGCAAAACAATACAAAGCATTATTCTCAGGAGGCACGGTGAACAGCTCGTGATGCCGCATGCCACAACATTCCAAGCTCAACTTTGCAATCAAACACAAGGCCTAGCATTACATAGACAATATTCAGAACAAACTTTTAAAATATCTTACATAAGTCAATATTCATGTGACTATGCATCTCAGCAGAGTAAATATTTACTTCTGAACTAAAGACAGGAATAGGAAAAAACGATCGACGTTGCTCACAGCAAAGGGCGTCCCACTCAAAAATATCAAATGCATGTCTTCTGGCTAACATCAATGAGCAAAAATTGACAAGGTTTTCCAATTCCAATATCTTAAACTAATGTCAACTTTGACAAGCTTTTCCCATTCAAAATATATAATGCCTATGATTGTGGAACGGGCAGGGTTTGTCATCAGTTTGTCATCTGATAGTCCGGTGGCTCAAGGTGACGACGAATGATTAGAGAACCATTCGATGTATTGTGCATGATGAAGTATTATTATGGAGGACACGAACCATCTGAACATTATGTGCAGTTCCACTAAAATCAAGCTGAGCATCCATGTGGATTTCGTATTTATATGCTGCTAGAAAACAAAGACACATCAGCACACACATGAATATTGGCCCCAGTGTGAGCCCACCAATCGGTGGACTAACAAACTAAAAGTACGGTAAACATATTACCATACCCAGATGCCCCATCATTATTGCTTAGAATGACATTGACAGATTTTGAGTCCTGTCCTGGCTTCCTGTACTTGTTTGGGCACTTTTTGCCCAGTGCACTCCACGTGTTGTAGAGTTTCCTATGCTCTCTGCAGACTAGTCATGTCACCAGCGTCTACTAATACTCTGTAAAGCTTCTCGATCATTCCTTATGTAATGTAGCGCAAACAGTGACTACTTCTTTCTGCAAAGTGGTAAGACCAACTGGACCCACTAATGCAGCAGTTTGCCTTAGACACATTGGCTCCTTTTGTGCAGTTCAACTAAAATCAAAGTCGGAATAAAACCGAGCTTTAATTTTGATATCCATGTAAGCAACAAAAGGTATAAGGGAAACAATTACTGAGAAATAACGGTTGATGACTTGTACTCCCAGAAGAAAAACATCTACTGATCTACCTTATCTTAATGGGAAACAAAGCATGAGAGTAGCAATTCTCAATCAGTGTGATTCATTCATATTAACTGAGACTTTATCTTAACAATGCCTTGTTTCAACATGTATAAAGAACGACAAAGCAGAAAAGTATCATTCCTAAAACAATACGACTAATTCATTTTAACAGAGACATTATCTTAACAATACCTTGGTTAAACATGTAGAAAGAACTACAAAGCAAGATAGTACCATTTGTAAAACACTGTAACTGATATATAATAACAAATACATAATCTGAACAATACATTTCTTAAACATGTACTCCGGTCGATCCCTAACAGAAATGGTACTCCCACCGATCCCTAACAAGTGTTGCAGTTTTGAACTAAGATTCACTAGTTAATTTTGAGGAAAGTAGGTACTGACCTTTCAAGACCAAGATTTGAAATAACTCATGAGGAAGACCTTAGACAGATCTCAACACATATATGGAAATCCGGTCTCATTTTGTGCAGTTCCACCAAAATGAAGCGAAGCAAAATGTCGCAATAGCAACAAGTTGAATAGATATCCCTGTTTTAACAGAGGCAAAAAAGGAATCAATTACTGGCCAATAAAGGAGAATGAAACATGCGGCCACAAAAATGGTAATCCTGCCAATGCCTAACAAGTATTGCAGTTTTGAAATAAGATTCAGTAGTTAATTATGAGAGTGGCATTGCTTAATTATACCAGCGGCATTAGATTAACAAAAAGCATAAACAGTTCCAGGGGAGAGTGGGCGCAACAACAACATGTGCTTCCATCTACTTATAAAGGGGGTGATGCACAGTTTATTTAAAACAGTACCAATACAAGTAGCACAACATCTCAAAACACACTGCACGATCATGTGGATGGGACATGGGACATGCCAGCACCATGTGCATCCACACGTATAAATGGGTGATGCAGAGTATGTAGCCAAGTAGCATATCTGCGTCGGTCCCATATTTGTTCTCTTTGAAACTTTTTTCGATGTGAGTGCAGCAAATCTAGTCCTGCACAAACTACCCGACCCCCCAGTTTCTTTCCCTTTTCAACAAAGAGTTCGGTTCCTTATAGATGTGTGTACTGGGTTACCCCCTTTTTCCCTTTTCGACCAACAAAGCGGCTGGATAGCTAGTCTATACTACTTTCCCTCCCTCCTTTCCTCATTAAACCACGTCCTAGATTCATGATCCACCCCACTGCGCCCTTCTTTCCTCTTTGATGTTGGGGAACGTAGTATTTTAGAATTTTCCTACGATCACGCAAGATCTATCTACTAGATGCATAGCAACGAGAGGGGAGAGTGTGTCTACGTACCCTTGTAGACCGGGAGCGGAAGCGTCAAATGACGCGGTTGAGCTTCACGGGAGAGTTTCGTCAGCACGACGGCGTGGTGACCGATATGATGTATCTACCGGCGCAGGGCTTCGCCTAAGCACTGCAACAGTATGACCGAGGTGTGTTTCTGTGGAGGGGGGCACCGCACACGGCTAAAACAATTCAACTTGTGTCTCCTAGGGTGCCCCCCTGCCCCCGTATATAAAGGAGCAAGGGAGAGGCCGGCCCTAGAGGGGGCGTGCTAAGTGTGGGGAGTCCTAGTAGGATTCCCCTTTCCTTTCCGGAGTAGGAGAGAAGGAAAGAGGTGGAGAGGGAGAAGGAAAAGGGGGCTGCACCCCTTGTCCAATTCGGACCAGAGGGGGGGGCGCACCTCCTTCCTTTTGGCCTTTCTCCTCTATTCCTGTATGGCCCAATAAGGCCCATATACTCCCCGGCGAATTCCCGTAACTCTCCGGTATTCCGAAAAATACCCGAATCACTCGGAACCTTTCCGATGTCCAAATATAGTCGTCCAATATATCGATCTTTACGTCTCGACCATTTCGAGACTCCTCGTCATGTCCCCGGTCTCATCCGGGACTCCGAACTCCTTCGGTACATCAAAACTCATAAACTCATAATACCGATCGTCATCAAACGTTAAGCGTGCGGACCCTACGGGTTCGAGAACTATGTAGACATGACCGAGACTCATCTCCGATCAATAACCAATAGCGGAACCTGGATGCTCATATTGGCTCCTACATATTCTACGAAGATCTTTATCGGTCAAACCGCATAACAACATACGTTGTTCCTTTTGTCATTGGTATGTTACTTGCCCGAGATTCGATCGTCGGTATCTCTATACCTAGTTCAATCTCGTTACCGGCAAGTCTCTTTACTCGTTCCGTAATACATCATCTCGTGACTAACTCATTAGTCTTTTGCTTGCAAGGCTTATTATGATGTGCATTACCGAGAGGGCCCACAGATACCTCTCCGACACTCGGAGTGACAAATGCTAGTCTTAATCTATGCCAACACCACGAACACTTTCGGAGACACCTGTAGAGCATCTTTATGATCACCCAGTTACGTTGTGAAGTTTGATAGCACATAAGGTGTTCCTACGGTATTCGGGAGTTGCATAATCTCATAGTCATAGGAACATGTATAAGTCATGAAGAAAGCAATAGCAGTAAAACTAAACGGTCATAGTGCTAAGCTAACGGATGGGTCTGTCCATCACATCATTCTCCTAATGATGTGATCCCGTTGATCAAATGACAACTCATGTCTATGGTTAGGAAACATAACCATCTTTGATCAATGAGCTAGTCTAGTAGAGGCATACTAGGGACACTCTGTTTTGTCTATGTATTCACACATGTACTAAGTTTCCGGTTAATACAATTCTAGCATGAATAATAAACATTTATCATGATATAAGGAAATGTAAATAACAACTTTATTATTGCCTCTAGGGCATATTTCCTTCAGTCTCCCACTTGCACTAGAGTCAATAATCTAGCTCACATCGCCATGTGATTTAATACCGATAGTTCACATCGTTATGTGAATAACACCCATAGTTCACATCGCCATGTGACCAACACCCAAAGGGTTTACTAGAGTCAATAATCTAGTTCACATCGCTATGTGATTAATACCCAAGAGTAATAAGGTGTAATCATGTTTTGCTTGTGAGAGAAGTTTAGTCAACGGGTCTGTCACATTCAGATCCGTATGTATTTCGCAAATTTCTATGTCTACAATGCTCTGCATGGAGCTACTCTAGCTAATTGCTCCCACTTTCAATACGCATCCAGATTGATACTTAAAGTCATCTGGATTTAGTGTCAAAGCTTGCATCAGTGTAACCCTTTACGACGAACTCTTTATCACCTCCATAATCGAGCAACATTTCCTTAGTCATCCAGTTACTAAGGATAATTTTGACCGCTGTCCAGTGATCTACTCCTAGATCACTATTGTACCTCCTTGTCAAACTCATGGCAAGGTACACAACATGTTTGGTACACTGCATGGCATACTTTATAGAACCTATGGCTGTGGCATAGGGAATGACTTTCATTCTCTCTATATTTTTCTGCCGTGGTCAGGCTTTGAGTCTTACTCAACTTCACACCTTACCAGTCAGGCAAGAACTCCTTCTTTGACTGATCCATTTTGAACTACTTCAAAATCTTATCAAGGTATGTACTCATTGAAAAAAAACTTATCAAGTGTCTCGATCTATCTCTATTGATCTTGATGCTCAATATGTAAGCAGCTTCACCGAGGTCTTTCTTTGAAAAACTCCTTTATGCTTTCCAGAAAATTCTACATCATTTCCGATCGACAATATGTCATTCACATATACTCATTAGAAAGGTTGTAGTGCTCCCACTCACTTTCTTGTAAATACAGGCTTCACCGCAAGTCTGTATAAATCTATATGCTTTGATCAACTTATCAAAGCGTATATTCCAACTCCGAGATGCTTGCACCAGTCCATAGATGGATCGCTGGAGCTTGCACACTTTGTTAGCACCTTTAGGATCGACAAAACCTTCTGGTTGCATCATATGCAACTCTTCTTTAAGATATTCATTCAGGAATGCAGTTTCGACATCCATTTGCCAGATTTCATAAAATGCGGCAATTGCTAACATGATTCGGACAGACTTAAGCATCGCTACGGGTGAGAAAGTCTCATCGTAGTCAACTCTTTGAACTTGTTGAAAACCTTTCGCAACAAGTCGAGCTTTGTAAACAGTAACATTACCGTCAACGTCGGTCTTCCTCTTGAAGATCCATTGATTTTCAATGGCTTGTTGATCATCGGGCAAGTCAACCAAAGTCCACACTTTGTTCTCATACATGGATCCCATCTCAGATTTCATGGCCTCAAGCCATTTTGCGGAATCTGGGCTCATCATCGCTTCCTCATTGTTCGCAGGTTCATCATGGTCTAGTAACATGACTTCCAGAACTGGGTTGCCGTACCACTCTGGTGCAGAACGTACTCTGGTTGATCTACGACGTTCAGCGGAAACTTGATCTGAAGTTTCATGATCATCATCATTAGCTTCCTCACTAATTGGTGTAGGAATCACTGGAACTAGTTTCTGTGATGTTCCACTTTCCAATTCGGGAGAAGGTACAATTACCTCATCAAGTTCTACTTTCCTCCCACTCACTTCTTTCGAGAGAAACTCCTTCTCTAGAAAGGATCCACTCTTGGCAACAAAGACCTTGCCTTCGGATCTGTGATAGAAGGTGTACCCAACAATTTCTTTTGGGTATCCTATGAAGATTTTACTTCTCCGATTTGGGTTCGAGCTTATCATGTTGAAACTTTTTCACATAAGCATCGCAGTCCCAAACTTAAAGAAATGACAACTTGGGTTTCTCGTCAAACCACAGTTCATACGGTGTCATCTCCATGGATTTAGATGGTGCCCTATTTAACGTGAATGTAGCTGTCTCTAATGCATAACCCCAAAAGTGATAGTGGTAGATCGGTAAGAGACATCATTGATCGCACCATATCTAATATTGTACGGTTATGACGTTCGAACACACCATTACACTGTGGTGTTCCAGGTGGCGTGAGTAGTGAAACTATTTCACATTGTTTTTTACTGAAGGCCAAACTCGCTAACTCAAATATTTTACCTCTACGATCATATCGTAGAAACTCTTATTTTCTTGTTACGATGATTCTCCACTTCACTCTGAAATTCTTTGAACTTTTCAAATGTTTCAGACTTGTGCTTCATTAAGTAGATATACCCATATCTGCTCAAATCATCAGTGAAGGTCAGAAAATAACGATACCCGCCGCGAGCTTCAACACTCATTGGTCTGCATACATCAGTATGTATGATTTCCAACAACTCTGTTGCTCGCTCCACAGTTCAGGAGAACGGAGTTTTAGTCATCTTACCCATGAGGCATGGTTCGCAAGCACCAAGTGATTCCAAAAGTACATCACTATGGAGTTTCTTCATGCGCTTTACACCAATATGACCTAAACGGCAGTGCCACAAATAAGTTGCACTATCATTATTAACCTTGCATCTTTTTGCTTCAATACTATGAATATGTGTATCACACGAAACAAACCATTTTCATTGGGTGTATGACCATAGAAGGTTTTATTCATGTAAACAGAACAACAATTATTCTCTAACTTACATGAATAACCGTATTGCAATAAACATGATCAAATCATATTCATGCTCAACACAAACACCAAATAACACTTATTTAGGTTCAACACTAATCCCGAAAGTATAGGGAGTGTGCGATGATGATCATATCAATCTTGGAACTACTTCCAATACACATCGTCACTTCATCCTTTAACTAGTTTCTGTTAATTATGCAACTCCCATTTCGAGTTACTACTCTTTAGCAACTGAACCAGTATCAAATACCGAGGGGTTGCTATGAACACTAGTAAAATACACATCAATAATCTGTATATCAAATATACCTTTGTTCACTTTGCCATCCTTCTTATCCGCCAAATATCTAGGGCAGTTCCACTTCCAGTGACCATTTCCTTTGCAGTAGAAGCACTTAGTTTCAGGCTTGAGTTTAGCTTTGGGTTTCTTCATGGGAGTGACAACTTGCTTGTCATTCTTCTTGAAGTTCCCCTTCTATCCCTTTGCCCTTTACTTGAAACAAGTGGTCTTAGTAACCATCAATACTTGATGCTCTTTCTTGATTTCTACCTTCGCCGATTTCAGGATCGCGAAGAGCTCGGGAATTACCTTCGTCATCCCTTGCATATTATAGTTCATCACGAAGTTCTACTAACTTGGTGATAGTGACAAGAAAACTTTGTCAATTACTATCTTATCTGAAAGATTAACTCCCACTTGATTCAAGTAATTGTAGTACCCAAACAATCTGAGCACATGCTCACTGGTTGAGCTATTCTCCTCTATCTTGTAGGCAAAGTACTGTCAGAAGTCTTATACCTCTCGACACGGGCATGAGTATGAAATAATAATTTCAACTCTTGGAACATCTTATATGCTCCGTGGCTTTCAAAACGTTTTTGAAGTCCCGATTCTAAGCCGTAAAGCATGGTGCACTTAAACTATCAAGTAGTCATCATACCGAGCTTTTGTCAAAACGTTCATAACGTCTACATCTGCTCCCGCAATAGGTCTGTCACCTAGCGGTGCATCAAGGACATAATTCTTCTATGCAGCAATGAGGATAATCCTTAGATCACGGAACAATTCCGCATCATTGCTACTCACATCTTTCAAATTAGTTTTCTCTAGGAACATATAAAAAATAAACGGGGAGCAACATCGTGAGCTATTGATCTACAACATAGATATGCTAATACTACGAGGACTAAGTTCATGATAAATTAAAGTTCAATTTAATCATATTACTTAAGAACTCCCACTTAGATAGACATCCTTCTAGTCATCTAAATGATCACATGATCAAAATCAACTAAACCATGTCCGATCATCACGTGAGATGGAGTAGTTTCAATGGTGAACATCTTATGTTGATCATATCTACTATATGATTCACGCTCGACCTTTCGGTCTCCAGTGTTCCGAGGCCATATCTGCATATGCTAGGCTCGTCAAGTTTAACCCGAGTATTCTGCGTGTGCAAAACTATCTTACACCCGTTGTATTTGAACGTAGAGCTTATCACACCTGATCATCACGTGGTGTCTCGGCACGAAGAACTTTCGCAACGGTGCATACTCAGGGAGAACACTTGTACCTTGAAATTTTGTAAGGGATCATCTTATAATGCTACCATCGTTCTAAGCAAAATAAGAAGCTTAATAAGATAAACATCACATGCAAATCAAAATATGTGACATGATATGGCCATCATCATCTTGTGCTTTTGATCTCCATCTCGAAAGCACCGTCATGATCACCTTCGTCACCGGCGCGACACCTTGATCTCCATCGTAGCATCGTTGTCGTCTCGCCAACTATGGCTTCTAGGACTATCGCTACCGCTTAGTGATAAAGTAAAGCAATTACATGACGATTGCATTTCATACAATAAAGCGACAACCATATGGCTCCTGCCAGTTGCCGATAACTTTACAAAACATGATCATCTCATACAAAACCGTATATCTCATCATGTCTTGACCATATCACATCACAACATGCCCTGCAAAAACAAGTTAGACGTCCTCTACTTTGTTGTTGCAAGTTTTACGTGGCTGCTACGGGCTTAGCAAGAACCGTTCTTACCTACGCATACAAAAACCACAACGATGTTTCGTCAAGTATGTGATGTTTTAACCTTCACAAGGACCGGGCGTAGCCACACTTGATTATGCTAAAGTGAGAGAGACAGACACCCGCCAGTCACCTTTAAGCAACGAGTGCTCATAACGGTGAAACCAGTCTCGCGTAAGCGTACGCGTAATGTCGGTCCGGGCCGCTTCATCTCACAATACCGCCGAAGCAAAGTATGACATGCTGGTAAGCAGTATGACTAGTATCGCCCACAACTCATTGTGTTCTACTCGTGCATATCATCTACGCATAGACCTGGCTCATGATGCCACTGTTGGGGAACGTAGTATTTTAAAATTTTCCTACGATCACGCAAGATCTATCTACTAGATGCATAGCAACGAGAGGGGAGAGTGTGTCTACGTACCCTCGTAGACCGGGAGCGGAAGCGTCAAGTGACGCGGTTGATGTAGTCGAACTTCTTCGCGATCCAACCGATCAAGCACCGAACGTACGGCACCTCCGCGTTCAGCACACGTTCAGCTTGATGACGTCCCACGAGCTCTTGATCCAGTTGAGTTTCACGGGAGAGTTTCGTCAGCACGACGGCGTGGTGACGGATATGATGTATCTATCGGCGCAGGGCTTCGCCTAAGCACTGCAACGGTATGACCGAGGTGTGTTTCTGTGGAGGGGGGCACCGCACACGGCTAAAACAATTCAACTTGTGTCTCCTAGGGTGCCCCCCTGCTCCAGTATATAAAGGAGCAAGGGAGAGGCCGACCCTAGAGGGGGCGTGCTAAGTGTGGGGAGTCCTAGTAGGATTCCCCTTTCCTTCCGGAGTAGGAGAGAAGGAAAGAGGTGGAGAGGGAGAAGCAAAAGGGGGCTGCACCCCTTGTCCAATTCGGATCAGAGGGGGGGCGCGCGCCTCCTTCCTTTTGGCCTTTCTCCTCTATTCCCGTATGGCAAAATAAGGCCCATATACTCCCCGGCGAATTCCCGTAACTCTCCGATACTCCGAAAAATACCCGAATCACTCGGAACCTTTCCAATGTCCGAATATAGTCGTCCAATATATCGATCTTTACGTCTTGACCATTTCGAGACTCCTCGTCATGTCCCCGGTCTCAGCCGGGACTCCGAACTCCTTCGGTACATCAAAACTCATAAACTCATAATACCGATCGTCATCAAACGTTAAGCGTGCGGACCCTACGGGTTCGAGAACTATGTAGACATGACCGAGACTCATCTCCGGTCAATAACCAATAGCGGAACCTGGATGCTCATATTGGCTCCTACATATTCTACGAGGATCTTTATCGGTCAAACCGCATAACAACATACGCTGTTTCTTTTGTCATTGGTATGTTACTTGCCCGAGATTCGATCGTCGGTATCTCTATACCTAGTTCAATCTCGTTACCGGCAAGTCTCTTTACTCGTTCCGTAATACATCATCTCGTGACTAACTCATTAGTCTTTTGCTTGCAAGGCTTATTATGATGTGCATTACCGAGAGGGCCCAGAGATACCTCTCCGACACTCGGAGTGACAAATCCTAGTCTTAATCTATGCCAACACCACGAACACTTTCGGAGACACCTGTAGAGCATCTTTATGATCACCCAGTTACGTTGTGACGTTTGATAGCACACAAGGTGTTCCTACGGTATTCGGGAGTTGCATAATCTCATAGTCATAGGAACATGTATAAGTCATGAAGAAAGCAATAGCAGTAAAACTAAACGATCATAGTGCCAAGCTAACGGATGGGTCTTATCCATCACATCATTCTCCTAATGATGTGATCCCGTTGATCAAATGACAACTCATGTCTATGGTTAGGAAACATAACCATCTTTGATCAATGAGCTAGTCTAGTAGAGGCATACTAGGGACACTCTGTTTTGTCTATGTATTCACACATGTACTAAGTTTCCGGTTAATACAATTCTAGCATGAATAATAAACATTTATCATGATATAAGGAAATATAAATAACAACTTTATTATTGCCTCTAGGGCATATTTCCTTCATTTGAACCAAGACTTAGATTCGACTACAGAATAAAAAAAGATCAGCATGCAGCTAGACCAATGACGGTTTCAAAGAAACTTATACCTTAGGGTCGTCGGGATGTGGCAAGACGCGCTGCGGGAGTTCGGATCTGCCCACACTACGTGAGGCAGCAAGGAAGAAGGGGTCGGTGGCCCTCCCACACAGGCGCTGGGTGAAAGAGAAAAGCGCAGCCGGTAGTGGATTGCCTCCCTCGCTGAAGGCGATAGAGTGAATGCTGCACCTCCTCCCCTTCCCGGTGCGACGGGATCCGGACGCCTCCTTCACCAGCTGTGAGGGGGGTGAGAGAGACAGAGGCCACAATGCAGTCCTGTTTAGATCTGGTGAAGAGGGTGAGAGACAGTGAATATAGCAAACCCTAGCAAAGGAAGGCTGAGCCTCCAGCATGTATATATATATGTAGTGCGGCGAGAGTGTGGAGAGTGCAAACCCTAGCGAACAAGCGCTGAGGCTCCAGCTTATATATATATATATATATATATATATATATATATATATATATATATATATATATATATATATAGTGTAGTACACACTGAGCTCTAGTGCCTTAACTGCACCTGCTTTTGGCTGTATGACAGGTGGGCCAGCCACATTTTGGGCCCGCCTGTCATAAACCCAAAGGCAGGTGCACTAAAGTCAATGAAGCTGCGTCCATATAGTACTCGTGTATACGACTAATATATAGTGGAGTGGTTTTCTTATTCTCTCCATAACAATCATTTTAAATTGTGTAAGTACGAAACGAAACTCTTTATTTAACATATCAGCAAAGAAATCTACTACTCCCTCTGTTCCTAAATATTGTCTTTCTAGAGATTTCAACAAATGACTACATACAGAGCAAAATGAGTGAATCAACACTGTAAAAAATATCTATATACATCCGTATGTGGTAGTCCATTGCAAACCACTTGAAAGAAAAATATTTAGGAAGGAGGGAGTACTTCCGATGAACAAACGATCCACGCATCCTGGTCGCACTTCCTATCCTTCACGTGCGGTACACTACCCTCCCTTAAGTGAACAACCATACATGCGCCAAATTATCAGAAACGTGTGAGAGTGTGTACAAATAAAGAATTTTAATTTCAATTATCGGAAAGGTTTGAGAGTATGTACAGTTTTCCCTTTCTAATAATTATGGTATGTTGTGTTCGGCCTAAACTTGATCAAACTTTACAAAGTTTGACTTTAGTCAAATCTAATATGCATAGTAAATAAAAATGGAGGGCTACTACGTCCATCTCGGTTTTTAGTCCACACCATTTCTTAATCAAAGTTAATAGCTGGACAAATAAAATTACAGGGGAACTGGAGACAAAGTTGTGAGAAGGCTTAGAAATCAATACAGAACTTATGCTCTTAGTACCAACATCGATCCTTCTTCGAGGAAACATTTGGTTCATAGCCAATTATGTGATAAAATTGCACCAACGTGATAGATGACTGCGTCTCCAAAGCAACCAAGGTGAACTGACGAAGGATATCATGTTTGTGGGTAAGAAGCAAAGAGCACTGATGGAAGACAGCTTGTTTTTCATTGAAAATCGGCCAGCTTCACCAGCCGACGCAACCATGAGGCGCAACCATGAGCATCGATAGGTCATCGTGGTGATGCATCATCCATTTGGCATCAAGTTTGGGTGAAGCACCTATGAAGTTCGACAAATCCTCACCGTGGTCTGTTTCTTCTCAGTAGTCAAGCTCGAGGAAGGAAGAACCACGTGGCAGAGGACAGTGACGCGGAACAACAATGGCCATCCAATTTTGTGCAGTTCCACTAAAATTGAGGAAGACATGCCCGGGTATGGAGATACGCATCGCTGTTTCCAAAAATAAGAAAAATGGATATAGTGTTGTTACTTTGTTTTACAAGATTAACAACGACATCTCAATTGTCAATAAGAATTATGAAAAGTACACCAACAAACAGAAGCATCATGATTATCTTGATGGGAACTAAACCAGGATACCCGAGAAAAAAGCATTTCTTCATTTAACGAGTGATAGTATTAGATTAGCAGCAGCAATAGGAGCATATGGACAATGACCGCACAACCACTGTCGGTGTTCTAGGAACGAGGGTACCCAGACCTACCTGCCTGCGGCCCAGAGCGTGGCTCGCAAGGCGGCCTAGTGTGGCCCAACTTCTTCAACAACACTCAAGCCCCTCGCGAGGGGCCAAGCCTCGCGAGGCGGACGACACAGTACACCCCCTGGGGCGGCCTCGCCAGGCTGGCTCGTGAGGATCAGAGATATCAAGGCAAGGGGCACCTCGCGAGGTCCTCATGACATGAGTAGTGACGACTAAAGCCACGCGGGCGCCGGCGGGCGCAGAGTGCCAGTTTCCTCTTCGGTGCTCAAGGAGCAAGTGCAGACGCGGAGTCCCAAGGCGTCAGGCAAAGGTTTCCATATTAGTGCAACGAGACCAAGACCAGCAGGACGGCAGGACGGAGGTCATTGCGGTGCCCACGGTGGCGTCACCACCAGAGCCTTTGGCAGCAAAGACCACCTTTTATCAGGATAGCTTGTACTAGCTATTCCCCTTCAAATTTGGCCGTTGTGGGATTCCTTCCCGCTCAATATTTGGGAAGAGAACCCAAGCCACTATGAATAGGACTAGCCACCACCATTCGAAAGGGGGAAAGAGAGAGTCGGTCTCATCTCAAGTTGATTAGATAGAAGGCCACACACCTCAAGCTCACCCGAGCTCAAGAACACCTCTCCCCAGGAGGCAGTCCATCCTTGTACTGGTTCTTCCGCTGCCTACCAGGCAATCCACCACACACACTGGATTAGGGTGTTACACCACAACGGTGGCCCGAACCAGTATAAATCTTGTGTCTCTTGTTCATTGGATCTGACGAGCTAGGCCTAGAACAGTCGAGTAGAAGGGCTAGGACGGAAGGAGAGATCTTTGTGCGAACCCAATAGTTCGAACCTTGAGGGTTTTTCCGGAACCCCACATACGACATTTGGCATGCTAGGTAGGGGTGCGCTGAGACTTCCCTTCCGTCGTTCAGTGCTCCGTCGTTCCAGCACTCCATGGCCGACGCTCGCAAGGCCCGTGCTGAGCGGCGGGCTGCCCTTGCCGCCCATGTCGCTCAGACCGCTCCCGCCGGCGGGCCACCCCGTCGTTCTCCATCACATGTTGCCAACGCCGCCACCGGTCTGGCGCAGCAAGAACAGCAGGAATCGTCTCTACACCCGTCTATGCGGCGCGATGGGCGTACCGCTACCCCGTTGCTAACTCCGGCGATCTCTTCATCCCATGCTCGTCGCGGACCCGTGGATGCGCAGGCTGCATTGCTCATGGCGTGAGAGCTCCTGCGCTACCGCCCCGTCGATGACTTCTACGAAGATTGGCTCGACCAGATCGCCGAGCTTGTCAGTGCCGCTGGGGGATCTCCGGCGCCGTCCCTTTCCCTGCCTCGTCCGCCTCCCCGCGAGGACGACGAGGCACAAGAAGCTCCACTGATACCCCAGCGTCAAGGCATCGTCCAGGACCCAAGGCGTATGGCCCCGCGGCATGACCGCCCACGCGCGGCGCCAGTGCGCGAGGAAGGAAGCTGTCAGGAGATCCACCAGCCCCGTGGTAGAGTACCCGCGCTCCCTCCACCGCAGCGTCGAGACCGCGCGCCCCTCGTCGCGGTGGAGTACGAAGAACAAGACCAAGTCCCACCACCCAGCAAGCACCGGTGTCGACAGCAGGCTGCAAGGCCCTCGCTCTTGAGTTGCGCAACATCAATTGGCATGGGAAGTTCAAGCCCGACCTGCCTCCGTGCTATGATGGCTCCCCCGACCCCGCGGAGTTCCTGCAGCTCTACGAGCTGAGCATCGAGGCGTCCAGCGGCAACGAGAAGATCATGGCGAACTGGTTCCCCATGGCCCTCATGGAGCACGCTCATGGTTCTTGAACCCGCCCGCGGGATCGATCTCCACGTGGAGTGAGGTGCGCGAGCGGTTCATCGCCAACATCCAGGGCACTCGAGACTGTCCCCCGGCCGCGGGTGACCTGCGGCGTATCAAGCAACAACCAGGAGAAACCCTGCTGAAGTTTATCCAGTGCTTCAATAGAGTCCGCGTCAAGATCCCTAAGGTCACGGACAAGGCCATCATTTCAGCATTCTCGGACGGTGTCCGCGACGTCAAGATGAAAGAAGAGCTCGCCATCCATGAAGATCTATGCATGTCCTTGGAGCTGTTCAACCTCGCTACCACGTGCACCAGGGCAGACGAGGGGCGCCTCTCACTCGTTGAGCTCCCCGCTGCTGAAGCCGAAGACAAGAAGGCCAAGAGCAAGGACGTCAAGCGCAAGGGAGCGACAGTGCTTGCGACTGAACCAGAGATGAAGCGCGGCTGCAACTACCCGGAGCCACCCAAGAACGGCCGAGCATTTTGCGCCTTCCACAACGTGCACAGCCACAACACCCATGACTGTCAAGAGCTCCGGGCTCTCCATGAAGGACGTGTCATCCAATGCCCTGACCGTAGCAGCCGTGGCTACGGCCGCGGGGGAGGTCGCACCGGAGGACGCTGGGACGACCGTGGACCCCGTCAGGAGTGGCGTGATTAGCCTCGGGAGGACCGTTGGCATGGCCAGCCTTGTGAGGACGCCTAGAGGGACAGCCCCGAGAGGACCGTCCTCAGGGTAGGGCTGGCCTACCACCTCTGCCGCCACCAAGGAGGAACGACGACCAGGACGAGGGAACTGGGGGCTTCCAGGAGCCGCGTGCCATCGCTTGCATCTTGGGTGGGGCACATGCCCTAGGTTCTCAGCGCCTCTTCAAGCAGTTTGCCCATGAAGTAAACGCGGCTCTCCCCAAGCTCGAGGCCACCCGTCCGCTCAGGTGGTCCAGGTGCCCCATCACCTTCAGTTCAGCAGACCAGCTCAAATGCCCAGCTACGGCTGGCGCCCTACCGATGCTTTGCTCACCCGTCATCAACAACGTCCAAGTTACCAAGACCCTCATCGACGATGGTGCGGGGCTTAATGTCCTGTCCATCGAGACATTCGATAGCCTCCAAGTACCCTACGAGAAGTTGCTGCCTACTAAGCCCTTCTCCGAAGTGACTGGTGGCTCCACCACTCCTGTGGGGCAAGTTCGCCTACCTGTAACCTTTGACAAGCGTGACAACTACCACACCGAGCTCATCGACTTTGATGACACCCACATCCATCTCCCTTACAATGCCATCCTCGGGTATCCGGCCCTGGCCAGGTTCATGACAGTAACTCACCACGGCTATAATGTTCTCAAGATGCCGGGAAGCGGCGGCGTCATCACCATCACCTGCGAGGAAAAGGACGCAGTGTGCTCTCTCGAGCACGCTTACGAGGCGGCGGCGGTTGAGGATCCGGACAGCCACACCATCATCTACCCACCGGAGATCGTTCCCAAGAAGAAGAAGCAGTTGCTGGCTCTGAAGCCTCATGAGGACGCAGCACAGGGAGGCAGCACCACGGGGCCTCCTCCCCCTCTCGCATAGGAAGGCGCACCCAGCGCCCCTCTTAGGCTGGGCTTGAGGGCTCTCCTGTGGAGGGCCTCAGACCTAGCCAACGTCACGAGGGAGGCGCTCGGGCACCATGTGGAAGAGTGCTTCGCTGCACACTTCCCTCCGGAGGCCTCAAGGTGCGAGGCACCAAGCGCTCAGGAGTTCATCAACCAGACCATCGAAGACCTACAGGAGCCAAGAGCTATGTGAGGCAAGCGCCGCCCGGCTCCTCCGAGGGCAGTCGTCGGCCCAGGCTCAGAAGACGGGCTGCGCGTTCGCGTCAATGTCCCGGCACTCAACATGATCGTGTCTCAGGAGCTCTACTGGCCTTCCTAGGTGGGCCGGTGTCAGGGTCCCCCTCACACCTACGTACGCATGCCCTTCGACCTGCCGAACCAGGTGACCCTGCACTAGCGCCACATGCGGGAAGTCCTGGTGGCGCGCGAGGCCAAGCACAAGGAGATCCAGGCGGAGTTGGACTCGGCCCTCCGCGAGATCTGGGGAGCCCCGGAGCCTCGCGAAGAGCCGGGGCTAGATGGCACATGAGGAGCAGCGCCTTCGCCGAGCACCCTCAGCTACACTGACACTACTTCAGCAACTATGCCTGGTGACATCTTTCGATTTCTATTTAACTCGGAGCGCCCCTCGGGCAGCGTTATTCCCAGGCTGCACGGGTTTGTCCTTGCGGCGTGCATTTTTTCGCATCTCTGGTCACCTTTTGGGGGCGCACCTTCAGCTGCACCCCCCAGGCCACGCAGGTTAACCCTGGTGGCCTGTATCTCCCTTGCATTCTACCAAAGCTAGAACTACCATCCTAAGTCGTATTACATACGGATCGATCAATTAACCATCGCACTTCCGGGTCTCCACCGCCTCCCAACGGACTTCTGCTCATCTCGATGGAGCTACGTACATTGGCACGGCGCTTGTGCTCGGGTCCGTCCCAGCAATGCTGACAAACCCGAGGGACCGATCTCTGATCCGCGGCCTGCTCTGCAAGCGTCACCTCACCAAGTCCCCGGTGCCTTCGCCTCCCAGCGGGATTATCGGAAGCCCGATGTGGGCACGGCCCTAAGTTGTTCTGTTGCAGGCCAACCACCGGAGTCTCAGGAGCACGGCGACAGGTAGTCCCACCGGACTCACCTCCTCACGTGGTTCACTTGCGCGTTAAAGGGGGTTCCCTGAGCATCGCGCCTCAGGGGCTCTCGCTGACTCTCCAGCCCTCACCCCTTGGCCTTGACCACGGCATCGTGAACTGGCATACCAACGGCGACTGAGCTTCGCTCAAGGGTCGGGACCCGAGGACGCAGAGCACCAAGAAGTGCGAAAGGAGGGGGGTCGGACCGGAGAGCTCGGGCATGTCCGTACGTCAAGGGGGACCCTTGGGCATCGTGACCCAAGGGCCTAACTAGACCTGTAGCCCCTCACTCCCTGGTCTTGTCCTGGTTTTTGGTAAAGGCCAGCGGTGGCTGAGGTACGCGCGGGCCGGGCCCTGCCCACGCAGAACATCAAGGCCTGAGTCCAGCATTCCCTTCCTTCAGGTCCGTTTGTACATCAAGGAGGACCCTTGGGCATCGCGACCCAAGGGCCTAACTGGACCTGTTGCCCCTCACTCCCTGGTCTTGTCCTCGTTTCTGGTCAAGGCCAGCGACGGCTGAGGTACGCGCGGGCCGGGCCCTGCCGATGTAGAACTCCAGGGCGAGTAGGAGGGAATCGCGAAATATCAGCCTAATGAACGAGCCAAGCACGTTGTACGAGGGTCCGCCCCGTGGTCGCCAAGATAAGTCATCGATCCCTCGACGCCTTACCCACGTTCACTCAGCAAAGTTCGATAGAAATGTTTCAGCAATACTGCCACGCTTTTTTAACCTCACGGAGCCGCTTGCACGCCAAGGGGGACCTCTTGAGCATCGCGCCTCAGGAGCTCTTACCAGACCTCGGGCCGCTCACCTCCTGGCCTTGACCACGGCAACGCGACCTGGCATACCAGCGATGGTTGCAGCTTGCCTTGGGACTGGGGCCCACTGGCATAGAGCACTTTGCAACCAAAAGGGTAAAAAAGCTGGCGATATTGCTAAAATAAGGCTCACGAACAGAGTGCGCTGGTGAAATAGTAGGGTAGAAGCAAAAGCATTACAAGTTCTTTACACGCCCCCATGGGGTCAGCTTTGAATCCTCGCAGGGAACACCACCAAGGGTCTTCAGGAGACCCTGACTACGACGCCATCAATAGCAGGCCACCTCCGACTCTAGACAGGTCACCACCAGCGACGTGCTCGCGAGCCCGACACGTTTCGGGCACGCTGCGAGCTCGGGGGAGCGTAGCTATCGTCACTTGTCTCCGGGGACTCGACGGACTCACACAAGCTGCTAGACCTCCGGAGGCCATCGCTGCCGCTGGATAAGCTGGTGGCGGAATCAACATCCGGTGCGTCGCCGACAGCATGCTCCTGGTGGCCCTTCCCAGGGCAACATTCCAGGCGGCGTCCTTCTTCGTCGAACACCTTGAAGTGCAGCACAGAGACACCATCGAACTCGAAGTGGATGGCAAGGGCGCCTCCCGATCCGCAAGCACGGGCGACCTCCCCCCATCCACGGGTCATGAAGACCTTGCCTGAGGAGATGACCTCGATCTCCGCCCTCGTCGCCGGGGCCTGGCACTCGGCGTGTCGGAACCAAAGCCCAAGCGCCCCCCTCGGCAACACCTCTGTGGCAAAGAATGGCGGGAGGCGAATCCAAGATCTAGGAGGCATCGCTGCCCACACCACGAACTCACGGGAGGAGCCCCGGGCATGAGTTCCCGGGACAGCAGCGTGTACCACAACGGTGCGGTCAGTGCGGCCACGGCGCGGGCGGCGCTGAGCGCCCGCTCCGCCTCCATGGCCCGGTGCCCAAGCATAAAGGGGCAACGGGTAACCAGGGGGAGGACGCTCGTGCCAAGGCCTCGTCACCTCCGGCTTCATGACGGCGCCATGAGGACGGAGCGGCCACTTCTTCGGGGGAAGTACCACTGTCCCCTCACGGGGGGTGTCATGGATTTAACACGGCAGATGTCCTAGCAAAAGGACTTAGTCGTGAGGCCATCGCTACGGGTTAGCTCAAAGGGGTTAAAGCGGACGAAAGACACGGGGATTTTATACTAGTTCGGCCCCTTCGATGAAGGTAAAATCCTACGTCTAGTTTGTGTGATATTGCTTGGGCTTCGATGACTAGGGAGCGAATCCGCTTTGCCTATGTCTCGAGCTATTGTTCTCTTTCCTGAACCGTCGCCGGGTCGTCCCTTTATATAAGAGGTGACGCGCGGTCCGGTTTACAGAGTCCCGAGGCCGGCTCATATACGTGTCCGCCTTGGTCTCTGCTCTTTCTATCTTACATCCCAAGTTACATAGTATGACGGTTTACAAATCATGGGCCCTAACACATGGGCTCTAAGCCTCTTGGGCTATAATCTTCTTTTTCATATACCACTGGGCTTCTAATTATATAATCTTGATAACGTAAACCGGACCCTCCTGGCCGGTTTCTACCTGGTAGTAATATCCCTGACATTAGGCCCCAGATTGATTTGAACCTGTTCATGTCAATCTCCAAAGTCTTGTACATATTTTCCTGTCTGCAGCTTCACTACGCTTGGTAAACCGGCATGACGTCATCCCCTCAAATCGCTTTAAACCGTCGTGACGCCATCCGCACATTTAATGCATGTACCTATTTCTTACCTTTATTTATTAAAACTCTGAAGATCGAGGCAACAACACCATCCATATCCGATTTTCGGTCTCCTCGATTCCTGCGCTTGCCGTTTTATCTTCTCAGCCTATAAATAGGGTCGAGGGCCATCTCTTTATTCCCCTTCGCTTTCTTCTTCCTCTGACCTCCAGCACTCAAGCTCCGCCGCCGTCCTTCGAGCTCGTCGTCTTCACCAAGCCCGGCCGCTGCATCAACCTGAGCGTGTCCACAGATTCGCCGCCGTCCTTCTGCTTCCGTTTCCTCAGCTGCGTTATTCATTCCTCCCCGTAGATCTTAGGTCTAGGGTTTCACGGGAGCTCACAGACGAACCTCCATTTCTTCGCAGTTCATCACCATAGGTAATTCCTAGCCATAGATGTTAGACTTTTTAGGGCGATTCTTGTATGCATGACTCCGCTCCGTCTTGATAATCTTAGTTCCCCCAATACTGTTAGTTAAACTGGATCTGTAAAAACCTTCGCTGCTTTCGACGAATATGACTCGATTTATCTTGAGTTTTTTCATATGTTGTAGATCCAAAATTTACTGTTGCTCGTGTTAAAGCTGTTTTCCACACTTTAGATTTGCAACTCATCTGCCTATGTTGACGGTTCAGCTTTAAACCTGCGCCTCCTATGCCTGTGTTACCGGTTTAGCTTTAGATCTGCACCTCACCTGCTTGTGCTTGGCGATTTAACTTGTTCCCTTCAAACTTCATAATCTGGTAGCTGTTACATTCATAGCTATTCCGGATCAGTAGATACCATTAGTCCCCTGGTTATAGGTCCCAAGTCCGTATCAAACCGCCAATTAGATCAATGCCCTCATAGAACATGCCGGTTTATATCTGCGTGGATCATAAACCGGGTCTTGTATCGTGTTTTTCAGCGTTCCCTCTTTGAAAAAGATGACTTCTGTGGCCAAGCAGTTTGTTGCCTGCAACTGGGTCCCATCCCGGATTACCGATGACAATTTAGCAGAGGCGGCCTCAATTGGCGCTTTAGGTCCCAAGGAGGTTCTACACTGGAGGGCTCCCGGGAAAGAGTGTCCTCCCCAGCCTAAAGAGGGAGAGATTGTTGTCTTTTTTGATCACCTGGCCCGGGGCTTTAACTCTCCAGGGTCAAAAAATTTCCGCGATGTATTGGCAGAGTTTCAGCTCCATCCCCAAGATATAGGTCCCAACTCCGTATCAAACATCTGTAATTTCCAAGTCTTTTCTGAAGCCTATCTGCAAGAAGAGCCATCTGTAGAGTTATTCCGGGACTTCTTCCATCTGAACCGCCGGACTGAATTTCATGATGGGCCAAACACTGAACTGGGCCGAATGAGTATCCAGAAGAGGAAGGACGTGAGCTTTCCTCATGCTAACCTTCATAGCCATCCCAAGGATTGGAACCAAACTTGGTTCTATTGTGTTGATACTTCACCAGAGGGAGAGAATCCACTGTCGGGTTACCGCTCTTATCGTCTGACAGCGGATCACCCTTTCCCGCAGCGTCTGAGTGCCCAAGACCGGGCTCGATATGCCCCCCAACTTTCCAAACTCAGGGCTTTTGTAGCCAACGATTTAACCGGCGTCGACTTTGTCCGTTGCTGGCTCTCATGGAGCATTCTTCCATTAAGCCGGCGTTCCGGGTTAATGTGCGAGTATACTGGCAACCCAAAGGACCCACAGCGTCACACGGAGATGGTGCTTCCAGACAATGAAGTTACCGAATCTGCGAAGAAGATGCTGAATATACCTCTGGAGGAGTGCAGTCGGACCGGTTTAGCACCCTTATGCGTAAACAACAAACCGCTAGCGGTAAGATTCTTCTGTCCCTTTCTCTTTGTTTTAATCCGTCCATAGTGCTTGTTTTTAATATACTTTTACTCCTTTACACAGGCCAATGATCCCTTCTGGAAACGGAAAGCCCAAGACAAACTGGCGAAACCTTCTCGCAAAAAGAGTCTGGCCATGAAGAAGCACAAGAAAAGACCTGCCGCTGCTTCCGGTTCAAACGCTGAAGAAGATGATCCGACCTCTAAGGTACTGCTTGGTTCTTGTGCTTTTTAACTTTCCCTTGTCTGTGTTTATATTAATCGATGATCTTTCCCAGGATCCGGCGGAAGGGAGTAAAGTGGATGAAGTCGAGGTAATCTCTCTTTCCTCTGATTCAGAACCATTACCACCCAAAATTCATCGGGTAGCCCAGAAATACCAATTTTCTCACCCTTATGCTCAATTAGATCCCCATTTTCTTTTGAAGAAGCAGCAGCATGAGGCTCGCCGCACCACACGCCACAATGGCCATGTGGTCGAGTCGACTGGATTGACTCATACTCCGGCTCGAAGACGCCATTCAGAGGTTTTACTTACTCCCACTCCCCTTCATCCTAAAGCGGGTCTTTTTCGTAAACCACTTAAGTCGTCTGATCCAAATTATCAGGAAGCTCATCTGTCTTCTTTTGGCGAGTCAACTGCCACCCAAGTCCCGGTGCTCAAGACCGTTCATGGGTAAGCCGTCTTTCAGTATGTCCAGTTTACCTTTCCTTTTTGACTTGTGATTTTCATTATTCCTTTAATCTTTTCAGTATGCCCAAGCCTAGCAAGAAGGCAAAGTTGAATAAACCGGCGGTCGAAAACACCACCGCTGAACCGGCCGAAGATCCTGAAGCTGCCAATCCTTTGGAAGAAAACGTCGAAGTTCCACATGATGATCCTTCCCCTATGGATCAAGAAGATCTTGCTACTCCAGGGGGTGAAGCCATGGAAAATACTGCTGAACCGGCCAGCCCTGTCCGGGTTAGTCCTCCCCGGGCTAGTCCGGCTCCTGTTAGTCCGGTGCAGACCAATCCCGTTGCTGCCGCTGATCCCCCCCAGGCCAACTGCTGCCTTGACAAATGATGTCGAGATCACTGGGATAGGCTTTACTGCTCCCGCGGAGCCTGTCATCTTGGCCAGACACACTGCCAAGGAAGAAGTTCTTCAGAAAGACAAGGGCAAGTGGAGCACTGATCTGTCTAGCTATGCTCCGCTTAGTGCTCAGGAGCTTCATTCTGGGTATCTAAACCGGCTCTTTACTAGTCGTGACCATGAGGCCGGTTTAGTAAACTTAATGAAAGAAAAATATGACGTAACTTCTTTCCCTTTTCCTTTCATTTCTGCTTGTGCCTTGTAGCTGCACCTTTAGTCCACTGTAGCCCCCAAGTGCCGGTTTAGCTTTTAAGGTGAACTGGGACTTTGATAGATCAACTGAAATAGTTAGATTTGCATGTGTAGCCTCCAAGGGCCGGTTTACTCCATTGCGGGTGAATCGAGACTTCTCCTTTGTTTGAGAATGACATTACATTAGCCCCGAAGTGTCAAGGACATAACTTGTTATGTGCTTGGGACTTGTCTGAAAAACTTGCTTTCTTTCACTTCAATTGTACATTAGCCCCCAAGTGTCAAGTGCATAACTTGTTATGTGCTTGGGACTTGTCTGAAAGGATTGATGTAGATATCTGACATATTTTATCCTTGGCAGACTGATTTGAACTGGAGGGCCACTGAAATTACTGAGCTCCGGAATAGCCTATCCTTCCAAGAGATTGCCTCGACTAAAGCCAAGGAGGAACTTACCCTTGCTTTAGCTAGTATGGAGAAGCTCAAGAAAGATTTTGAAGCGGAGCGGTCCATTTGGGAGGTACAGAAGGCTACTTTAGAGAAAAGAGCCAAGGATGCTGAGGCTGCTCTTAACCCGGTGACGGAGGAGTTATCTGGGTTAAGGCAGCATATAGACGATATGACATCTGCTATCTTCGGTAAGTACTTGTTGTCATACACTTTATCCTTGCTATCTTATGCTGCTCCGGCTTAACTCAACACTTGTACACAGGGAGGCGCGTTACTCATCTTGGGGATGATGTGCGGAAGAAGCTGAAGGCTACTTATACCTTGGTAGAACAGCTCTATGCCGGTGCTCAGAGGGCCATCAGTGTTATTTCGCACAATAAACCAGCACCAACAACTATCCAAGGTACTCTGGAAAAACTATCCATCTTGCGTGCCCGTATTGTCGAGGTGAAGAAATCTTCTGCAAGAGCCGGCTCCCTCATGGTGTTAACCCGGGCCAAGGCATGGGTTCCCGACTTTGATCCGGCGGAGGCCATGAATGGTTATCCCAGTATGAAAGAAGACGTTCGTGCTTTAACCAAAGACATGCACCTTCTTGCTAGTAAGCTTGCTGATGAAGCGGACTTAACAAGGTATCATCCGGGTTATGATCTAGAGAATGTGTGGGTGGAGTGGCCGTCTTATGACATCGAGAATCTTATTCCACCCATTCATAAGCATACCTTCGCTCCTGACATTGAACTGTCAGAACTTATAAACGATGAAGTATATTTCTGCGCCATTGCCAAGATTGACTGAAGCACTCCTGATTTCCATCAGCTGCCAGAAGTCGTCGAAGACCCGGAACAAGCTGACCCTCAGTCTTCACAGCGAACCGAAGAAGAATCCTAAACCGGCTCCGGTTTAATCTTATGTGTTGAATACTTTGCGAGAAAACTGATATTCTTTTGGGCCTGCCAGTGCCTTGTAATAGAATAGTTGAGATACTGTCTTTGTCCCACTCTATCTTTGATGGCATTACTTTGTTTGGCAACTCCTAAATTGTCTCCTGCTTGCAATGCTTTGACAGTTTATATTACATGTGTCTGCATAAACAATGCTAAAAATTGTCCTGACGGCTTATCACCGGACGGGTTATACTGCCCAAACACATGATCTAAGTAAATAACCTGAACTGTGTATAACATACAAGCACGTGCCGTTGAAAGTGCAACTAATCCCCGGGTGGTTTTGGTAATTAATAACAACATATATATCATTGAACTAATATTTACTTGAGAATCATTTCGGAGAAGTTCGATGATATGGGTATGGAAATGTCTGAAGAAGTGGACCCCTCAAAATGCTAAGACAAGCATTGGCAAAAGCTCAAGACTCCATTTTTGGTTTAGTGATCCAAGATCACATTGAGTCCATAGGAAAGCCAATACTATTAAAAGGGGATGAGGTTGTGTTGATGATCTGGTTGCTCAAGTGCTTAGTGATTTAGCTCCTTCAACTATCAGCAACTTTCACTACTTAACACACTCATAAGTAATCTCGGACAAACCGATTCTTCCAACTCAGTCCCACCAAGATGAACCACCTCAGTTATTTTCCAAACCCTAGAAATTTCGGTCCATCCGATTTTGAGTTCGGTCTCACCGAAACTAGACTGCCAACCTTCTATAACCGTTTGTCATCATTTCGGAATATCCGAGTTGTTGATTTCGGTCCCACCGATTCTGGCAAGCTCCTACCTTTGACTCATATCGGACACACCGAGATGGTATTTTCGGTCCCACCGAAAACCCCAACGTTCACTATATTTGAACTTTCGGTCTGACCGAGTTTTCACTTCGGTCTCACCGAGATTGCTCAATTATGTGTGTAACGGTTGGATTTTGTGTGGAGGCTATATATACCCCTCCACCCCCTCTTCATTCGAGGAGAGAGCCATCAGAAAGTACCACCACTTCTACCTTACACTTTCTGAGAAGAGAACCACCTACCCTTGTGTTGAGATCAAGTTATTCCATTCCTACCATATGAAACTTGATTTCTAGCCTTCCCAAGTTGCTTTCCACTCAATCCTTTCTTCCACCACAGCCATATCAGTGAGGAGAGTTGAGTGTTGGGGAGATTATCATTTGAAGCACAAGAGCAAGGAGTTCATCATCATCAACAACATCTATTACCTTTTGGAGGGTGGTGCCTCCTAGATTGGTTAGGTGTCGCTTGGGAGCCTCCGTCTTTGAGATGTGGAGTTGAACCAAGAAGTTTGTAAGGGCAAGGAGATCGCCTACTTTGTGAAGATCTACCCCAAGTAAGGCTAGTCCTCCGTGGGCGTAGGCCATGATGGAATAGACAAGGTTGCTTCTTCGTGGACCCTTCATGGGTGGAGCCCTCCGTGGACTCGCGCAGCCGTTACCCTCCGTGGGTTGAAGTCTCCATCAACGTGGATGTACGATAGCACCACCTATCGGAACCACGAGAAAAATCTCCGTGTCTCCAAACTGCGTTTGATCTTCTCCACCTCTCTTTACTACATGTGCAATTTACTTTCCGCTGCTTATACTCTAGAATTGCATGTGTAGGGTGATACTTGAATTGATCATAATTGTGAAACTGCCAAAAACTGTTCATGATCAAAAGGCAGAATTTTTATATTGTCAAGTAGTCTAATCACCCCCCCTCTAGACATACTTTCGATCCTACAAGTGGTATCAGAGCTTTGGTCTCCATTGTTTTGGTTTCCATTGCATTGGACTCCATAAGCTTGGTTTCACAACCTAGGAGAGTATGGTGTCTAGTGAGGGTAATTATCGTAGAGGTCCTTACTTTGATGGTACAAATTTTGCTAGTTGGAAGCATAAAATGAAAATGCATATTCTTGGTCATAACCCAGCCGCATGGGGCATTATTTGTGTTGGTATGCAAGGTGAATTCTTCGAGGAAGGAAAAGTTCCGGATCGCGAAGCTACACCGGAAGAGTTGCGGATGTTGCAAAACAATGCTCAAGCTTGTGACATTCTCTTCAATGCCTTGTGTCCCGAGGAGTTCAACAAAATCAGCCGTCTTGAGAATGCTAAAGAGATTTGGGATACTTTGGTTGAAATGCACGAAGGTACTGAATCTGTGAAGGAATCAAAGCTGGATATTCTTCAAGGTCAACTTGACAAGTTCAAGATGAAGGATGGTGAAGGAGTCGCTGAAATGTACTCTAGGCTTGCTCTCATCACAAATGAGATTGCCGGCTTAGGAAGCGAAGAAATGACCGACCGATTCATCATCAAGAAGATTCTAAGAGCTTTGGATGGAAAATATGACACCGTGTGCACTTTGATCCAAATGATGCCAAACTACAAGACTCTCAAGCCAACTGAAGTCATTGGAAGAATTGTTGCTCATGAGATGACACTTAAGGATAAGGAAGAGCTTCACAACAAGTCAAGTGGTGCTTACAAAGCTACAAGTGATGCTCCCACCACCTCAAGTGACAAGTTAATTTCCAATGAAGAGATAAGCCTAATGGTTAAGAACTTCAACAAGTTCTACAAGAATAGAGGCAAAGAAAGAAGCTCAAAGTCTAGATCATATGATGAAAAGAGATCTTCTAGTCGTGATCAAAACTGCTACAATTGTGGAAGACCCGGACACTTCTCAAATGAGTGTACGGCTCCCCACAAGAGAAGAGAAGAATCTCCAATAAGAAGAGCAAGAGATGAGTCACCTCGGAGAGAGAGAAGGAGTAGAGATGATTGTTATGAACGAAGACCCTCTCGGAGAAGCAAGGATTCGGAGAGGAAAGACAAGTCATCAAGGAGCTACACAAGAAGAAGACATCAAGCTCATGTAGGTGAATGGGTCTCCGGCTCTGACTCTGACAATCAATCCGATGGAAGCTATCACTCCGACTCCGACTACAGTCAAGATGAAGGTGTTGCCGGACTTGCACTCGTATCCTCCAACTCCAACTCCTATGACTTATTTGATTCACCAAATGAGGGAATTGGAAGATGCTTCATGGCTAAAGGTCCCAAGGTAACACACCTTGAATTCATTGACTTTGATAGTGATGAGGATGACTTGCTAGGTGAAGATGAGCTCTTGGATGATAAATCTAGTGAGCTTAGTAATGATGGAAATGCTAGTAGTCTTTATAGTCGAGAAGAGTCGAATGACAATGCTATGAAGGAGATTAAGCGTCTAACTAAAGAACTAAACACTCTTAAGTTAGCTCATGAAACAACTCAAGAAGATCATAGAGAGCTCCTAAGATCTCATGAGAAGCTATGCTTCGAGAAGCTCACTCTAGAGCAAGAACATGAGTTTCTAAAAGCGATCAATGACGATCTTCGAAAGAAGAGTTCTTCATATCTTGCCAAACGACTTCTCTTGTCTAATTTCTTGCCACCTATTAAGACTAAGCATGACAAGCATAAGAAAAGTTCTTCCTCTAGTAGTAACAATAACCATGTTAAATCCAATATTGTTGCTTCTAGTAGTTCTCTTGATTCCACTAACAATGTTTCAAGCCAAGTTACACTTGAGCAAGAAAATAGCTTATTGAAGGAAATCATAGAGAAAGGTGTCTACAAGAGTCTTGCCGGAAGCAAGAACTTTGAGGAAATTGTTCGCAAACAAGGAAGGCACCGGAAGAATCAAGGGATTGGTTTTGAGCGAAAGTTCAACGCCGAAGGTGTTGAGTGGGAAGAAGGTCAATACCCTACTCCACAGTTTGTTTCTCAAAAGGAGAAGTATGATCCTACTTCTTCCAATGTGGAACAAGCTCAAGATGACCTTCCACCACAAGACCACAAGCTAAAGGCCAAGGACAAGCTTCAAGAAGAGATTGATGCATTCATTGAAGCACCTCAAGCCATGGTCAAGTGGGTTCCCAAGGACACGTCAAGTTCTACTTCGTCAAGCTCAACTACAACCCCAAGGATTCCCATCAAGATGATGTGGATCCCGAAGAAGAAGAACTAGAAGGTTCTTGAGGGTGACTCCGCCAACATACTTCACTCATATTCATTTTGGCAAGAACTTGTGCAATCAACTTCCACATCATGCACTAGTTCATGGAGTCACAAACCCTCTTGTTGGTAAGTCAAGGGACAAGGTAATCATTGCTTTCATGGACATCATCTTTTGTGAACTTCAATCTATGTCTATGGATATCCTTGTTTGTTCCTTGTGGGACTAACCCATGTAGGTATTGAAAGTGCCCTAATCCAAAGGATAGCTCCCAACTCTTGATGATCTACATCAACATTGAGCATCCACATCTTCAACATCTACATGAAGTCTTCTACGACAACCCAAGGTTAGTCTGACCCTTTAAAAGGGGTTCTCACATCTAGGGGGAGCTTTGCTCTAAAAAATTGAGCTAAAGCATCTTCAAATGATGTGAACACATAAATGCTTTATGTAAAAGTGGTAACCCCACTTGTGCTTAAACGATGAGTATGACCTATGATCAAATGTTCTCATTTGACTCCTAAGTCAAAATACTCATATATAGATGACCTAGTCATCGACAAATTGAGTGCTAGTAGCTAGAGTGTTGGTTGTGCATGTTTGACACATATTTCAGTTGCTATCTTATTGTGTGAGCATGTTGAATGCATGATTTCATCCATTCAAGGACATCCATTTGTTGTTTTGATTGTTTTGACTTTTCTGGCCAAATGGATGGACAAGAATGCCTAAGCACCTTCCCTAGCTATCTATGCTTTCTTGTCTCAAATCCTATTCATGCTCATATCACAACTTTGAACAAGTCATTTTCGGACCCTCCGAGTGAGGAGCACTCGGAGCCACCGATCCGTCTAAGGCTGACTTCCAAAACCTTCTAAGTCCATTTCGGTCTGACCAACTTTTCCATCTCAGTCCAACCGAAACGCTTAGACTGATCTAGGTTTCATCTCGGTGAAACTGAGTTCAAAATCTCGGCGTGACCGATATGTGTAACTACACAGCAGTTAGCCATTTCGGTGTCACCGAGTTTTTCAACTCGGTCCCACCGACAGTATGGGGATATATATATCTGAGGGTTGCGCGCGATTACTTCTTCAAACCGTTTCGCCCCCAAGTCCCCTGCTGCCGTCGCCCTGGTCTTTGGATCGTCGCCGTCGTTGCCTGTGCGCCCTCGCCGCAGGTCTCCATCGCCGTCAACGGTAATCCTCTCCGCGCCGTTGCCGCCGTAGAGGGACTCCACCAAGTTAGGGTGAGTCCCGATCCCTCTCGTGCTCCCCATCTGACTCTTGCACGATTGGTTTGCCATGTATCTATCCACGTTTGAGATATTCCTTAAACATCAGATCAGATCCTTTTAGTTTCGAGCGAAATTCTTAGGTTTAGGTTTCCACGGAACACATCTCGGTGAAACCGATTTTGAAAACTCGGAATGACCGATTTGGCCTCTGGCCATTGCACTGCACCGTTCGGTCTAACCGATTCGAGCAAATCGGTATGACCGATGTAGAGTCTCAGTGAAACCCTAGTGTTTCGGTAGGACCGAAACCCATTTCGGTCTGACCGAAAGTGGTGTGTAGGTTTCTGTTATACACTTCGGATTCACTGAAACTGAAAATCGGTTTGACCGAAATGCATTCTGTGAAAACTCAAAACTAAGATTTGAACTCATTTTTTTTGCAAAAACCTCTGCAGTTGTGATAACTCTTCTACTCTGCCTATACCTTATCTTTTCACAGGTTGTCAGCCTTGTCAGATGTCAGTGACAGCCAGGACAGGTCTGAGTCACTGTTTGCAGAGATTCCTGAGGCAGATACTAGTCCTGAGGCTAGTAGTTCCAGTGATGATGGTGAGAGGAGCACCCCTAGTGGTTTGCCTCCTGCAGCCACCAGAACCAGAAAGAAGAGAAATTCTGATGATGAGGACTCTGACTTCGTTGCTGAGGAAGTTACCTCCAAGCCCAAGAGGAATGTTGTTGCCAAAGAGCTCCAAGGGCAGCAGTCAAAGAAAGGCACCAGCAAGGTCAAGCAGTCAGCTGTTGCAAAGAAGCTAAACTTGGAAGAGCCAGCTCCAAGTAAGGTGAAGAAAACTTCCAAGAGGAAGAGGGTAGTATATGCTGAACCTCATGTTGATGCAGCTGCTGAAGAAGAAGAAGAATATGCAATCCAGCCTCCTCCTCAGAACGCTAAGTTCATGGGTGATGCTATTAGGGCTCAAGCCACTTCTAAGCCACTTCTAAGCCTGCTCAAGCCAAGGCAGCTCCAGCCAAGCCCAAGAGGACAACCAGGAGCATTCCAGCTTCTGAGAAGAACAAAGGTGAGATGCCACCGTCTGAGTCTGATGAAGAACATGTGTTGCTGAAGCTCCGTCCTAAATTGCCACTCCACAACGATGCTCATCCTCAAGCCGAGGATATGAAGGCAAGGAAGGATAAAGGTCTCAGGCTATGGAGACAGTGTGATCCATATGCCGTGAGGAGAAGGACTGCTGTGGACCCCAGATTCCACACCAGAGAGCAGCAGGACTTCTATGAGACTGTGTTGATGGATAAGAAGCCTATTGTTGCTGACACCAGGTATGTTGACTGGAAGTACATTGACAGTGAAGAGCACCGAGACTTCTTTCCCCATGTGCATGAGAGCTTCACTGCATGTGGAGTTGCTGATTTTGTGGGTCAGGAGCTGACGGATTGGAATGACGAGATGATCATGTAGTTCTACGCCACAGCCCACTTCTATCCTGATGGCAAGATCACCTGGATGACTGAAGGTCAAAGGTTTTCTTCGTCTGTTGGAGAATGGGCAAAACTTCTAAATGCTCCAGTACAGAGAGAGGACGACATTGATGTCTATGGGATTCCTAAGAAGAGCCATGATTCCATGAAGAACATGTACAAGGAAATCCCCGCTGCTGATTTGGAAGGGTGGAAGCTTGGCTCAGTGTACTATCTCCAGGCAGGTCTGACCACCACTAACACTATTTTGAGGCATACATTGATGCCCAAGTCTGGAGACCACCGCATGATTCGAGGCTATTCTATCAACATGCTGCACATTCTTGATGAGAAGGCACCTTTCAAGGTGATGGACTTAATGGTAGAGACCATTAAGAGGACTGCAGCTGACCAGAAGAGGTCGTGTGGATTTGCCCCACAAATTCAGATGCTCATCAATGCCAAGTTTGGCACGGGCAAATTCATGTTGGATAGGAAGCACTTGCCACTGCAGCCAGAGCATGAGGACAACGTTGTTGTGATGGATGAGGAGGATCCAACCTCAGTTGAAGGTCAAGCCAAAATTGAGGCTGCGAAGAAAGCTAAAGCTGACAAAGAGGCAGCAGCAGCAGCAGCTAAACCAAAGAGCTTCGGAGAGCAGATTCTTGAAGCTACCCAGAGGATTGAACAACGCCTGGCCAGCATTGAACAATCTCAGGAAAGCCTAGAGAGGATTGTTGAGGACAAGATCCACGCTCTGGACGTGAAGCTGACAGAGATTCAGGTGACCGTCAACAAGCTTGAGGCAGACATGGAGGAAGCAAGGCAGGAGAGAGCAGAGCTCATGCAGGATGATCTAGTCCAGGACTCTCATCGCCAGACTGCTCAGGTTCCCAGAGGATCCCGATCTGCAGCTATCCCAGTGACTGACTCCAGGGCTACCACTTCAGCACCAGCTACAGCTCCAGCAGTTACTCCAGCTCCAGCTCCAGCATCCACTCCTCCAGCGCAGACATCAGCAGAAGTCTTCGCCGATGCCATCATTTCTACTCCGACATCTACCCAGACGGGAGCCGCCAGCAGAGCCCACAGTGACGCTTAGCTCTATACTTTTTCGAACTTTTTGGTAACTTGTTGCCAAAGGGGGAGAAATTGTATAGATCATAGGGCTTCGAGAGAGAGAGTGCTCTTTCGTTCTTTTGGCGGTTTCCTTTGAGATACATTTGGTTCTTTTGGTCTTTCGATACTTTCAGTGTGCTTGCTACTACGTTTGATGCTACCTTAATGAGTGCTTGGTCATACTATGCTTTAATGTGTGCTTAATGCTTATCATATGCTATTCCTTATTGTATGGCTATTTACTCTTGTCTTGGTGATTGGGTGCATGTTATTCATTCTTATCATTTTGTGCGCTCCACCAAGATGTATGTGACATGGAAGAGTGACCCATAATCCTAATCGATTGTGCATTTGCATTCAAACGCAAATTTTAAATAATGCACAAATTTAGGGGGAGCTCTTGTTTATCACATACTTCTCAAAGCGACGATATTATTCATTAATTATATCTTTTGTCGAAGCTTTGATCTATATGTTGTCATCAATTACCAAAAAGGGGGAGATTGAAAGTGCAACTAATCCCCGGGTGGTTTTGGTAATTAATAAAAACATATATATCATTGAACTAATATTTACTTGAGAATCATTTCAGAGAAGTTCGATGATATGGGTATGGAAATGTCTGAAGAAGTGGACCCCTCAAAGTGCTAAGATAAGCATTGGCAAAAGCTCAAGACTCCATTTTTGGTTTAGTGATCCAAGATCACATTGAGTCCATAGGAAAGCCAATACTATTAAAAGGGGATGAGGTTGTGTTGATGATCTGGTTGCTCAAGTGCTTAGTGATTTAGCTCCTTCAACTATCAGCAACTTTCACTACTTAACACACTCATAAGTAATCTCGGACAAACCGATTCTTCCAACTCAGTCCCACCGAGATGAACCACCTCAGTTATTTTCCAAACCCTAGAAATTTCGGTCCATCCGATTTTGAGTTCGGTCTCACCGAAACTGGACTGCCAACCTTCTGTAACCGTTTGTCATCATTTCGGAATATCCGAGTTGTTGATTTCGGTCCCACCGATTCTGGCAAGCTCCTACCTTTGACTCATATCGGACACACCGAGATGGTATTTTCGGTCCCACCGAAAACCCCAACGTTCACTATATTTGAACTTTCGGTCTGACCGAGTTTTCACTTCGGTCTCACCGAGATTGCTCAATTATGTGTGTAACGGTTGGATTTTGTGTGGAGGCTATATATACCCCTCCACCCCCTCTTCATTCGAGGAGAGAGCCATCAGAAAGTACCACCACTTCTACCTTACACTTTCTGAGAAGAGAACCACCTACCCTTGTGTTGAGATCAAGTTATTCCATTCCTACCATATGAAACTTGATTTCTAGCCTTCCCAAGTTGCTTTCCACTCAATCCTTTCTTCCACCACAGCCATATCAGTGAGGAGAGTTGAGTGTTGGGGAGATTATCATTTGAAGCACAAGAGCAAGGAGTTCATCATCATCAACAACATCTATTACCTTTTGGAGGGTGGTGCCTCCTAGATTGGTTAGGTGTCGCTTGGGAGCCTCCGTCTTTGAGATGTGGAGTTGAACCAAGAAGTTTGTAAGGGCAAGGAGATCGCCTACTTCGTGAAGATCTACCCCGAGTAAGGCTAGTCCTCCGTGGGCGTAGGCCATGATGGAATAGACAAGGTTGCTTCTTCGTGGACCCTTCGTGGGTGGAGCCCTCCGTGGACTCGCGCAGCCGTTACCCTCCGTGGGTTGAAGTCTCCATCAACGTGGATGTACGATAGCACCACCTATTGGAACCATGAGAAAAATCTCCGTGTCTCCAAACTGCGTTTGATCTTCTCCACCTCTCTTTACTACATGTGCAATTTACTTTCCGCTGCTTATACTCTAGAATTGCATGTGTAGGGTGATACTTGAATTGATCATAATTGTGAAACTGCCAAAAACTGTTCATGATCAAAAGGCAGAATTTTTATATTGTCAAGTAGTCTAATCACCCCCCCCCTCTAAACATACTTTCGATCCTACAGCCGTACCTGCGATCAAGTGTATATGTAAACCTTAACCCGGCAGGAATAATCCACGGTGTAAGTGCTGATGACTCCCTTGGCTTTTGTCGGCTCATCATGAAGGCCGATCCGGGTTACAATGAACGCCGGTTTAACTGTAAATTAGTACTGGTGTTTATAACCCAGACTATGGCTCTGTAAATACAGATGTAGTGACAACTTTGTAGTTGTCCGGTCTTGAATCAATGGACTTGGTTGAAAAACCAATGACCTAGAAGATAAAGATTTGAGAAAACATAAAAAATGAAAAATAAAGTTTTTGGGCAAATAAGACCATGTAGTCGAGGCTTTTTACGAGCTGCCAGGCTCCAAATTTGAGGCTTTTTATGAGCTGTCAGGCTACTGTCATTAACCATTTTAGCAAAGCCTGTTAAGATGATCCGCAATCTTTAACCAAATCATCAATGTCAAATGCTACCAATGTTCAAAATCTCATAAAGATTTTGGCTTGTGTAATCACTTGATGATCGTCAATCTAACGTTACCAAGTTCAGGGTCCCGAAGGATTGACTTGTGTTACGTTCGACGGGTCATACCAGGTTTACCTGGACGGCGCGATTTACTTGATGCAGGCAGGTTAATCCGGGGTTTTAGGTATATACACCAAGCTTCCAAGTCGTGTTCACTACAAGAGTTTTCAACTCGCTGATGAACTTGCATCAGGAGCCCCCAGGTAGCATGTGAGCATTGCTCGTCGGGGCATATGTTTGAGTTTTGCTAGGCATCAAACCCTCTTTTGCCCCTCATCATCGTGTGGAAATTGCCGAAGCAACCAGAGCAGTGCTCTTATGATGGTCTTGACATGGCCGCCGGTTTAAGAGGCCATAGGAAACTTCGTTGCCCGCGGAAGCCCCCATGTGATTCTCTTTATGTACAGAAAAGACGGCTGATACCTTGATTTATCAAGGGCGCCGGTTTAAGAGGCCATAGAAAACTCCCTTGCCCGCGGAAGCCCCCATGTGATACTCTTATGAAAAACATGGCTGATACCCCGGTTTACCGGGGGCGCCGGTTTATTCTATTAATCATAATATATACATTGTACACGAAGAAGAGCGATGTTCCACGGCCGCTTGGTCTCCTCCTCCGCCGTGCGTGAGTCCTTATGTTCTCGAACGTCGACGAGGTAGTATGATCCGTTGTGCAAGTTCTTACTGACCACAAAGGGTCCTTCCGAAGGTGGGGATAACTTGTGCATGTCCGTCTGGTCTTGGATGAGCCGGAGCACCAGATCTCCTTCCTGAAATGTCCTGGTCTTAACCCGGCGACTGTGGTACCGGCGCAGGTCTTGTTGATAAATCGCCGATCGAGCTGCTGCCGTGTCCCATTCCTCGTCCAGCCGGTCCAAGGCGTCTTGTCTTGCTTGTTCATTATCCGCTTCAACATAAGACGCCACCCACGGCGAGTCATGACGGATATCACTAGGGAGGACCGCTTCAGCTCCATATAACATGAAAAAAGGCGTGTACCCTGTGGATCTGTTAGGCGTAGTGTTGATGGTCCATAAGACAGAAGGCAACTCCTCCACCCAACAACCCGGTATTCTCTGCAAAGGAACCATAAGCCGGGGTTTGATGCCTCTCAAGATCTCTTGATTGGCTCTCTCAGCTTGGCCATTAGATTGAGGGTGAGCTACCGATAATACATCAATACGAATGTGCTCTCGTTGACAGAACTCCTCCATAGCCCCCTTGGATACATTGGTTCCATTATCAGTTATAATGCTGTGTGGAAAGCCAAACCGAAAAATCACTTTTTTGATGAACTGAACCGCTGTTGCTGCATCACACTTACTAACAGGCTCCGCTTCAACCCATTTCGTAAACTTGTCCACTGCTACCAACAGGTGGGTTTTCTTGTCTTGGGATCTCTTGAAGGGTCCAACCATATCAAGCCCCCAAGTCGCAAACGGCCAAGTAATTGGGATCATTCTCAGCTCCTGCGCCGGTATATGAGCATGCCGTGAGAATTTCTGGCAAGCATCACATTTTCTGACCAAGTCCTCTACATCGGCGTGAGCCGTCAACCAGTAGAACCCATGACGAAAAGCTTTAGCCATCAAAGATTTTGAACCGGCGTGATGATCGCAATCCCCTTCATGAATCTCTCTAAGAATATCACAGCCTTCTTCTGATGATACACACCGCTGAAATGCTCCAGAAACGCTGCGATGATGAACTTCTCCATTGACAATAGTCATAGATTTAGAGCGCCGGATTATCTGTCGGGCCTCGACTTCGTCCTCTGGTAACTCACCTCGGTTCATGTATGCCAAGTAAGGAAGCGTCCAATCCGGAATGACATGAAGTGCCGCGACCAATTGTGCTTCCGGATCAGGAATAGCCAAGTCCTCCTCTGAAGGTACCTGCACCGACGGATTATGCAACTCATCCAAGAAGGTATTAGGTGGAACCGGTTTACGCTGGGAGCCCAGCCGGCTTAACGCATCAGCTGCTTCGTTTTTCCGCCGGTCTATATGATCCACCTGATATCCTTTGAAGTATCCAGCGACAGCGTCCACCTCTCGTCCATATGCTGCCATGAGCGGATCCTTGGAGTCCCACTTGCCAGAGACCTGCTGTGCCACTAGATCTGAATCGCCAAAACACTTGACCCGGCTCAAGTTCATCTCTTTGGCCATCCACAAACCATGGAGGAGGGCTTCATACTCAGCAGCATTATTAGTACAAGGGAACATTAAACGGAGGACATAACAGAACTTATCACCTCATGGGGAAGTTAACACAACTCCAGCCCTCGAGCCCTCCAATTGCCTTGAACCATCCAAATGAATAGTCCAGTATGTATGATCCGGCTTCTCCTCACGTGCTTGCAACTCTATCCAATCGTTGATGAAATCCACCAATGCTTGGGATTTTATTGCAGTACGGGGCACATACTTTAATCCGTGCGGGCTAAGCTCAATGGCCCACTTTGCAACCCGACCAGTAGCCTCTCTGTTCTGGATTATATCCCCTAACGGAGCTGAACTGACAACGGTGATTGGGTTGCCTTGAAAATAGAGCTTTAACTTCCGGTTTGCCATGAAAACTCCATACACCAGCTTCTGCCAATGCGGATATCTCTGCTTTGACTCGATGAGAACCTCACTCATGTAGTAAACCGGTAGCTGAACCGGATATTCTTTGCCTGCCTCCTTGCGCTCTACCACAATGGCAACACTTACTGCATGGGCGTTAGCAGCCACGTATAACAGCAGCGGCTCATTGTCAACTGGGGTAGCAAGGACCGGTGGCTCTGCCAATTGCCTCTTTAGATCCTCAAACGCAGCATCAGCAGCATCACTCCAGACGAACCGGTCTGTTTTCTTTATCATCTGATATAGCAGGATTGCCTTCTCCCCCAAACGGCTGATAAACCGGCTGAGTGCTGCAATACGGCCCGCCACACGTTGGACATCGTAGATGCATGCCGGTTTAGCCAAGGACGTAATCGCCTTGATCTTCTCCGGATTAGCGTAAATTCCTCTGTTCGACACCAAGAACCCCAGGAGCTTGCCTGCTGGAACACCAAAAATGCACTTCTCTGAGTTAAGCATCATTTTATAGAGTCAGAGATTATCAAAATTTTCCTTCAGATCATCTATCAATGTTTCCTCCTTCCTGGATTTTACCACAATGTCATCGACATATACATGGACATTCCGTCCAATCTGCCCTTGAAGGCAGTTCTGCACACAACGCTGGTACATCGCCTGGGCACTCTTGAGCCCAAATGGCATAGATACATAAAAGAAGGCTCCGAAAGGAATTATAAAGGCTGTCTTCTCCTGGTCTTAACTGCCATCTTGATCTGATGATAACCTGAGTATGCATCCAAAAAACTTAGCCGCTCACATCCTGCCGTAGCATCAATGATTTGATCAATACGGGGGAGAGCAAAAGGATCGGTTGGGCAAGCTTTGTTCAAATCTGTGTAATCATCACACATTCTCCAAGTTCCATTTTTCTTAAGTACCAGCACCGGATTAGCCAACCATTCTGGATGAAACACCTCAACTATAAAGCCTACAGCCAAGAGCCTAGCCACTTCTTCTCCAATAGCCTTGCGCCTCTCCTCATTTAATCGGCGCAGATACTGCTTGACCGGTTTAAACTTTGGATCGATATTAAGATTGTGCTCAGCGAGTTCCCTCGGTATACCTGGCATGTCAGAAGGCCTCCACGCAAAGATATCCCGGTTCTCACGGATGAACTCGATGAGCGCTGATAGTGAACTATTTGGATGAGTCGCCAGGAACAAAGTCCACCTGCTTGGTCTCTTCAGCTGATTTGAATTTCAACGCCGGATCATGGTCTATGGTTGGTTTCTTCAGCGGAGACATATCTGCCGGATCAACATTGTCCTTATAGAACTTCAGCTCCTCAGTTGCACAAACGGCCTCGACATAAGCTGCATCACCTTCCTCGCACTCCAAAGCGATTTTGCGGCTCCCATGAACCGTAATAGTTCCCTTGTGTCCCGGCATCTTGAGCTGTAAATAAACATAACACGGCCTAGCCATGAACTTGGCATAAACCGGCCGCCCAAACAAAGCATGGTATGGGCTTCTGATCTTGACCACCTCAAAGGTCACAGTCTTCGACCTAGAATCATGCTCATCTCAAAGGCGACCTCCAGATCGATCTTGCCAACTGGATAGGCCGATTTACCGGGTACCACCCCATGAAACACTGTGTTGGATTGTCGAAGCTTCTTATCTGTCAACCCCATACGCCGAAAGGTCTTATAGTACAAGATGTTGATGCTACTACCTCCGTCCATGAGTACTTTGGTGAACTTGTAGCCACCCACCTGTGGTGCCACCACCAGAGCCAACTGACCCGGATTATCAACCCGGGGTGGATGATCCTCTCTGCTCCACACAATGGGTTGCTCAGACCAACGTAGAAAACGTGGAATCGCCGGTTCAACAGAATGCACTGCCCTCTTCAGAACCTTCTGATCCCGTTTGCACAAACTCATGGTGAAGACGTGATACTGCCCACTGCTTAGCTCCTTCAGATTATTCTGATATCCGGATTGTTGCTGCTGTTGACGCTGTTGGTTCCCTTGGTTGTCGTATCCGCCCTGACCATGCTGCTGGTTATGTTGATGCTGATTGTGGCCATTGTGGTTACCGTTACTGCCGTGGTATCCTGAACTGGATCCACCACCTTGATAACCCGGACCTTGAAAAACGAGGCCTGATCCGCCAGGGGGTCCGTGGTCATACCTAGCATGATTCATGAATTCTTGCATAATGAAGCAGTCTTTCCAGAGATGCGTAGCCGGGTTTTCCGCTGTACCGTGCTATGGGCAGGGCACGTTCAACTGGCGCTCTAGATTAATAGGCGGCCTCCCGTTACGCGGGGGCGGTCTACCCTTGCGGCGTTGCCCGTTTTCCTGAGCGTTGGTGTTGGCCACAAAGTCTGAGCTGCCATCCGCTTTACGCTTGCCATTGTATCCTTGACTCGCCGGATTGGCCTGCGGCGGTTTACCGTTCTTGCTCGCCTTCCTTGACTTGTCTCCATCAGTGTCTGGATGCTTGGTGTTATCAGAGTCTCCATCTTTCACCAAAGCACCCATGAGGGTCACCATGTCATTGCAGTCACATTTGAGCCGTCCCAACTTCTGTCTCAAAGGTTCAAACCGGCAGTTACTTTCCAACGTCACCACTGCTGTACTTGGGTTGATGCTATTGGAGGAGTGCAAGATTTCTGACACTCGACGCACCCAACTTCTTGTAGACTCTTGCTCTCCTTGAACGCAGGCAGCTAAGTCGACGACAGACATTGGCTGCTTGCACGTGTCCTTGAAATTTTTGATAAACCGGCTCCGCAGCTCAGCCCATGATCCGATGGAATTAGGTGGCAAACCCTTCAGCCATGTCCGGGCCATACCTTCAAGCATCATTGTGAAATATTTGATGCATGCCGCCTCGTCCACATTGAGCATCTCCATTGCCATCTCATAACTCTCAACCCATGTCTCCAGAGCAAGATCCGCCATGTAGTTGGGTACTTTGCACGGCCCCTTGAAATCCTTGGGTAGTTTCACGTTTCTTAAAGCGGGGATGAGACACGGCACGCCCAGGGAACTGGACATAACCCCTGGTTCAACTGTGGTGGTGGGATGAACCGGCGTCGCCTGACAGGCTTCATACTATGTTGTTACCTCGGCCTCCCGACGCTGCCTGGTCTGATCCACATCTTCTTGAGCATGTGCTTCCTCTCCTGCCGGATTATCCTACCTTGGTCGATGACGTCTCCGTGCGCTGCTTGATACGGCCGGTTCATCCAGACGCCTCGTATAACTCTGACTCGGGCGGGGGGTTGAATGGATCCTCTCCCGGCTATATGAATAAGCTTGCTGTTGAGTTAGCGCCGTGTCCAACAACTCCTTAGCCCGTTGTGCCTCCACTGCTATGGGGGACGTACCTTCAATGGGGAGGCCAGCCAGCCGTGAAGCAGCAGCAACTATGTTGTCCAACGGATTAGAATAATGGCCAGGAGGGGTGGGCACATGTTGGGTCGGTGCAACTTGGCGGTTTGGCTCTGCGGCCGGTGGCTGAACCGACACGCCTGTTCATGGTGCTCCTCTCCGGTTTACCTCTGGCTGGTTACTGGTCCCCGCGCCTGGCGTGCTAAAGAGATTCCTTGCAGCTCTGCCTGCTTGGTAGCCATCCTAACTTTCTCAGCAGCCAGGTCCAACTTGGCTTGTTCAATCCGGCTCTTCACCTAAGCGACTTCTGCATCATGCTGCTCTTTGTCTGCCTGGGCTACTTCTGCTGTTACAAGCGCCGTCAAAGTGTCGACCAAGATGGATAGAGCGTCAGAAGGCGACAGGGGAGAATCTCCAGCTCTAGCTCCCATTGCCTCTGATCTCAACGCCCCTGTCGTTGAGGGCTGCTACATGGGTTGTGATCCGGCCATGAAGACAGCAACCCTGTTTGGCGGATTGAGGGGGTCCGGAATACTGTCACCATCGGAACAGCCCTCAGATCGGCCATCCTGCACAGATACAAAGATTATGTCTCTCCGGAAGAAGATTCATCGCCGGAATAAACAACAGTCTCGCCACCGGAATCCGATCCGTCCTCGGTCAGTACTCCATGCACTGCTCCAACGAAAACGTGTTTCGCGGCGGGTCGAATCCGGGCAGGTCTCGCACGCTGAGCCGACTCGACAGTGTTGGGGAAGATGTCCGGCTCAGCGCCCGGTTCGCCGATCTTGCCGATGAAGACGTGGATGCCGCCGAAGGGGACCGGGTACCCGTATTCAATTGAATCGACCTCGGGGCCCCAACCTGCATCGTCGATGTAGATCCGGCCGCGATGACTCTTAGTCATCCGGCCCACTACGTAGCCCTTGAGTCCTTCAAAGCTGTCCTTCAAGAACTCGAAACCATCGTGCGATAGCCCCACGGTGGGCGCCAACTGTCGTGGATTTAACACGGCAGATGTCCTAGCAAAAGGCCTTAGTCGTGAGGCCATTGCTACGGGTTAGCTCAAAGGGGTTAAAGTGGACGAAAGACACAGGGATTTTATACTAGTTAGGCCCCTTCGATGAAGGTAAAAGCCTACGTCTAATTTGGTGTGGTATTGCTTGGGCTTCGATGACCAGGGAGCGAATCCGCTTTGCCTATGTCTCGAGCTGTTGTTCTCTGTCCTGAACCGTCGCCGGCTCGTCCCTTTATATAAGAGGTGACGCCCGGTCCGGTTTACAGAGTCCCGAGGCCGGCTCATAAACATGTCCGCCTCGGTCTCTGCTCTTTCTATCTTACATCCCATGTTACATAATATGATGGTTTACAAATCATGGCCCCTAACACATGGGCTCTAAGCCTCTTGGGCTATAATCTTCTATTTCATATACCACTGGGCTTCTAATTATATAATCTTGATAACGTAAACCGGACCCTCCTGGCCGGTTTCTACCTGGTAGTAATATCCCTAACAGGGGGTCTTCCCCTTCTCGGCGGCAGAGAATCGCCGAATCGGCGCCATGAGCTGCATGATCGAGCACAACACACGGAAGAAGGGGCGAGAAGAGCAAAGGAAGGAGATGGGCTGCGGAGGCTCCACCCGTCGCCTTATTTATAGCTAGGGGAAGGCCAACCGCCGGCCCCCAAAATCACATGTAATGATGATTTGCTGTGCATGCAGGGAACTGTCAAGTCGTGCAGCCGCCGAGGCTGTGTGCGGAAGTGGAGACGCCCACGTCCCATCAACCGCCACGCGTTAGACAAGGTCGTAAGCTTTGAGGGCCCGCGGCGCTCCGCCCTTGGCCCTAGGCTTCGCCGCGAAGCCAAGCCCGAGCGCACCTTGGGCCCGGGGGCTACTGTCGGCGTTCTGGGAACGGGGGTACCCAGACCTGCCTGCCTGCGGCCCAAAGCATGGCTCGCAAGGCGGCCTAGTGTGGCCCAACTTCTTCAACAACACTCAAGACCCTCGCGAGGGGCCAAGCCTCACGAGGCGGACGACACAGGACATCCCCTGGGGCGGCCTCGCCAGGCTGGCTCGTGAGGATCGGAGATACCAAGGCAAGGGGCACCTCGCGAGGTCCTTGTGGTGTGAGCAGTGACGACTAAAGCCACGCAGGCGCCAGCGGGCGTAGAGTGCCAGTTTCCTCTTTGGTGCTAAAGGAGAAGGTGTAGGCGCGGAGTCCCAAGGCGTCAGGCAAAGGTTTCCATATTAGTGCAACGAGACCAAGACCAGTAGGACGGCAGGACGGAGGTCATCGCGGAGCCCACGACGGCGTCACAACGAGAGCCTTTGGCAGTGAAGACCACCATTTGTCAGGATAGCTTGTACTAGTTATTCCCCTTCAAATTTGGTCGTTGTGGGATTCCTTCCCACTCAATATGTGGGAAGAGAACCCAGGCCACTATAAATAGGACTAGCCACCACCATTGGAAAGGGGGAAAGAGAGAGTCGATCTCATCTCAAGTTGATTAGATAGAAGGCCACACACCTCAAGCTCACCCGAGCTCAAGAACACCTCTCCCCAGGGGACAGGTCATCCTTGTACTAGTTCTTCCGCTTCCTACCAGGCAATCCACCACACACACTGGATTAGGGTGTTAGACCACAACGATGGCCCGAGCCAGTATAAATCTTGTGTCTCTTGTTCATTGGATCTGACGAGCTAGGCCTAGAAATGTCGAGTAGAAGGGCTAGGACGGAAGGAGAGATCTTCGTGCACACCCCGCAGTTTGAACCTTGAGGGTATTGCCGGAACCCCACATCCGACAACCACCATGTACTTTTTGTCGAAACAACATGTATACCTCCACCGAGGCATAAATCAAGACAAATTTTCGAGTGGCATTTCCTCTATAATAGTAGGTGATGATGGACCAGCCGACGAACCCTAGCTACTATACATGGGGAGCTGGGGAGTAGTCGCATAGAAGAAAACCCGCATGCAGCGACCTGGGGAGCTGGACCAGTACAAGAAGTTATACCTCAGGTGGGTGAGATGCCGCTTAGGCGGGCGGGCAGGATCTTCTCACACGATGGCAGCAAACAAGGGCGCGGAGGACCTTCGTCCGCGCCAGCGCCGGCTCCGAGAGGACGGTGCACATCGGCTTCCTCCATCGCCGACGGCGACAACGTCAATGCTGCACCTCCTCACCTCCTGCAGCGGACGGGATTCAGCCGGATCTGTGACCACCAGTGAGGAGATAGATAGTGTGGACGCTGTCATCTTGTTTTGATATGGAGAGGGTGAGAGAGCGAGACGTGAGAAACTCTATCAAACAAGAGGCTATAATGGAGTAAAACAATCTCTCCATAGCAGTGGTTTTAAATAGAATACGCGTGTTCCCGGAAAAAAGAAATGAAAACTGGCGGACAATTTTTTAACGTACCAAGAAAGAAAACTCGATCAAAAACACGCCCCCGCTTCTAGGTCGCGAGAGTCGTCGTGCACACACACATAGACATAGACATGCATATTTGTGTTTACGTAAAATTCCATTTCCATCTCCATCTCCAATCATATTTGTCCAACTGGCACATTATTTACGTTGTTAATTATATACGCGGCAATATTAACGTACAACATCTCTTGTTTGCGGGCGTCCAGACCGCTGCCACGGCCGCTCGTGATCAACCCGAACCCTCTTCATCACCCGCGCGTGCTTCCCGCCTGAAACGGTCAGTGCCGCATTCATGCCCCGCCAGAGCGGACACGACCTCTCACTGGCGCCGGCATTGAAGCGGCGCCCCGGCCGAGAGAGCATCGCCCGCCCCGCTTCCTGGTGCACACGACTACTCTGCATTCAAAGGTCGCAATAGCCAACCACAACATGCATGTAAAAAGTTCTTGGGAGTCCGTGCTACAGATAGTTGTCCTCCCCAACTCGTCAGTCTCTTCTAGTAGTAGTGTTGAGGATATCGCTTATCGTTATCATCTCGGTCAGCTCTGGAATAGAGATTAATCGGAAATCGGTTGATTAATCGATTTTATCGGTCGACTATTAATCGGCCATTTTTTTCAAATCCCAGGTTGCCAACACTAAAATATGCTATATTCAACACCAAAACAATATTGGACAAAAGTGTTACCTTGAATCCTAGCCTTTGAATCCTATTATAATGACAAACAAAATAGAAAAACATTACATATTGCATAACAAGGTCCAAAAACACAAATAAACATAGTTCTTGCAAACATAGTGCTACGAATATGCCCGATTTATCGGTAGATTCCCGATAAATCGCTTGTCATAGCGATAAATCGGGCCAAACGATAAATGATGAAGATAAGGCATAATCTTATCGGTCACCCCAAGAGTAGCGATAAATCGAACGATAAATCGCTGAATCGGAAGATTTCTTGAACAGTGTAGTACTAGTACTCCATGGCGTGATCCATCGACAAGCAGGCAGCAAAGTTATCGTATACTCGGTTTGCGCTGAGTGGCATGCCGAGCGACCGTGTTGGGTCGAGCCATGGAGGAGGGTGAGACACGAACGTGACAGACGTGATTTAAACGTTGGTTTTACTCAATGGCGCGATCCAACGAAACAAAACGTTGGTTTCTCTCCGTTTCCATTTTTTCTCCGGAAAAACGGAAACTTTCCACTCTATTTTCATTCCTACTCCAAGGTTTCCCCTTTACAACATTCCATCAAATACAAAGGAAAACTAACATGCATGCTGATGCATCTCAATGATTCAAAGATCATAGCCAATATTTACTTCACAACTAAAGACAAAAGTTGTGAGAGCGTGTACGAAAGAAAAACTACTGATGGGGTCACTACGACTAAAACCCTAAACCCTAAACAGGATTTAATTTCTTGGCCAGGTAGAACCCGTCGAAGGAAAGATGGCTGGCACCCTCAAATCATACGATGCTTTTGTGCAGTTCCACTAAAATCGAGTTGAGCATCCCTGATGGCAAAGATATTGAAGAAGTGTGATTAGAATAATAGTACTGGCAGTAGTTCATGAGACATAAACTCATCACAAGTAGAAGCCGGTAGAAGTAGAGAAAGATCGACATGGAGATGGAGCTACGTGGGGAGCTGCGGAAGTGGAGCAAGCCAGCTCCAAAAGGAAGATGGACTACCTGGGACGTCGAGCAGTAGCTAGAAGGACGGTTGGGACGCGGCATCGGCACATACCGCGGTGACCCCCGATTGGGACGCACCAACTATGTATTTTCTCCCTCGCTAATGTCGACCACGTCTACACAGAACATTGTTCCCTTCCCCCAGCTGCGGGATCAGGCCGGACATGTGACCAGCGGTATGGCCACCATCGTTCTATGCTTGTGAAGAGAGCAACCCAAGCAAGCACGCTTGTAGCTTAGGCTCATGTTAGTGTATATATAGTGGTTTTCTTTTTCTCTCCATATCAACCATTTTATATTTCGTACATGTCATTAAAGAGTGAAATGATGGTTGCTTCTTCCGACTAACTTACTCTGTGATTTGACTGCTCCTTTAGTGGCCCATACACGTACTCCACCTACGTGTATGCAACAGTCACACATACACATGGACGCAAAAACGTGCGCGACGCCCTAATGCATGCATGTCCGAGCACACGACGGAACACACACGGTCACGCTCAAGTGCTCAACCTACACGTGCATGCACACACATACTCAGCCAGGGTGAGGTAGTGACCGTATAAACACAGGAAAATGTATATATTGAGCTCAATGAGCGTATTATGAAGTCCACCGACCGTATTTTTAGAAATATACAGTGACAGACAGTGTATTTATCTCGTTTGAAATTAAGCCATATTAACCAAAGAAAAGGCAGTATGGACTAGCATTACTTTGTTGTGTCCCGTCAACTTGCCGAATGAGGAGAAGCTTGCAGGATGGGAGAAGCTTGCGCGCGGTGGCTCGCAGGATAAGGAGAAACTTTTGACCAATGCAAGATGTCTTTCGCTCAGGCGGTGGACGTGCAACAGTTAATTCGGTGTCAGATTGCCAGAAGGATACACTATACTAGTACTATTATTGTTGCACTTCCCGAAGCGGCGAACAGCCAAGCACAAAGTTTACTAGTACTAGTACTACTACTATAGTCTATAGAGGTACTATACTAGTACTAGGAACCGGATGGAGGAGCGTGTGCACTCTTGTTATATTTTTAAAATGTGATAAAGCAATCTTCAACACATTTGGTTCTCTTCGAGGGTTCCCGCATGTGATAATGGAAGTTGATTGCATGGAACACTCGCCACAATTCTCGCTTAATTATGGCTCATATCCTGTGACAAATAGGAGCACTCGGTAATATTTCCTCTTTTTTTTGTTATTCAGCATGTAAACAGGTCAGCAAACCTTGCGGCGCATCTTTGAGGGAACCGTGCTTGCTGCATTTTGAATGTGGCCGAGAGCTGGCTTGATGAAACACCTCGCTTCCTACTTCTTTTTTTGCGGGGTACCTCGCTTCCTAGTGACCAGTGTCTTGGTTGATCATCCTAAGAATGCTTATGTATGAATAAAGCTCTCTCATTTACCCGCAAAAAAGATTAAGCCATATTAACCGGAAATGAGGGAGTTTGGACTAGCACTACTTGTTGGTGTGTCCCGTCAACTCGCGGAATGAGGAGAAGCTTGCAGGACAAGGTGAAGCTCGCTTACGCCTTTTGACTAATGTAACATACCCTCGCCCAGGCGGTGGACATGCATCAGTTCATTCGGTGTCAGATTGCCAGAGGCACACACTGTAGTACCGAACATGCGGAGTACCATCATTCTTCGACTTCACGAAGAGGCGAAGAGCCAATTGCAAGGTTTAGTAGTACGAGTAGTACTACTACTATAATTGCATGGTGGAGCCTTTGTACTCTTATTTTTCTTAATATCTGATAAAGTACACAATTATTCCGGAGAAGGGTGGAAAACGGCAGCCCAACATGCAATGATGACATCGATCAACCATGCTCGAATATATCTTGGCCTCCGCGCGAGCCCGTGTGCGTGTTCTGGCTCCTCGTCTCTCTCAAGGAATGGCGCGTTGGCCGTTTTGCCGTCAATTGAGATCGGTTTGCTCACACTCCGGCCCCACATGTCAGTGATATGCCAAGAGAAGGCGTGTTGACCGACTGGCCATACGCGTACTTGGTTTTGCACCTTCGTACTACTCCTCCCTCCGTCACAGTTTACAAGGCGCGCTTCATTATGATGCATTTCTCTCAATGCATTTCCACCACCAGAGAGACTTTAGACGCATTTGTTTTAATGCTCAATTAATTAGGGCGTGGTAACCGTAGTTTTCTCTCGATGTAGTACAACGGAGTGGAGTAAGTGCATGCATGTGTGTACCCGGGGTGGAAGCACTGCATGCATGCGTGTACGCATTATTTCCTCTAGTAATAGACGCCGTGCTATAACTACCAATGCTATTTTTCAGACTGATCGCTAGTCGCCTTGGTCCCAGAGATTTTCTCTTTTTCTGAAGCGCGCTCTATAAACAGTGACGGATGGAGTAGTATGAGCGGATTCAAAGAAGAGTGTATTGATGTTTGCTTCTTCCGAGCAACTTACAGTGGGAAAGGTGGGGCTTATGATTTGACTGCTCATTACTCACTATTAATGCGGCGCAACGACCGGTCTGAGTCTCCCATGCGGTTGTGCACTACCCCCTCGGTTCTTAAATATACTCCGGAGTATTTGTCTTTCTAGAGATTTCAACGAGTGACTACTCAAATATTTGTCTTTTTAGAGATTCAAATGGACTACTACATACAGATGTATATAGACATATTTTAGAGTGTAGATTCACTCACTTTGCTCGTATGTAGTCATTTGTTGAAATCTCTACAAAGACAAATATTTAGGAAGGGAGGGAGTACACATACGAAGCAAAATGAGTGAATCTACACTCTAAAATATGCCCATTTGAAATTTGTAAAAAGAAAAATATTTAGGAACGAAGGAGTATAATTTTGTGCATGGCACATGGACCCGGATGCCGAAGAGGCTTCTGGCAATGCTATCAAGCTTCCAGCATTTGTTTACATAATTGACGTACTATACAAATAATAGTCCAGCGACATGAAATTGTACAATGGTGTGATATTTCAGCTTTTGTTTCGTGTGTCTTACCGTCGATGCTCTTTCAGAAACAATAAAAAACTAACTTCATTGCTAATCAGAGCTAATATTTACGTCACAACTGAAGACAAAGTTGTGAGAAGGTGTTAAATTAAAATTGATCCATGCTTTCATTGGCAGCAACGTCCCCCCCCCCCAAGTCTATCTAAATCAACAAGGCATGTTGGGAAAAAAGTAGCTGTCTGGAGGATGCAACATTGCGATCATTTTGTGCAGTTCCACTAAAATAGAGCTGAGCGTCCCTGTTCCAAAGATATTAAGTGTGAGTACCATAATAGAGGACTGCTGATGAAACAATAAACACACAAATAGAAGCCGGTCACCTTTGCGGTCTCTCTTAAGACTAACTAGTTGGAGAAGATTAGGCTCGGAGTTGGATGAGGAGGATAGAGCAAAACCAATCTCCCTTTGTGTAGTGCAGTGAAATGTAGAGATGTTGCCCATGTGACATTTTGGTAGAACTGCACAAAACACTCTTAAGAAAAAAGTGATCTGTGCAGTTCACCAAAAAGTCGCAATAGCAACAAGGTGAAATGGATAGCCCTGTTTGCAAAAAAGAGGTAGAAAGGAAACAATTACTGGCCAATAACAGTTGATGACACATGCGTCGACAAGAAAGAAGCATATTCCTTGTCCTAAGGGAAGATAACAACACGGTTGTGTTTGTCTAAAACGGTGTGAGGACGAGATTGCAATATGAAAAGTACGCCGGACGAGCTACGTTTTGGGCAAAGAACTATGGAAGATCCACATGCAGCGACGTGGGAAGACGGGCAGTGGAGCAAGGCCGGAGGGGATACCTGGAGGTCGTCGGGATGTAACTAGGTGAGCGGCGGCGGGCGGAATCTGCCCATACTGTGGCAGTGTGCAGGTGGCGTAGGCCCTACCACGCAGGAGCTTGGTCAGAGAGAACGACGTGTACCGCAGACTGGGACGTGCTGCCTCGGCGTCGTCGAACGGAGAAACGATGCACATCCTCCCTTTCCGCCGGCGGACGGGAAGCGGCCGGATCAGTGACCAACGGTGAGAGAGAGAGAGAGAGGCCACCGCAACCTTGTGTGAGCAGGCAGGCTCCATTGTATATAGTGGAGCGGACTACCTTTTTCTCCATAAAATCATTTTATATTCTGTGTACGTGCCATTGAGCGATATAACTTTATTTAAAAATAACGCGCCAACGCATCAAGTCGATCTTTGTTTCGTGCACGCGTGGTACAGGACCTCCGTAGGTAAACAACCGCTACACGCGTTCAAATTAGCACGTGGGCTGCCATTTCGTACAGAAACGAGCTCCATCGTGTACCCGCGCGGGTGTGGCTGGGCATGAAGCGTGAGTACGTGCACGGTGCACCTATTCTCTTCTTGTATACGTACACCATCTACGTGGGGTTGTGTGAGAGAGATACAAACATAGAGAGATATAGTGTGTGGGTTCATGAGAGTTTTTTTTGGGGGGTGGGGTCAATCAAAAAATGTAACATATGCAATGTGTGTGAAATAGAGTCCTGGATATATCATATATATAGAGGGGCGATCCACGGGAAGAGAGTGGTGGTATCATCGGCTTGAGGTGTCCATAGAATCGAAGAGAGGGATGATGTGTGTGTGTGCGCGTGCGCGATCGATAAAGAGTGCCATCAAATTTGTGTGTGCCCACGTCAAAGATATAGAGTGGTTGGCCTACTGGAACGTGAGAGGGGACAGGTGCAGTTTGTCTCTATGGCATGGATACCTACCTACAGCGCTCGACTATCGGTGTGTGGTGGGGGGAGGCCTAATTAACTATAGAGGCCTAATTAACTATAGAGGAGAGAGGCCTACCTCATGTATTAAGGGAGATCGATCTACCTCATGTATTAAGGGAGATCGATCGGCATCCATGCATATGTGTAGGAGAGGAATAAGGTTGGGAGAGAGATAGAGCTAGAGTGTTGGAGGGGGTGGTAATGGAGTTGCTTCTAACAAATGGTGGGATAGGCTTGCTAGACAACCGGAGGGCACGCCTGCAATATCAGTAAGAGAGGGGATGGCTTCCTGTCTGTGCACGTGCGTGTGAGATACGGGTCAGGAGGCATGCACAAATGATGAGGGGGGGGCGATATGGCTGTGGTAAGCAGACATTACTACATAGGAAGATCAATCGTCCTTTGTCAGAGAAAGGGGAGACATAACTTGTGAGGTACGTCGATCGATGGGGGGGGGAATAGTTAAATTCAACCTAAGTATATGTTGGGAGATCGATCGGTATACATGCATGTGTGTGTTAGAAGCAAATGAGGCACTGGGAGAAGGATAGAGAGAGAGGGATGCATCTAAGAGGTGGTGCGAGAGTCATACTATATTGAGGGGGGAGGAGTGTGCGAGTACGAGATCGATGAAAAGAGTAGTGGGAGTGAGGCATGGACGGTGATAAGAGAAGAGGGGAAGCTTGTGTTTTGTGCTAGGCACACCTAGCTAGAGAGGCATATCGATCAATGTGTGCCGTAAACAAGGAGCTGGGGGGCCTACACACACCGTAGGTGAACGACCTAAAGTGAAAAGACGAATTTGCGCGATGGAGCTAGAGAATGCTGAGGGAGGGTGAGAGGGATGCAGGCGTCTGCATGCACGAGAGAAAGTTAGCGCTAGCTAGCTACAAAGATAAGAGGATTGTGTGGGTGTAAAAGACGAATAGAGATCATACTTCATTATAAAAAGCGAATTCAGATATTTGAAGAATTTATCATAGTGTTTTAAACCGACGCATGTGTGAATATATATAACGGTGATACACATGGTGTGGTTATGAACATGTTATACTACATATAATATATTTTATCTCTACTCTTATAAAAAAAGGAGTTGTTGATGATGGTGCCATCCTACAATATAGGCCGTCCGATTTATATCTGACGGACAGGAAGGAAACTATGGCAATTTTGAAAAAAGATACCCACACCCCTCTCCATATTTGCAAATTAGGCCTCCCCTTGATCATGTTGATGTTTTGTGGAACGCATGGGCATCTTGCTAGTACTACGTATAACATATAGACCATTGATCATAATTTGGGCTAATGTGTGGCTTTTGCAGCTCAGGTCTAAATACTTGTCATAATGTAGTGGGCGGGGCACTATACTATGTGTGATAAACACGGTGTACACGTATGGAACATGGTTTAGATTATGAATATATAGTTAGTACATCAAATGTACTATTATTTGGAATCAACATCAAGTGTATTCAAAAAATAGAATTCGAGTTCATGCAGTACATATAGTTCATATCTATCTCTATAGTAATCACGTGGTGTGTTATTATGGTAATACATGAATGATGGTTGAAGTTGGCAACAATCAAATTATAGATTCTTATTAAAATAGAGAAAAGAATTCAAATTCAGTTCGAATTGCAGCGGTAGTATAGACATTTGGAATGCACTAAAATGTTGGTATGAGTAGGTTACATGCATTATACAGCAAGTGAAAAAATTTAATTGGACATAACATGGATTCATACTCCCTCCTTCCATCTATATAGGGCGTAATGCGTTTTTTAAGACCTCCTTCGACTATTGACAAGATTAATAGTACATGACATGCACAATGTGGAAATTATATCATTGAAAGAACCTTTCACAGACAAATTTTACGGTGTGCTTTGTGTAAGTTGCATGTCATATACTATTTATCTAATATTTGGTCAAAATTAGCATCGAAAAACGCATTAGGCCCTATACAGATGGAAGGAGGGAGTAGCTTTGAATAGCATTTTTATAGTAAAACGGGGCAATACTCTCTCTTTGTGTGGTGTGAATAGTTTTATTTTTTCATTTTCTTTTTGGTTGAGGGAAGTGCGAATTGATTTGGTACGTACAAGTATAATATTACACGTTAGGCTTGTCCCTAAAATTCAACCCACGCCTTGTTATATCCCGAAAATTCAGATATCCTGCTTCCAAAACTGGCGCCTTCACAACCCGCGCCTTGCTATCCCGAAATTGCAACGCGCGCTAAACTCCCTCCAGTTGCCAAATCCCGACACGCGAAATCCCCTTCTAACCCTGAGCCGAAAGGGCCGCTAGTTCAAATCGGTGGGGGTACTTTTGTAACACACCCTACATTTTGGACAAGCGCGTCCCTAAGTCATGGTTCACCCCCTCCCATCGCCTCCTTTTTGCCATTCGAAATCCCAGGCCGCCATAACCTCTCCGCTCCAGCCGCGAAATCCCACCCTCCTCCGTCCGCCACCTCACCTCTGCCCAGCCGGAGCCTCTTCCCCGATGATGTCGTCCATCGCAACAGCTCGACGTCCCTCGTCCACCTCCCTGGATGAGGATCCATCGTCCATCTCGTCGTCCCGCCGGTTCAGCCGCCCCGTCCTCCACCTCCAAGTAGCTGCTCCAACGCTGATACGTCCAAAACGTATCTATAATTTCTGCTTGCTCCATGCCTCTTTTGTGTGATATTGCTATGATATTTATGCACTTTCATACACTATTTGATCATATTTGGACTAACCTACTAATGGTTGCAAAAGTGCACAATGTTCTTGTTTTACACTTTATTGTGTAGGAATTACTTGGAAAATGACAAAAACGCAAAAGGAGTCGTATTGGAGTAGGACTCTGACTTTCCTGAAATCTGTCTGAGAACGTTTTTTAAAGATGATCACGTTCCGGCCCGAAGACGACGTCAAACGGAAAAAGTCTAGTTGCGAAAGTTGTGGGGAATTTCGAGGCGATGCTTCTGGATATAAAACTCGTCCAAATCTGAGACCAGACGGCCGAGTAAAGCCCGTTTTACCGAGGCCCGAAATCTGATGACGGGAATCCGAGAGTCTATATAAAGAGAGGAAACCTAGGTCACCAAGGGCCACGAATTTTCCTCCTCCCGAGCCGCCGTCTTGGAGGGGAGGACCAGCACCATTGCAGCACCATCCACAAGGAAGAAGGGGGGCCAAGGAGCCGCTGCCCCCTAGGGCCGCCGCCGCCCCGAGGGCCGCCGCGCCCCCAAGGGCCGCCGCCGCCGCCTCCGTGGCTGCCGCCGGCCGTCTCCTCCTCGCGGGGCTGCACCTCTCCATCAACACCATCACCAACCTCCTCCTCACCATGTGCATGTGTGAGTAGTCATCTCCGGGGCCGAGGGCTCGTACGTGTAGCTATGTGGTTATCTCTCTCTCCCATGATGTGATCTTCGTTGTGATCATAGGCTATGTTAATCTAGGGTGATCCCATGATATTTCCCCTTCCTCTATGTATTGGATTGATGTACTCACTTGTCTTTATCTAGTATAATCCCCGAGACCAAGATGACAGCGGTCTATTGGACATGGATTAGAAAAATATTTTCATGAGTGATTTCCTCTCTTGTGTGTTGATTGAAGATTGAGAGTCTCTTGGTGCTTGTCTTTGACTATCCTTTAGATATGTTGTGGTGATTGTGGGACTCTCTTTGGATGACCGCGGTGACATTGGGAAATCCTTAGATTGAGAACTACGAACTTTGAGGTGTGCTTTTGTAGCCCTACATAATTCTCGTCATCTCTTGACCACGAAGGAATGACCTCCGGGTGCGTCTCCATTGCATGTTTTATGGGAAATATCATGTGATTCGATTATATTAATGTTGTTGGGAGTTGCCACTAGTGAAAGTATGAACCCTAGGCCTTGTTTCCACCATTGCAATACCATTTGTGCTCACGTTTACCACTTGTTTGCTTGCTGCACTTTTTATTACAGATTGATATTACTTTGTTTTGCCATCCATATCACTTGCCATTTAACATCTCTTCGCCGAACTAGTGCACCTATACATCTAACAAGTGTATTAGGTGTGTTGGGGACACAAGAGACTTCTTGTATCTTAGTTGCAGGGTTGCTTGAGAGAGACCATCTTCAACTTCTACTCCCCTGAGTTCAATAAACCTTAGGTCATCCACTTGAGGGAAATTGCCGCTGTCCTACAAACCTCTGCGCTTGGAGGCCCAACATAGTCTACAAAAGTACAAGCGTGTGTAGACATCAAGCTATTTCTGGCGCCGTTGCCGGGGAAGTGAGTGCTTGAAGGTATATCTTTAGATCTTGCAATTAAATCTTTTTGTTTCTTGTTTTTATTTTCACTAGTTTTGCTTAATGGAAAACAACAAAAATATGAGAGAGCTTTATAAGCTCTACCTTGAACTTGGACATGATGTGTTCGAAGAGAAAATTAAAAAACCTTTGGAACTTTATTATTTGCATAACAATCATGATGGTGGTGATGTTATTAGTATGTTTCTTTTAAATATCAATATTTCTAATGACATGGAAAGCTCTAAGCTTGGGGATGACACGTTTGATGAACATGATATTTTTAGTCCCCCAACTTTTGAGGAGAAAATTTACTTTGATGATAATATGCCTCCTATATATGATGATTACAATGATGAATATGATATTTTCAGTCCACCTACTATTGAGGATAAAATTTATTATGATTATGATATGCCTCCTAAATACGATGATTACCATGATGGTTATGATAGTCTTACTCTCACTATTCCTAATAAGAAAGATTTTGCTTATATGAAGAGTAATGACACTTTTATGGTTTTGGATCATGGAAATAATGCCTAATGTGATAGTTATATTGTTGAGTTCATCCATGATGCCACTGAAATTTATAATGAGAGAGGGAGACATGGTTCTAAATATCTTAATAATAAGAAGTTTCCCCTCTTTATGGTGAATATTTTGAAGTTATGCTTGTTTTGCCTTCCTATGCTAGTTGCTTTGTGCTTCAATGAATTATTCTATTGCAATATTCCTATGCACAGGAAGCATGTTAGGCTTAAATGTATTTGGTATTTGCTTCTTGATGCTCTCTTTTGTTCTTCAACTCTTATTCCTACGAGAGCATCATTAAAGTCTTAAGCCTATCTTTATGGCTATAAAGAAAGAGCTCTAGGGAGATAACCCTTGTTATCTTTGCTTTCAGTTTTAGTGGTCTTGATGTTTGTTACTACTGTAGCAACATCATTGTATCTTTATTTTTCAGCTTTGTGCCAAGTGTAGCCTCTGATTGCAAGAAAGTTCAAAAGTTGTGACGTGCTATCCAGGAAACAGATTCTGTCCTTGGATAGAAAAATTCGTATAAAATCACCAGATCATCTTTTTGGTCTGAATTATTTTGACAGCGTGCTCTATACAAATGTCTTTCGGGCGTCTGTTCTGAGTTTTTTTATTGGAGTTGCAGAAGTGCCCCGAAAAAATCATTTGCTACCTGCTGGTCTGTTTTTCACAGATTCTGTCCTGTTTTGCCTTTCCTTCATTTTGCAAACCTTGAGCTTGCTTTTTCTTCGCAAAAACCTTTTGGCAATCTTGAGAAACAGTAGACCTTCAAGAATATCCTTATTTCCAGCAAGGAACAATTATTTTATTATGGGTACTAACCTCGCTAATCAGATTATGATGAGTTATGTATGAAGGGAGTTTTCAAGTGTGCGAGGGAAGATGATAAAAAGATTCAGGAGTGTCAAACGCTCAAGCTTGGGGATGCCCCCATGCACCCCCAAGAAATATTCAAGAAGACTCAAGCGTCTAAGCTTGGGGATGCCCCCGTGCATCCCCTTCTCCATCAACATTATCAGTTCGTCTTTCGTTCCACTATATTTTTATCACTTCATGTGTTATGTGCTATGCTTGGAGCGTCTTGCTTTTAGTTTTCTTTAGCTTTGCTTGCTTTTCATAACGAGTTGGAACTCAGCTTTCTTTGTGTGGGAGAGAAACACGCTCCACTTCAACCTAGAACATAACATAGAATTTTCATGTCTATCCTTGTTGTGTGTGTTCTTTGTCTTTCAATAGCTACTATCATGTTTAGCTCTTAGTTTTCACGCTTATCTTTTTAAAGAGCTTTTGTTTAGTTGGTCGCTGGAACTCTCTTTATTTATCATGCTTATCTTGTTAAAAGAGTTGGCTTCTGTTGCACTGGTTGATATGTCTATGATAAAAATGCTATGTGCATAATGGTGCTTAGTAGTTCATGTTTTCTTATGGTTAGTCTCAAATAGCTGGGGGGTTCTCAATGTGTTATTGGAGTACCAACATGATTTGTTTGCCTATGATGTGGTATGGTCTAGTGATATCTTCCTCCGAGAATTTATTTTGATTGACTTGGCATATGCTCACGCATATTTAAGACTGTAAAGAAAGTCTATCAAGCCTTGATGATCTTTTATTTCTAAGTAGCGATATAACTTCCATGCCTGATTCAATGTTGCTTTGTCGCTCTGCATGATTATGACCGTCATTGCTCTCTTAATTGGTCGCTCCCAGTCTTTTGCTAACCTTCGCCTGTACTAAGCGGACTGACTGCTTGTGCATCCAAAATCCTTTAAACCAGTTATGCCATATGAGTCCACCATACCTTCCTATACATGGTATTTACCTACCATTCCTAACGAAGACTTTCATGTACCATCTCGAAATTATTCAAAAAAGCATTTCTCTTTTGTGCCTCTGTTTTAGCTCATGAGGAAGTAGTAGTTAATTCATGATCTTTTTAAGTTGGACAAGCTTCACCCCGGGATTGCATGTCTAATGTGCAAACCCATAATACGAGAAGGAACTGGCATAGAGTGCGCCCGGCTCATTAAAAAATAATATAACAAACAAACCCTCCTTCACGCTTTGTTCATGAGAAATCAGAAAACTTTGGCAGTGATAAACAAAGGAGATTTAGAGGATGTGATCGTCCTTATTCGGGAGCCGTTCCTCGAAACTTGTCCAGCTCGAGAAGTAATTGAGTTATCTGCTAGCATTCGTTGACGAAATATGCATATCCCAAAAAATAATAATAATAATTACCTCTGTTTTTAAAACCAAGAGCTCTGGTACATGTTTAATTTTTGTTTCCGACCACGGGTTTTCAACCTTGCCATCAAAAGCCACGGTTCGAGAGTCTCCACCTTCTTTAAAGCACCAACTATTGAGAGCATGATTGTCATTCTGAGTGTAATGTGCATTGTCCCAAAGTACCATTGTCTTTTGCATGATTATGATATCGTTTATTCTGAAATCATTGTATCTAGTCGTCACTTAAACTTTGGAGGTGCCCGTGCATTTATGTTTTGCTTCACTAAAGGGGGCAAGCGAGGTATCACTTTATCATATTTGCACATCATGCTCACTACAAATCTATTTGATGTTTCAGTATCATATTGTAAAACTTTCAGTTCTTTGTGATTTTCTCACGAGGCAACTTAATTAGTACAGATCCATTGTCTCAGTAAGCTTTTGTCATGTGACTATGAAAAGTCCTTATATGGTTAATAGCATGTCACCACAGAAATTATGCTTGTTATCATTTACCTACTCGAGGACGAGCAGGAATTAAGCTTGGGGATGTTGATACGTCCAAAACGTATCTATAATTTCTGCTTGCTCCATGCCTCTTTTGTGTGATATTGCTATGATATTTATGCACTTCCATACACTTTTTGATCATATTTGGACTAACCTACTAATGGTTGCAAAAGTGCACAATGTTCTTGTTTTACACTTTATTGTGTAGGAATTACTTGGAAATTGACAAAAATGCAAAAGGAGTCGTACTGGAGTAGGACTCTGACTTTCCTGAAATCTGTCTAAGAACGTTTTTTAAAGATGGTCACGTTCTGGCCCGAAGACGACGTCAAACAGAAAAAGTCTAGTTGCGAAAGTTGTGGGGAATTTCGAGGCGATGCTTCTGGATATAAAATTCGTCCAAATATGAGTCCGGACGGCCGAGTGAAGCCCGTTTTACTGAGGCCCAAAATCTGATGACGGGAATCCGAGAGTCTATATAAAGAGAGGAAACCTAGATCACCAAGGGCCAGGAATTTTCCTCCTCGCGAGCCGCCGTCTTGGAGGGGAGGACCAGCACCATTGCAGCACCATCCACAAGGAAGAAGGGGGTACAAGGAGCCGCTGCCCCCTAGGGCCGCCGCCGCCCCGAGGGCCACCGCCGCCGCCGCCGCGCCCCCAAGGGCCGCCGCCGCTGCCTCCGTGGCTGCCGCCGGCCGCCTCCTCCTCGCGGGGCTGCACCTCTCCATCAACACAATCATCAACCTCCTCCTCATCATGTCCATGTGTGAGTAGTCTTCTCCGGGGCCGAGGGCTCGTACGTGTAGCTATGTGGTTATCTCTCTCTCCCATGATGTGATCTTCGTTGTGACCATAGGCTATGTTAATCTAGGGTGATCCCATGATATTTCCCCTTCCTCTGTGTATTGGATTGATGTACTCACTTGTCTTTATCTAGTATAATCCCCGAGACCAAGGTGACAGCGGTCTATTGGACATGGATTAGAAAAATATTTTCATGAGTGATTTCCTCTCTTGTGTGTTGATTGAAGATTGAGAGTCTCTTGGTGCTTGTCTTTGACTATCCTTTAGATATGTTGTGGTGATTGTGGGACTCTCTTTGGATGGCCATGGTGACATTGGGAAATCCTTAGATTGAGAACTACGAACTTTGAGGTGTGCTTTTGTAGCCCTACATAATTCTCGTCATCTCTTGACCACGAAGGAATGACCTCCGGGTGCGTCTCCATTGCATGTTTTATGGGAAATATCATGTGATTCGATTATGTTAATGTTGTTGGGAGGTGCCACTAGTGAAAGTATGAACCCTAGGCCTTGTTTCCACCATTGCAATACCATTTGTGCTCACGTTTACCACTTGTTTGCTTGCTGCACTTTTTATTACAGATTGATATTACTTTGTTTTGCCATCCATATCACTTGCCATTTAACATCTCTTCGCCGAACTAGTGCACCTATACATCTAACAAGTGTATTAGGTGTGTTGGGGACACAAGAGACTTCTTGTATCTTAGTTGCAGGGTTGCTTGAGAGAGACCATCTTCAACTTCTACTTCCCTGAGTTCGATAAACCTTAGGTCATCCACTTGAGGGAAATTGCCGCTGTCCTGCAACCCTCTACGCTTGGAGGCCCAACATAGTCTACAAGAGTAGAAGCGTGTGTAGACATCAAACACTCGCCTTGTCTATCACGACTGCTCCATCCCCACAGCGCCGCCTTAACCTGCTCCACCGGAACCGCAACATCCTCACCGACTCCTCGGACGATGCCGAGGCCTACTCGGTGCCACCAAAGAGGTTGTACCTCATTGCATCACACCTTCTCCTTAGCTCGACCTCCCGGCGCCGGCGGTGCTCCACCCCGCACCCCCATGGAGCACCCACCTTGAAGCAGGCGCTGAGGGCGACATCTCCATGGCGGCTCTCCCCTAGTGCGAGGCCCCTTCGGCGGCAGCGTCCATACCAGCCGGATCCGCTGCTGCTGCTCCGGCTCTTGCTTGATCGCTCGCTCGCCCAGCTGCTGCTGCTTCGGCTCTCGCTCGCTCGCTCGCGCTGCTGCTGCTACTCCGGCTCTCGCTCGATCGCTCGCTCGCCCAGCTGCTGCTGCTCCGGCTCTCGCTCGCGCTACTGCTGCTGCTCTCCTCCTCGCTCGTGTCGCTGCTCTGCTCTGATTTAGCTACACTTTAGTATACTAAATCGACTTTTGGGGCAGTCGATTTTCAGGGGGTGGGGGTGTTGGAAATATGCCCTAGAGGCAATAATAAAAGAGTTATTATTATATTTCCTTGTTCATGATAATCGTTTATTATCCATGCTATAATTGTATTGATTGGAAACTCAAATACATGTGTGGATGAATAGACAGACTTAGTTCCCTAGTGAGCCTCTACAGGACTAGCTCGTTGATCAAAGATGACCGCGGTTTCCAGGTCATAGACATGAGTTGTCATTTGATAACGGGATCACATCATTAGGAGAATGATGTGATGGACGAGACCCAAACGTTAAACATAGCTTTTGATCGTTTCAGTTATCGCTATAGTTTTCTGCATGTCAAGTATAAGTTCCTATGACCATGAGATCATGTAACTCACTGACACCGTAGGAGTGCTTTGTGTGTACCAAACGTCACAACGTAACTGGGTGACTATAAAGGTACTCTACAGGTATCTCCGAGGGTGTCTGTTGAGTTGACATGGATCGAGACTGGGATTTGTCACTCCGTGTGACGGAGAGGTATCTCCGGGCCCACTCGGTAATACGTCATCTCAATGAGCTCAAAGTGACTAAGTGGTTGGTCACGGGATTATGTATTACGGTAACGAGTAAAGAGACTTGCCGGTAACGAGATTGAACTAGGTATAGAGATACCGACGATCGAATCTCGGGCAAGTAACACACCGACGAGACAAAGGGAACTGTATACGGGATTGCCTGAATCCTTGACATCGTGGTTCATCCGATGAGATCATCGAGAAACATGTGGGAACCAATATGGGTATCCAGATCCCGCTATTGGTTATTGACCTGGGAGTGTCTCGGTCATGTCTACATGGTTTCCGAACCCGCAGGGTCTACACACTTAAGGTTCGGTGACGCTAGGGTTGTTAGTGAGAATAGTGCATGGTTACCGAAGGTTGTTCGGAGTCCCGGATGAGATCCCGGACATGACGAGGGTCTCCGGAATGGTCCGGAGACGAAGATTGATATATAGGATGAAAGGTTTCGGAGTCCGGAAGTGTTCCGGGGAGCGTCGGGAAATCGGCGGACGACCGAAAGGGGTTTCGGGGGTTCCGGAAGTGGTTTCGGGCCTAATGGGCCACAAAGGGGGACACAACAGCCCTCATAGGGCTGTGCGCCCCCCCCTGGGCCCTCTCCTCATGCGCAAGGGGAGGTGGACCCTCCTAGGGCAGCCGCACCCCCCTGGCTTGGGGGGCAAGGCGCCTAGGGGGGGGAAACCCTAGGGCCTGGCCCTTGGCCGCCGCCCCCCCCCCTGCCCTGGCCGCCGGCCCCCCTAGGGGAAACCCTAGGGCGCCCCCCTCTCCTCCTTCCCCCTATATATAGAGAGGTAGAGGGAGGGCAGCCAACACAAGTTCGTGCCTCGGTGCTGCCCTCCCTCTCCCATAACATCTTCCTCTCCCACGGTGCTTAGGCGAAGCCCTGCTAGAATCCTCCATCACCACCACCACCACGCCGTCGTGCTGCCGGTTCTCCATCAACCTCTCCTCCACCCCTTGCTGGATCAAGAAGGAGGAGACGTCTCCGAGCCGTACGTGTGAAGAACGCGGAGGCACCGTTGCTTCGGTGCTTGGATCTTCAGCGATCTGAATCGCGGCGAGTACGACTCCATCAACCGCGTTCTTAACGCTTCCGCTTAGCGATCTACAAGGGTACGTAGATCCAACTCTCCTCTCGTAGTAGCATCTCCTAGATTGATCTTGGTGAACGTAGAGAAAATTTTTTGTTTTCCATGCAACGTTCCCCAACAGTGGCATCATGAGCTAGGATCTTGCGTAGATGCTTTCTCGAGTAGAACACAAAAGGGTTTGTGGGCGTTGATGTTTAAATTGCTGCCCTCCTTAGTCTTTCTTGATTCAGCGGTATTATGGGATGAAGCGGCCCGGACCAACTTTACATGTCCACGTACATGAGACCGGTTCCATCGACAGACATGTGACTTTTGTTGCATAAGATGGCTGGCGGGTGTCTGTCTCTCCTATCTTAGTTGAATCGGAATAGAACAAGGCGGTCCTTGTAGAAGGTTAAATAGCAACTTGAATATCACCGTTGTGGCTTTGCGTAGGTAAGAAGCGTTCTTGCTAGATACCCGTAGCAGCCACGTAAAACATGCAACAACAAATTAGAGGACGTCTAACTTGTTTTTGCAGGGTATGTATGTGATATGATATGGCCAATGACATGATGAGATATATTTGATGTATGAGATGATCATGTTGTAATAGTTAAATATCGACTTGCATGTCGATGCATACGGCAACCGGCAGGAGCCATAGGGTTGTCTTTATTTTTTGTATGACCTGCGTGTCAATCATTTAGCGCTTTGTAATGCTTTACTTTATCGCTAAACGGTAGCAATAGTAGTAAGAGCATGGTGGGCGCGCGACAACCCCGATGGCAACACAATGATGGAGATCATGATGATGGAGATCATGGTGTGGCGCCGGTGACGATGGAGATCATGCCGGTGCTTTGGAGATGGAGATCAAAAGCACGAGTTGATGGCCATATCATGTCACTTATGATTTGCATGTGATGTTAATCCTTTTATGCATCTTATTTTGCTTAGGACGACGGTAGCATTATAAGATGATCCTTCACTAAAATTTCAAGATAAAATTGTGTTCCCCCCGAGTGTGCGCCGTTGCGAAGGTTCGTCGTTTCGAAGCACCACGTGATGATCGGGTGTGATAGACTCTACGTTCGCATACAACGGGTGCAAGCCAGTTTTGTATGCAGAACACTCGGGTTAGACTTGACGAGCCTAGCATGTACAGACATGGCCTCGGAACACGGAGGACCGAAAGGTCGAGCATGAGTCATATAGTAGATATGATCAACATGTTGATGTTCACCATTGACACCACCTCATCTCACGTGATGATCGGACTTGGGTTGGTGAATTTGGATCATGTCACGCTCGAATGACCGGAGGGATGTCAATTTGAGTGGGAGTTATAAATAATTTGATTAGGTAGTAACTCACTTATCATGAACAATAGTCTAAAATGTCTTTGCAAATTTTTGTTGTAGATGGCTCGCGCAGTAGCTCCCCTGAATTTTAATGCGTTCCTAGAGAAAGCTAAACTGAAAGATGATGGGAGCAACTTTGTGGACTGGCTCCGCAATCTGAGGATCATCCTCACAGCTGCCCAAAAGGTTTATGTCCTAAATGCACCGCTAGGTGACCCCCCCGCTCCTACAGCCCCTGTGGACGTTTTGAACGTCTGGCAGACACGTTCGGATGACTATTCGATAGTGCAGTGTGCCATGTTGTACGGCTTGGAAGGAGGACTTCAAAGGCGTTTTGAACGTCTTGGTGCATATGAGATGTACACGGAGTTGAAGTTCATCTTTGAAAAGAATGCTAAGATCGAGAGGTATGAGACCACCGATAAATTCTTTGCTTGCAAGATGGAGGAGAATTCGTCTGTCAGTGAGCACTTACTGAAGATGTCTGGGTACTATACCCGCATAGCTGATCTGGGACTTGTGTTCCCGGATGAGGCTATCATTGACAGAATTCTCCAGTCACTCCCTCCAAGCTACAAGAGCTTCGTGCAGCAGTATAACATGCAAGGGATGAACAAGACCATCGCCGAGCTGTTTTCGATGCTGAAAGTCGCTGAGGCAGACATCCAGAAGGAGTATCAAGTGTTGATGGTCAATAAAACCACCAGTTTCAAGAAGAATGGCAAGGGCAAGAAGGGTAACTCTAAGAAGGGTGGCAAAGCAGTTGCTAATCCAGTGAAGAAACCCAAGGCTGGGCCCAAGCCAGAGACTGAGTGTTTCTATTGCAAGGGGAACGGCCACTGGAAGCGGAACTGCCCCAAGTATCTGGCGGACAAGAAGGGGGCTAACAACAACAAAGGTATATGTGATATACATGTTATTGATGTGTACCTTACCAACTCTCGTTGTAGTGCCTGGGTATTTGATACCGGTTTGGTTGCTCACATTTGCAACTCTAAACAGGAACTGCGGAATAAACGGAGGCTGGCGAAGGACGAAGTGACGATGCGCGTGGGAAATGGTTCCAAGGTTGATGTGATCGCCGTCGGCACGCTCGCTCTTCGATTACCATCGGGATTAGTTATGAACCTGAATAATTGTTATTTAGTGCCTGCGTTAAGCATGAACATTATATCTGGATCTTGTTTATTGCGAGACGGTTACTCATTTAAGTCAGAGAATAATGGTTGTTCTATTTATATGAGTAATATCTTTTATGGTCATGCACCCGAAGTTAGGGGTTTATTCTTGTTGAATCTCGATAGTGATAATACACATGTTCATAACATTGATGCCAAAAGATGCAGAGTTGATAATGATAATACCACTTTCTTGTGGCACTGCCGTCTGGGTCATATCGGCGTGAAACGCATGAGGAAGCTCCATGCTGATGGACTTTTGGAGTCTCTTGATTTTGAATCACTTGACACGTGCGAGCCGTGCCTCATGGGCAAGATGACAAGGACCCCGTTTTCAGGGACAATGGAACGGGCAAGTGACTTATTGGAAATCATACATACTGATGTGTGCGGTCCGATGAGTGTAACGGCGCGCGGTGGATATCGTTATTTTCTCACCTTCACTGACGACTTAAGTAGATATGGGTATATTTACTTGATGAAGCATAAGTCTGAAACTTTTGAAAAGTTCAAGCAATTTCAGAGTGAAGTTGAAAATCATCGTAACAAGAAGATCAAGTTCCTACGATCTGATCGAGGGGGAGAATATCTGAGTTATGAGTTTGGTGATCACTTAAGAAAATGTGGAATTGTTTCACAGTTGACGCCACCTGGAACACCACAGCATAATGGTGTGTCCGAACGTCGTAATCGAACCCTATTAGATATGGTACGTTCTATGATGTCTCTTGCCGATTTGCCACTATCGTTTTGGGGATATGCGTTAGAGACAGCTGCATTCACTTTAAATAGGGCTCCATCTAAGTCCGTTGAGACAACACCGTATGAACTATGGTTTGGTAAGAAACCGAAGTTGTCTTTTCTCAAGATTTGGGGTTGCGATGCTTATGTCAAAAGGCTTCAGCCAGAAAAGCTCGAACCCAAAGCGGACAAATGTGTCTTCATAGGATACCCAAAAGAAACAGTTGGGTACACCTTCTATCTCAGATCCGAGGGCAAAGTGTTTGTCGCTAAGAACGGGTCCTTTCTCGAGAAAGAGTTTCTCTCGAAAGAATTGAGTGGGAGGAAGGTAGAACTTGATGAGGTTATAGAACCTCTGCTTCAACCAGAGAGTAGCACAGCACAAAAAGATGTTTTTGTGGAGCCTGCAGAGGTTGAAGAGGAAGCAAATGATGATGATCAAGAAGCTTCTGATCAAGTTACTACCGAACCTCGTAGGTCGACAAGGGTACGCACTGCACCTGAGTGGTACGGTAACCCTGTCTTGGAGGTCATGTTGTTAGACAACGGTGAACCTACGAGCTATGGAGAAGCGATGGTGGGCCCGGATTCCGACAAATGGTTAGAGGCCATGAAATCCGAGATGGGATCCATGTATGAAAACAAAGTATGGACTTTGGAAGTATTACCTGAAGGGCCGAAGGCCATTCAGAATAAATGGATTTTTAAGAGGAAGACGGACGCTGACGGTAATGTCACCGTGTATAAAGCTCGACTTGTGGCAAAGGGTTTTTCACAAGTTCAAGGGATTGACTACGATGAGACTTTCTCACCCGTAGCGATGCTTAAATCCGTCCGAATCATGTTAGCAATGTATGCAATGCTGTGCACGAGACCAGATGTCAGCCTTGCCATAAGTATGGCCGGAAGGTTTCAAAGTAATCCTGGTATGGATCACTGGACAGCGGTCAAGAATATCCTAAAGTACCTGAAAAGGACTAAGGATATGTTTCTCGTTTATGGAGGTGATCAAGAGCTCGTCGTAAAGGGTTACGTCGATGCAAGCTTTGACACTGATCCGGATGACTCTAAGTCTCAAACCGGATACGTATATATTCTCAACGGGGGAGCGGTAAGCTGGTGCAGTTCCAAGCAGAGCGTGGTAGCTGATTCTACATGTGAAGCGGAGTATATAGCTGCCTCGGAGGCGGCAAAGGAAGGTGTCTGGATGAAGGAGTTCATGACAGATCTTGGAGTTGTGCCTAGTGCACTGAACCCAATGACTCTGTTCTGTGACAACACTGGTGCCATTGCTCTAGCCAAGGAACCAAGGTTTCACAAGAGGACCAGACACATAAAGCGACGCTTCAATTCCATCCGCGATTCGATCAAGGAGGAGGACATAAATATTTGCAAAGTACACACGGATTTGAATGTTGCAGATCCGTTGACTAAGCCTCTTCCACGGGCTAAGCACGATCAACACCAAGACTCTATGGGTGTTAGATTCATTACCTTGTAATGCTAGATTATTGACTCTAGTGCAAGTGGGAGACTGTTGGAAATATGCCCTAGAGGCAATAATAAAAGAGTTATTATTATATTTCCTTGTTCATGATAATCGTTTATTATCCATGCTATAACTGTATTGATTGGAAACTCAAATACACGTGTGGATGAATAGACAGACTTTGTCCCTAGTGAGCCTCTACAGGACTAGCTCGTTGATCAAAGATGACCGCGGTTTCCAGGTCATAGACATGAGTTGTCATTTGATAACGGGATCACATCATTAGGAGAATGATGTGATGGACGAGACCCAAACGTTAAACATAGCTTTTGATCGTGTCAGTTATCGCTATAGTTTTCTGCATGTCAAGTATAAGTTCCTATGACCATGAGATCATGTAACTCACTGACACCGTAGGAGTGCTTTGTGTGTGCCAAACGTCACAACGTAACTGGGTGACTATAAAGGTACTCTACAGGTATCTCCGAGGGTGTCTGTTGAGTTGACATGGATCGAGACTGGGATTTGTCACTCCGTGTGACGGAGAGGTATCTCCGGGCCCACTCAGTAATACGTCATCTCAATGAGCTCAAAGTGACTAAGTAGTTGGTCACGGGATTATGTATTACGGTAATGAGTAAAGAGACTTGCCGGTAACGAGATTGAACTAGGTATAGAGATACCGACGATCGAATCTCGGGCAAGTAACATACCGACGAGACAAAGGGAACTGTATACGGGATTGCCTGAATCCTTGACATCGTGGTTCATCCGATGAGATCATCGAGAAACATGTGGGAACCAATATGGGTATCCAGATCCCGCTATTGGTTATTGACCTGGGAGTGTCTCGGTCATGTCTACATGGTTTCCGAACCCGCAGGGTCTACACACTTAAGGTTCGGTGACGCTAGGGTTGTTAGTGAGAATAGTGCATGGTTACCGAAGGTTGTTCGGAGTCCCGGATGAGATCCCGGACATGACGAGGGTCTCCGGAATGGTCCGGAGACGAAGATTGATATATAGGATGAAAGGTTTCGGAGTCCGGAAGTGTTCCGGGGAGCGTCGGGAAATCGGCGGACGACCGAAAGGGGTTTCGGGGGTTCCGGAAGTGGTTTCGGGCCTAATGGGCCACAAAGGGGGACACAACAGCCCTCATAGGGCTGTGCGCCCCCCCCCTGGGCCCTCTCCTCATGCGCAAGGGGAGGTGGACCCTCCTAGGGCAGCCGCACCCCCCCTGGCTTGGGGGGCAAGGCGCCTAGGGGGGGGGAAACCCTAGGGCCTGGCCCTTGGCCGCCGCCCCCCTGCCCTGGCCGCCGGCCCCCCTAGGGGAAACCCTAGGGCGCCCCCCTCTCCTCCTTCCCCCTATATATAGAGAGGTAGAGGGAGGGCAGCCAACACAAGTTCGTGCCTCGGTGCTGCCCTCCCTCTCCCATAACATCTTCCTCTCCCACGGTGCTTAGGCGAAGCCCTGCTGGAATCCTCCATCACCACCACCACCACGCCGTCGTGCTGCCGGTTCTCCATCAACCTCTCCTCCACCCCTTGCTGGATCAAGAAGGAGGAGACGTCTCCGAGCCGTACGTGTGAAGAACGCGGAGGCACCGTTGCTTCGGTGCTTGGATCTTCAGCGATCTGAATCGCGGCGAGTACGACTCCATCAACCGCGTTCTTAACGCTTCCGCTTAGCGATCTACAAGGGTACGTAGATCCAACTCTCCTCTCGTAGTAGCATCTCCTAGATTGATCTTGGTGAACGTAGAGAAAAATTTTTGTTTTCCATGCAACGTTCCCCAACAGGGGGTGGGGGGAGGGCTCGTCGGAGTTAAGGAAGAACCACCCGCAGCGGGGACGGGGGCTCGCCGGAGAGGTACCCCACTATCTATCTTAGGGTTCAGGATGGGGGCGGGGGGGCTATAGGGCTGGCCGGGGCGACGGCGAACCTGCGGTGGGGAGTTTTTTCGGGGCGGCGAGGCGGCCCTGGGCCGGCGGTTCGGCCAGTGGTGGCTGGCGGCTCAGGGGGGTGCAGGTTGAAGATGAACTGCAGGCCCTCCCTAAACTACATGTCAAGTGCCTCTCTACTACCATTGCGTTCAGTTTCGACAGTAACATTCAGATTCCACAGTAAATTTTAGTTTCGACGGTTAAGTTCAGAGTCAACAGTTTTTACCTCATCTGTTGTAGTCAGGTGGTTTTTGGTGATGTAAATTTTACATCTATTTTACATCATCTATTGAGATGCTATTAGAATCCCACTTGAGATTGACGATGTGTGTCTTGTGCTGCTTCAGCCTTGACGTCTTATTGCTCACCGGGGCTGCTCCAACGATAGAACGATCCATCACAATAGAGCAGTGCCCTAGACACCGTCTACAGATTCCTCAGATCTTCCTCCACACCTCCGACAGCCACCTCTGCCTCAACTGCTTCAGCGACCAACCCAATGATGCCGAGGTCGACACGGCTATGGCAAAGAGGTTGTACACTTGTTGCATCACTTATTAATATACGTTCATGTCGATCCATTAGGGCTATTTTGGTTCGACGGAAAAACATAGCAATAGGGAATTTTCCAATGGCACTTTACTATTCAATTATTCATGCATTTTGTTGAAAGGAATGAAGAAAAACATCCACCTGGACCTACTTTTCAAAATCATATGCATGAAAACAAGATCAAGTGCATTAGTGGTAGAATAACATTCTAACTGTACACGCTTTCATATGGTTTCACTTTATTTTGGCCATGTTTCTTTGCATTCCTCTACTCTTCCAATTCCTTTAAACCAAACACCCAAGTTGGCAGAAATCCTGTGTTTACAAATGCTATGTTTACCATGTGCATTCCTATCCTATTCCGGTGTTTTTCCTATCCCTGCGTTTTTAGAATCATGCAAGCCAAATGAGCCCTTACAGAATTACTTCAGTTACACGTAGGTGTCGAAGGGAACTTTGTGTGGTTTGTCCTGCTCCTGCCGCAACATCGTCCACCTCTCTTGAGGTGCTCCATCGACAGAAACATCCACCAAACCAGACATCACGACTCCTGACCGTCTTTCGCCACCTCAGATCTCCTTCCCTTCCGTCGGCACCCACCGCAGCAACATCACCATCATCGACTCAACAGATGAACCTGAGGAGTACATGGGTCCACAAGAGAGGTCGCACTCTTTTGATTCTGCTTATGTTATGCATTGCTTAAAATTACCTGCTACTTTATCGTCCCGTTCACCTCTTGGACTCCAAGTCAGGTCCAAATTAATGTTCAAACTTGAGTTCTAAATTAGTTGTGGGGCACATATCGAGGAAGCAATGAATAGTATCTCTGTCTAATATCTGGTTCACCTAGGGTATGCCTATGTAGTTCATCTTGGGTGGGAAACAAATAGTAAAGCAATCATCATCTGTATTTTATTAAATTAAAGCAATCATCAGCCTGCTATCATTATTGTTGGATCCACCCACTGGTTGTTACCATCACTCTAAATTATTGCATGCTCTCCTTACATAATCTCACCATATTTTTTTCGTATGCATGTCGGATATTGTACACAGTCATGCTGAACATGTAGAGAAAAAGAGAAGAGTTTTGCGCGGCAATACAATGTCATGCAGACATCGCTCAATGGTGGGTTCAATGGAAAACCCTCCCCACCCCTCTCCAGATTGTAATCCAGAGGAAGATATTTGTTCTAAGGCGGATTCAGACGCCGCTGACCACTCCTATTTACCCCCAAGGTGTTTGCTCTACTTTGGCATGATGATGTTAGTCATATCATGCATATGTTGCCTTGCAGTGCCTATTTTTGACATCATATATGTCATCTGCTTAGTTTAGACATGTTCTGTCACCACCTGTTTAGTTTCTATATCATATATGCGAATTATGCAGTCTCATGTCTTTTAGCCAGCCATAATATATGTGAAATATGCAATGCCATCCTGTTTAACCAAGCATCATATATTTGAATGATATCTTGCTCATCCTTTTCTTCATTACATTTCCATTTGTCGACAATGTTTGTACATTAAACTACTCTTCCTGTGAATCAGCCATTTGGGTGGGAGATTGAAAAATCTAGAGTGAAAACAAGGCCTTCAGAGCAGATAGTGCTACCTATCGAAGCAGATCTCTTGTTGGGTCCCGATAGCTCCTCAGAGCTGGATTCAGAGATAGATGACCAGTCCTATTCCCCCACCGAGGTGTATGCTCTAACTTGGCACGGCGTTTTAGTTATTCATCATATCTTTGAATTATGTTATGCTATGCTATCCAGTTTAGATAGACATCATATATGTGAAATTATGTCATGATATCCGTTTTAGTTAAACAATATACATGTCAACTATTTCATGTCCTCTTTTTTCCACACTATCTATTGTATCTGTCTCTCATACAATGTCTGTACATTCAACTATGTTTCCTGTTTATCAGCCAATTGAATTGGAGCGGGTGATGCGAGCATCTAGCGGACTAAAAACACAGTCTTCAAATAAAACAGTGCTACCTCTTGGTGGAGGTAGCACCCCGGTTGTACATGCACGAGAACCAACCCTACCACACATAACCCAAACTCTCACAGATTGTACCCCGACTACGATGGACAGAGAACCAGCTTCACCCAATCTAACCCCAACCCCAGCAGATAGTAACCCAGTTCCTGTTGACACATCACCATCTCCACCACAGAGCTCCCAAACAAGAGCAGTTAGTAAGGCAGCTCCAGTGCCCAAAGGGACAGTACTGCCACAGTGAACCCCAACTCCACCAGTTAGTACGCCTATTCCTGTGGAGGAAGCACAACCAGCTAGTCGTACTTTAGCATCTATCGCATTTGATGTTGTTAAATCGTATGTGCGTATCTTCCCATCTTGGAAATATTATACTGAAGATGAAGGAAAATGCCAGTTGCAGGTGTTTGTCCAGGAGTTATGTGTAAGTAATGTTATTCATGGCAATTACTTTGCTTTGTCACATACATCCTACCTCCATGATGGTTATAATACAGCAAATTTTCCCATTTTTCTCTATAGAGAAGGACCGATTTGGAAACTCGGGATGAGGTAACCTATGCTAATACCTCTGCTATCTTCAAGAATGCTTGGTGGCAGTATCGGAATTACCTGAAGAAAACATACTACATCGGCAAAGAAACTCATCAAATTCCCTTACGTTCTCTTGAGACACATTTACTGGACGATGACTGGGAACGCCTTGTTCTGTACTGGTCCCGAACCAAGAATGTGGTAAGGTCTATGATCTCATTTTCTATTTTTAAGTACTATATTCTTGCGTCTTACTGTACTCTATTCATGTAGAACAAGTGCCTAAACCTGAAGAACAATTGTTCTAATTTAAGATTCCATTGCTATCATAGTTCCAAAAAGCACTTGGCGTTAATTGTGTGTTTTGCCACCGCCTTGCGCTTTACTGACCAAAGCGCATGCTTATGCGCAGTTATGCACAGATTAAGCGCAGTTATGCGCAATGCATTTCGCCAACGCATAGAGCCTAGGCGGGCTTAAGCGCTCGCTTAGGCGCGCCTTTTTTAACTATGATTTCTATCGTGCATACTGCTTTGCTTTTGTATCACTGTATTTACTCATACAAACTTATTTTTAAATTGAAGGATCCAATCGAAACTCCAATGGCACAGCAGGTATGTTCATGCATGTTTCTTTAACAGGATTGCTCTAATAAATAGCTCTGTTGATTTCAAATTCAATTGTGTATACAGTTGACTTCTCATATCATGCACATTACTAGCATCACAACAAAGCAAATAGTGTTGTTGTACATGTAGACCCGTGGTACCCATCTGAAATCTTGTTGTGCCGTGTAGTTTCCCACGCTTTGTATTCTTTCACTGAAGCTTTGTCTTGAACTGATATGATTTGAACCATGTCTCTATTTTGATTTGGCAAGACAATGCAGTGACCATAGGACATAGATATATGTTTGTTTGATGCTTTTATTATGTACTAGTACTTGGCAATAGAAGACTTGGTAGTTTAATCCTGTCCACCTTACTAATGAACTGGTCACCGAAATGAGTTTCATATACTAGTACATGCTAAACTGTTATGTGTCTGCTTGTTTATTCTTTTAGAATGCTGACAGGATATTGGGGAAGAGTGCCTTATTAAGCAATGGTAAAGGAAGTAATGCAGATAAGGTTCAAGATAGTGACACATCCTTGTTGGTCTCCAACAAGGCTGATAAAACAGCTAAGGAAGACTATCTCGAAGACAGTGAGACAACCCCAAAGTCCTGTCTTGGTTTAGTGTTGGAGTTACTGGCCACTACTGCATGCACAAGCTATTCAAACTCACTGTCTGAATCAGTTCGGTTTCTTGAGTCTCAACTACAAGCTGAAAGACAACGATCAGCTGTGCTGCGACAAGAAGTGGAATCTGGACTGGGCCTTTGGGTTAGTATGTTAGTCCCAAAAATGATATAGAGGTGTATGACAAAGCCCATTAAACATCCAAAACATCATAAATAATAGCATGGAACAATAAAAAATTATAGATACGTTGGAGACGTATCAAGCATCCCCAAGCTTAATTCCTGCTCGTTCTCGAGTAGGTAAATGATAAAAACATAATTTTTGATGTGGAATGGTAACCAACATAGTTTTTCAATATAATTCTCTCAATTGTGGCATGAATGTTCAGATCTGAAAGATTCATAAAAGTCTATATTGACATAAGAAATAATAATACTTCAAGCATACTAACAAAGCAATCATGTCTTCTCAAAATATTATGGCTAAAGAAAGTTATCCCTACAAAATCATATAGTCTGGCTATGCTCCCTCTTCATCACACAAAATATTCATATCATGCACAACCCCGATTTTAGCCAAGCACTTGTTTTCATACTCTATTCTTTCAAACCTTTCAACTTTCACGCAATACATTAGCGTGAGCCATGGACATAGCACTATGGGTGGAATAGAGAGGGTGTTGTGGAGAAGACAAAAAGGAGGGAGATAGTCTCACATCAACGAGGCGTATCAACGGGCTATGGAGATGCCCATCAATAGATATCAATGTGAGTGAGTAGGGATTGCCATGCAACGGATGCACTAGAGCTAAATATGTATGAAAGCTCAACAAAATAAACTAGTGGGTGTGCATCCAACTTGCTTGCTCACGAAGACCTAGGGCATTTGAGGAAGCCCATCGTTGGAATATACAAGCCAAGTTCTATAATGAAAATTCCTCCTAGTATATGAAAGTGACTAAACATGAGACTCTCTATCATGAAGAACATGGTGCTACTTTGAAGCACAAGTGTGGAAAAAGATAGTAGCAATTGTCCCTTTTTTTCATTTTTTTTGGGCCATTGTTTTTTCTTTGGCCTTTCTTTTTTTTCATTTTTTTTCTTGTGGAGGGGCTTTATGGATTTAGCCATTCCTCCCATGGGACAATGCTCTAATAATGATGATCATCACACTTTCATTACAACTCGATATTACAACTCGATACTACAACAAAGTATGACTCTATATGAATGCCTCCGGCGGTGTACCGGGATGTGCAATGAATAAAGAGTGACATGTATGAAAAGTTATGCATGGTGGACTTGCCACAAATACGATGTCAACTACATGATCATGCAATGGCAATATGACAATATGATGCGTGTCATATGAACCGAACGGTGGAAAGTTGCATGGCAATATATCTCGGAATGGCTACGGAAATGCCATGATAGGTAGGTATGGTGGCTGTTTTGAGGAATATATATGGTGGCTGTTTTGAGGAAGTATATATAATGGGTGTATGGTACCGGCGAAAGTTGCGCGATACAAGAGAGGCTAGCAATGGTGGAAGGGTGAGAGTGCGTATAATCCATAGACTCAACATTAGTCATAAAGAACTCATATACTTATTGCAAAAATCTACGAGTCATCAAAACAAAGCAATCAACGCATGCCCCTAGGGGGGAGGTTGGTAGGAGTTAACCATCGCGCGACCTCCACACAAAGGTTGACACTTTACAAATACCTCATGCTCTAACTTCGTAACATAGCGGTTCACCATATGTGCGTGCTACGGGAATGACTAACCTTAACACAAGTATTTCTCACATTCATAATAACTCCACTAGCATGACTTTAATATCACTATCCTCATATCTCAAAACAATTATCAAGCATCCAACATCTGATCATATTCAATGCACTTGGTGTGAAAGTTTTTAATACATTGATATTGGATGTCTATCATGTGAAGACTAGTTTAATAGCATAAACACATTACCATGCTGTTTTAATAGACTCTCAAAAGTATATAAGTGAATCATGAGAGTTCAACAATTTCTTCAAAATATTATCACCACCGTGCTCTAAAAGATATAAGTGAAGCACTAGAGCAAAAACTATTCAACTCAAAAGATATAAGCGAAGCACATAGAGTGTTCTATCAATTCCTAGGCCATATTTAACTCTCTCAAATAGGTGTGTCCATCAAGGATGATTGTGGCAAACTAGCAAGCAAAGACTCAAATTATACAAGACGCTCCAAGCAAAACACATATCATGTGGTGAATAAAAATATAGCTCCAAGTATAGTTACCGATGGATGAAGACGAAAGAGGGGATGCCTTCCCGGGGCATCCCCAAGCTTAGGCTTTTGATTGTCCTTGAATTTCACTTGGGGTGCCATGGACATCCCCAAGCTTAGGACTTTGCTACTCTTTGTTCCATAGTCCATCAAAGCAATACTCAAAACTTGAAAACTTCACAACACAAAACTTAGACAAAAATTCTCGTGAGCTCCGTTAGTATAAGAAAGCAAACCACTACCCAAAGGTACTGCAATGAATTCATTCTTTGTTTATATTGGTGTTAAACCTAATGTATTCCAACTTCTCTATGGTTCACACTTCATAATATTACTCATAGATGCATTGAAATAAGCAAACAACACACGAAAAACAGAATCTCTCAAAAACAGAACAGTCTGTAGTAATCTGCAGGTTTCGCATACTTCTGTAACTCCGAAAAGTTCGAACTAAATTGGTAAACGTGAGGAATTTGTCTATTAATCATCTGCAAAAACAATCAACTAAATAGCACGCTCCAGTAAAATCTGATGACCATTCTAGCGAGCGCTAACGATTCTGTTTTTCACAACAAGATCACATAAACTTCACATGAGTCTTCCCAAAGGTTCTACTTGGCACAAACACTAAACAAAACATGAAACCACATCTAAACAGAAGCTAGATGCAATATTTATTCCCTAACAGCAACAAAAACAAAAAATATAAAATTGGGTTGCCTCCCAACAAGCGCTATCGTTTTACGCCCCTAGCTAGGCACGATACAAGATAGATCTAGGTATTGCCATCTTTGGAAGGCAATTCTTTGATTAAGAACTTATGATTCTTAGGCACTTCTTTGTCCCTATTAATAATCAAACTCGTGGGCAAGAAATCAAGAAATTCTAAAGTGTCAAAGGGGTCTCTTGCAAAAGTAAGAAAATTAGGGTGAACACTTATGGATTTGAGATCCGCAATTCTTTTACTAGATGTTTCACCCTTGTCTTTAGGGACATACATGAACTTAGATAATTTAGTGGTAGAGGTATTTGGAGTAGTTTTTATAGCAGAAAGAGCAGAACCCAAATTAGTAATAATATCCTCAAGCTTATTGATTCTAGTAGAATCCTGATCTAGCTTTCCTTTAACTATGGGTTCCTTTTCCTTAAGATTTTTCAGAACAACTCCTACTTTGGATCCATATTGGGTGATTTCATTATGGATTTTTCTATCCAAGTTTTCTACCAGTTCTACCGTAGCAACTTTATTTTCAATGATTTCTAGCCTTTGCATAACATGCTCCAAAGTTAAAACGGTCCCATTAACCATAAGAGGTGGTGAGCCAAATAATTCAGTCATAGTATTATAAGAATCAAAGGTATGGCTACCGAAGAAATTCCCTCCGGTAATGGTATCTAAGATAAATCTATTCCACGGAGTTATGCCAACATAAAAATTGCAAAGAAGCACGGAAGTGGAAAGCTTCCTATTGGGTCTATTTTGAGCATTGCAAATTCTGTACTAGGCATCTTTTAAGTTTTATTCCTCCCTTTGTTTAAAGTTGAGGACCTCACTCTCGGGAGTGTTGACAATGATAGGTGTGCTAGACATAATGACAGGCAAGCAAGCAGCACACACAAGCAAACAAGAATTAAGCAAACGATAAACACACAGCAGAAGAAGGGCAAATAAAACGGCAAGGGTGAAGTGGGGGAGAGGAAAACGAGAGGCAAAAAAATGTAATGCGAAGGATAAGGTTTTTTGATAGGTACTTGGTATATGACTTTTGCGTAAGCCTCCCCGGCAACGGCGCTAGAAATTCTTCTTGCTACTTCTCGAGCTTGCGTTGTATTCCCTCGAAGAGAAAATGGATATGCAGCACAGTAGCGTAAGTATTTCCCTCAGTTTTTTAGAACCAAGGTATCAATCCAGTAGGAGACCACGCGCGAGTCCCTCGCACCTGCACAAACAAATAAGAACTTCGTAGCCAACATGATAAGGGGTTGTCAATCCCTTTGCGGTCACTTACAAAAGTGAGATCTGATAGAGATGATAGTTTATATTTTTGGTATTTTTGCTTATAAGAACAGAAAGTAAAAGCGGTAAAAGTAAAGTAGATGTAGATTGATATGTTGAGAATAGACCCGGGGGCCATAGTGTTCTCTAGTGGCTTCTCTCATGATAGCGATATTCTACGGTGGGTAAACAAATTACTGTCGAGCAATTGATAGAAAAGCGAATAATTATGAGACTATCTAGGCATGATCATTGTATATAGGCATCACGTCCGAGACAAGTAGACCGACTCCTGCCTGCATCTACTACTATTACTCCACACATCGACCGCTATCCAGCATGCATCTAGTGTATTGAGTTCATAAGAACAGAGTAACACCTTAAGCAAGATGACATGATGTAGAGGGATAAACTCAAGCAATATGATATAAACCCCATCTTTTTATCCTCGATGGCAACAATACAATACGTGCCTTGCTGCCCCTACTGTCACCGGGAAAGGACACCACAAGATTGAACCCAAAGCCAAGCACTTCTCCCATTGCAAGAACTATAGATCTAGTAGGCCAAACCAAACCAATAATTCGAAGAGACTTGCAAGGATGTTATGAGCACACATAAAGAGTTCAGAGAAGAACCAATTATTTCTCATAGATAATCTTGATCATAAACCCACAATTCATCGGATCTCGACAAACACACCGCAAAAAGATATTACATCGAATAGATCTCCTTGAAGATCGAGAAGAAATTTGTATTGAGATCCAGAGAGAGAGAAAGCCATCTAGATACTAGCAATGGACCTGTAGGTCTGTGGTAAACTACTCACAACTCATGGTGAGGGCGATGATGATGATGTAGAAGCACTCCGTGATGGATCCCTCCTCCAGCGGAGCTCCGGAACAGGCTCCAAGATGGGATCTCACGGGAACAGAAGGTTACGACGGTGGAATTAGGGTTTTCTTTCTGTTTCTGATGGTTTCAGGGTACGTAGACTTATATAGGAGGAAGGAGAACACCGGGGGACGCTCGAGGGGCCCATGAGGCAGGGGGAGTGCCCTGGGAAGGGGGGCGCACCCCCCACCCTCGTGGGCACCTCGTGGCTCCCCTTCTGTGGTTCTCAAGTCTCCCGTGCATGATTTTCTCCAAAAATAACTCTCCCGAAGGTTTCATTCCGTTTGGACTCCGTTTGATACTCCTTTTCTGCAAAACCCTGAAATAGGCAAAAAAAACAGCAATCTGGACTGGGCCTTTGGGTTAGTAAGTTAGTCCCAAAAATGATATAGAAGTGTATGACAAAGCCCATTAAACATCCAAAACATCATAAATAATAACATGGAACAATAAAAAATTATAGATACGTTGGAGACATATCAGGCCTCCTGCGGGTCGTATGATCCATGGGCCTTCTACGGGCCGTACGATTCATGGGCCTGCTACGGGTCGTAGGATCCATGGGCCTTCTACGGGGCGTATCATTATTTTGCCAATCATGGGCCATACTATTCGTGGACAATAACGGGCCGTTAATAGGCCGTATTTGATAACTCTATGAAAATAGCCCAATGGTTTTTTTGACATGAAAACGGCCCAACGTATTATCGGGCCGCAAACGGGCCGACTGTAACCACGGGCTGAATTTGGCCCACAAGCAGAAAATGACAGTAACGGGCCGTAAGTAAACGAATGTGGAAATGAGCCCAAGAATAAATGGGACCCGAGAAGGCCGAAAGATAACATGGGCTGGGAACGGCCCAACGGAATAATGGGTCGTTAATGGGTATAAATTGATACACTGTTCATTACGGCCCAGTTTCACCACGTGCCGTTAATGGGTATAAAGTGATACACTGTTCATTACGGGCTAGTTTTACCACGGGCCATTAATGGGCCGAGAGTAATAAGGGCCTCATATGGACCGAAAGACTTCATGGGCCATACATGGGTCGAAAGTTAAAACGGGCTAGAATTATATTGGACTGCCCAGATGATGCTACTGGGCCTAATTTGGATAGGCCGTAAATGGGCCCTGGGTTAGCGGGCTGTAAATGGGCTATATGCGAACAGGCCGTTCATAGGCTTGCCGTGGGCCGGCCCGCCACCTTTTCACCAAGTCAAACGGGTCGGCCTTTTCATAGGAATGGGCCTTTGTTGGGCCATGCCACGTGTTGACGTATCATAGGCGCTTTGGGTCCAATGAGTGGATGACATATGTCCCAACGGTGAGCCGACACGTGTTTCCTCGAGCCAATGATGATTTTACACGTGGAAAATCGCCATTTGTCGGGGCTGTTAACGGGTTATCGGATCCAAAACCGAACCCGATAGCTTAACGGTGTTCCGTTATGGTGGATGCCACGTGTCGGTCACCCTTGACGAAAGCACTTCTATGACGCGCGATTTATCGTCATGGAAGTGGACACTTCAGTGATAATAATTTTGGTAATGTCATGGAACACTTCTACGACAGCACATGTATGACTATCTTGATTCTGTCAAAAAAAAATTCATGGATGTACATGCATGACAGAAAACGTGACCTACCATGACACACATGTATCATCACGGAAGTGTATTTTTTTGTAGTGAGAGAGAGGGGCACCAAGGGCTTTGGTGTGTCCTCTTGGGGCGCCCCTCCCCTCTACATATATGTGGAGGGGCATGGCAAACATCCCCTACAAGCCCTAGGGCGTAACAATAGGGGAGAGGACTTGGACTCCAAGTCCAATCCTATTCCTATTAGGATTCCTTCCCTTTTTTTGCCTTCCCTAGCCACATGGGCTTTTTGAGGACTTGGTGCGCCTGGCGCAATAAGACCAGGACGCCTCCCCTTAGCACATGCCAGCCCTTGGGACGTGGTGAACCCACTTGTGGACTTCCGGACCCCTCCAGAATCCTCCCGAACCTTCTGGAAGCTTCCAGTACAATACCGAAAAACTGCACTTTTTTCGAAACCCAAAATATGACTTCCCATATATAAATCTTTACCCCTCGACCATTCCGAGACTCCTCGTGATGTCCGGGGTCTCGTCCGGGACTCCGAACAACATTTGGTTACCACTCATCAAATATCACAATACTACTCTAGCGTCAACGAACGCTAAGCGTGCGACCGTGCAGGTTCAGGAATTATGTAGTCATGACTGAGACACCTCTCCCGTCAATAACCAATAGCAGAACCTGGATTCCCATATTGATTCCTACATATTCCATGAAGATCTTTATCGGTCGAACCATTATGACAACATACATAATTCCCTTTGTCCATCGGTATGTTACTTGCCCAAGATTCGATCGTCGGTATCTTCATACCTAGTTCAATCTCGTTACCGACAAGTCTCTTTACTCATTCTGTAATACATTATACCGTGACTAACTCATTAGTCATTTGCTTGCAAGGCTTATTATTATGTGTATTACCGAGAGGGCCCAGAGATACCTCTCCGATACTCAGAGTGTCAAATCATAATATTGATCTATGCCAACCCAACAAATACCTTCGGAAACACCTGTAGAGCATCTTTATAATCACCCAGTTACGTTGTGACATTTGATAGCACACAAGGTGTACCTCTGGTATTCGGGAGTTGCATAATCTCATAGTTAGAGGAACATGTATAAGTCATGAAGAAAGCAATAGCAATAAAAATAAACAATCATACTGCTAAGCTAACGGATGGGTCTTGTCCATCACATTTCTCCTAATGATGTGATCTCGTTCATCAAATGACAACACATGTCTATGGTTAGGAAACATAACCATCTTTGATTAACGAGCTAGTCTAGTAGAGGCATGCTAGGGACACTCTAGTTTGTCTATGTATTCACGCATGTACTAAGTTTCTGGTTAATACAATTCTAGCATGAATAATAAACATTTATCATGATATAAGGAAATATAAATAACAACTTTATTATTGCCCCTAGGGCATATTTCCTTCACTGAATTCATGGCACCCGGGCCCAAAGTGACAAGCATTAAGCATAGCAAAGTCATAACAACATCAACGTAAGAACATAGTGGATACTAGGGATCGGGCCCTAACAAAACTAACTCGATTACATGATGAATCTCATCCAACTCCTCACCGACCAGTGAGCCTACGAAGGAATTACTCACTCCCGGTGGGGAGCATCATGGAATTGGCGTTGGAGAAGTGTTGGTGATGACGAAGAACGAAGATCCCCCTCTCCGGAGCCCCAAACAGACTCCATATCTGGCCTCCCGAGGAAGAACGGGAGGTGACGACGGCTCCATCTCGTGGATCACGATAATTCTTTCTCTCCTATTTTTTTCTCCGAAAATAGGAATTTATAGGATCAGAGTTGGCGTCTGCGGGGCCACCAGGTGGGTACAAACCACCTGGGCACGCGAGGAGAGGGGGCGCGCCCTGGTGTGTTGTGCCCACCCAGGGCCCCTCTCTGGTGGGTCTTGGTTCTGGTATGTTTCTTTTATTCCATAAAAAATCCTCGCAGAGTTTCGTTTTATTCCGAGAACTTTTATTTATGCACAAAAACAACACCATGGTAGTTCTGCTGAAAACAACGCCAGTCCGGGGTTAGTTTCATCCAAATCATGCAAATTAGAGTCCAAAACAAGAGGAAAAGCATGAGGAAAAGTAGATGCGTTGGAGACGTATCAGACCACTCTGGTCCGAACAAAGGGATCACTCTCCCGACAGAATATTCCCGAGAAACCTAGCCCCCGCTACTACCCAGGTCTTCGTCTCATCCTTAATCGATGTCGCCACCCTCGAAGGTAGGGAAGCCTTATTGCCAAAGACTCAGGCGTTCCTTTCATTCCAAATCTCCCAACATATGAGCATTTGGAGGGAGTTGACCGCCTTCCAGGAGTAGCCTGGCCGATCCTCGCTTGCAATCCACCATTGATTCACCGTCTCAAAGTCGGCCCAAGAGAGGGTCGAAAATTGCCATCCCAGCCAATCGAAAATGAAGTTCCACGCCCTGATAGTGAAGCGGCATTTGAACATAATACTCCCTCCGTCTAGGTGAGTAAGTCATCTTACGAAAACCAAATAATCCCAAAATACTTAGGCACGGTACATTAACTCCCACCTCGTTTTTTGTTTCTTGACATAAACAAAGGAATCAACCAATAAGAGATATGTGGTGTTACTGCTTTTAATGACTTGAGGCTGCCAAACACGACATGCAGTGGTCAGTTCATTGCATGCAATGCTATTAATTAGCAAATGAACATTAACTTCTCTTGTTTTTCCCTCTGCCTTGGTCACGGTGCACAACCTAAGATGACTTACTCACCTAGACGGAGGGAGTATGGGTCACCGACTCTGGCTCATGCTTGCAAAGTTGGCAAAGGCCACAGTTTGTCCAGCCCCTTCGTTGCAGTTTGTCAGCCATCCAAATTCTATCTTGCAGGATGAGACAAGAGAAGAATTTAACCTTAGGGGGCGCCCAAATCTTCCAAAAAAATTGTGGCAACGCAAACTTCATCAACCCGGCGAACTGCATCCTATTCGCGGTGGCCGCAAAGTAGCAACCGTCCGCTGTGAACTTCCAGCGGATGCTATCGCTAATGCCTGGAACAAGGTTGATCTCCCGAGCTCTAGACCAAAGATCATAGAATTGCTGGATCAGGGTAACCGAAAGGATGCCTTGCAAGTTAATGTGTCTGACCCAACCATCATTGGCCATCGTAGTAGCGATGCAGCTGTTGGAGCGCTTGGAAAGGGCGAAGATGCCCGGGGCAATGTCTTTAGGCTTGTGACCATCTAACCAAGGGGAGTGCCAAAAACTCACCTTCATTCCATCCCCAGTGGTGATTTTCCTGGCTGCATAGAAAAGGTCCTTGTCTTTATCGTCGCATGGGGTTTCGAGACCAACCCAGGCCCTTTGAGGGTCCACCCAAGCAAACCATAGCCAGTGTAGTGTGTGCGCTCGAGAGAATTTTTCCAGGTCGAGGATACAACCAGGCCACCCAAGTTTGTCAGTCGACAAACCTCCTTCCAATTAACTTTGCATTTGCCATTCGAGATCTGATCGGTCCCCGCCCAAAGGAAAGCCCGTTGAATCTTGGTGATACTTTGTTTGGTGCCCGGAGGCAAATCAAGCGCAGTGATGTGGAAGATCACAATAGAAGTCAAAACAGATTTGACAAGGGCAATCTGTCCAACTGTGTTAATGTTACTCCCTCTCCAGGGCTTTGAGGTTGTCGTAACCTTGGCTGGAGTGGAAAGACGTGAATAGAGCGTGGGTTGGCCTTGATATGCCTTGTGGCGGGGATGACATGAATCTTTCCTATGATGCCACGATGATCACAATCGTTCGCAGGATGGTCGCTAATTTCTCGCACTTTCATTGGCTCCATGGTCAAAAGGCGAAACCTCTTGCACCATTTGAACGTCTTGCTAGTGTGCGCATTGATGAAACCACAAAATGAGATTACTTAAAAACTCAACGCCTCTGCAGTTAATGACATCTCGTTGGATCAAAAACTAGGTTTCGACTTGGTATGTTGCTGGCGCTAGGCACATTTTTAAGATGTAAAAAAAGAAAAGGGTGCATTATTCCAGAATAGTCACACTGTGACTTGTTGATTAAAAGTGTAAACTAAACACCATATAATTAACACGATGCCTCCTTAAAGAAAACTGTCGTTCATTCATCAACCGCACAGCACATATATGCCCATCAAGGCATCAACCAACCGTCAAGTCGCTCACATGGACCGGCAGAGCAGAACCCGCGGGTCAAATGCAGTGCACCCCGGTCGACGGCTGGGGCCGTGCACTCGGCGTGGGGCTCATCAGCCCGGTGACGTGACCTCATCACCTCAGCGGCGCCATTCTGCTTGGCGGGCACCATACCATGCAAAGCCATGCACGCCACAGTACACACGTCTTCTCAGCCCAACTTACAAAACAGTGTGCGGGCTCATGGCTGCATGCTTTATCCATCGGGCGCTCGTGAGCAACACAGTCATCTGAGCACCGGCACAGGTTCTGGACCATGGATCGCCGGTTGCCCTTTGGTTTTCTTTCTTTCTTTCTCCCGTCTGGTTCTTCTCTCTCATTTCATCTCAGCCAGCCAGTGCAGGCGCAGCAGAGGAGAGAGGAGGGCAGGGAGACTGTGCCGGGCAGACGGATACGCACGCGAGCGAATGGACAAGTGGCACGAGGCCGGACTTGACCTTTCCACCGGTGGCCGGCCGATACGAAAGGAAAGGATAGGAGCGGCAGCCGGGAAATAATAGAGAAGCCACGTACCACGTAGGAGTACTCCACTGCCCTAAAGGCTGCGTGCGCGTAGGTGCGTGTGGGGAGGGAAGTGGACACGTTTCGGACGCCCCGTGGCGCGCGCGTCCCTCTCACCGCAAAGCAGCTCCACCCCGCCCCCGTCTCGTAGCTGCCATCCTGCCCCTCCCCCATCCCGTCTCGTCCGCCCTTGTAATAAAGTCGGTTTTCTTTTTGCGGGCAGTAGAGTAATAATTAAACCTGTCAAAGAGAAGTAGACCGCTGGGTGCGTGCTCACAGCAGAGCTCTGCACGGTAGACAGAGGGGTTTTGCACTTGGTCGACAGACTGACTGGCACACCCCTAAAAACACATATACTACGGATTGAGCTTCAGTGCCTTAACTGCACCTGCAGTTGGGTCAATGACATGTGGGCCAGACAGACGACTGGCCCACATGTCACTGACCCAACTGCAGGTGCAGTTAAGGCACCGAAGCAGCGTCCATATACTACGGATGATGCCGCTAATCTGTGGCAAGTTGTACCACGATGCCGGACGGTTGACCAGGAATCAGGCTGGAATCAGACGTGCCCGGCTGGCTTTAGCTCTTGACTAGATGCCTCGTGAGCCACAAAACGGCATTATCAATCACGGGCGCCAAGTGGGAATAACCTTTTCCATTTCCGAAACAAGATGCAGTTCCCATTTAGGTCACCACTACCCACCATTTATGGATTTGGAGATCCCCACGCTCCAAGTGGTAGTAGAGTGCAATTGGCTAGGCCACGTATCAATAGCTCGCTAGAGCTACTGGTAGTTGCTAACTACTTAACCAAAACACAATACAGGCTCATACATACGCGCATACACTCATCTCTACGAACGTACACACGCTCATCCTATTCCTATGAGCACCTTCTAGATACTGAGCTGATATTTCATCTTGAGATTTACGAAGTCACCGTAAGCGCTTCGTCGTCGACGGAAATCTTGAAATAAATCCAGGAATAATGCAAGCATCAGGATTTGAACCCTGGTGGGCTAGGGATACCATTGTCCCTCTAACCATCCAACCACAAGTTGGTGTGTTGAACTGCTATGAAGTACAAACTGTGGTGTAATCTCATGCCATGTCTTGCCCTTTTGGTTGGCCTACTCCTATACCGATATAAACAGCAAATTGTTTGCCTCGTTTCAGTAAAGAAAGAAAGATAGGGCTGATTACAACTAGTGCAAAAATGTAATTTGCGAGGGTTAATTGTGATGGGCTAGTTTATTCCACCTTCTTGGTGGAATGGTTTAATCCAGAGTTATAGATGTTAAAAGGTCTACATCGATCTGGTTTACCTGCTTGATTCTTTGTATTTGACGGGTTAAGTCTATGCCCCATCAAATCGCACAAAGGTCTCGACTTGACGTGGTCTAATAAGCATGACTCCCCGACCCTAGTCCGCATCGACCGCATCATTTGCAACCACACCTGGCCGCACATGATGTCCGTCCCCTGTCACGGGCCGAGGCCTGGCTGCGCCGTGAACTCAAGAGAGCGTGTCTTGGTCTTGCTTCCTTCGAGAGGACCATCTCCAGGCACCGTGTCAGTCTCCATGAGCCGCGCGAGGGTGAGGTGAGCTCCGCATTCTCGAAGATCCACAACGCTCAAAGGAGGCACAAGAACCTCATCTCGAACCTCTCAATCAATAGCACTCCCATATCTGGCAACACTAACCTTGCTAGAGCGGTGTTCGAGCCCTTCTCGGATATATTGGGCGTCCCTGCCGAGCGCGCATTCTCCCTTGCCCTCGGTGCCTTTGACACAAGATCCTTCGACCTCTCCGAGCTGGATCGACCCTTCCCTGAGCTCGAGATATCGGAAGCGGGCAAGCAACTGCCTTTGGGTAAGGACTCGGTGCCCGATGGCTTCACGGCCGAGTTCTTTCACTCTTGCTGGGGTACCATCAAGGTTGATTTCTGCGTTGCGTTCGCCAAGCTCTGATGCCTCAATGGATGTGATTTCTAGAGGCTAGTGAGGCTTTGATCATGCTGCTGCCCAAGAGGGTCGACATGTCGTCGCTATTCGACTACCGACCTATAAGCCTGATTAACTTCACTACAAAAAAATACTTCCATGATGATGATATGTCTTTGTCACAGTAGGTCACATTTTCTGTCATGCATGTACATCCGTGATTATTTTATGACAGAATCAAGATAGCCATACCTGTGATGTCGTAGAAGTGTTCCACGATAATACTCAAATTATCATCACGAAACTGTCCACTTCCATGCCGATAAATGGCACGTCATGAAAGTGTTTTCGTAAAGGGTAACAGACACGTGACATCCTCTGTTGCGGGTCGCCGTCAAGCTATCGGGCCGGGTTTTGGATCCAATAACCCGTTAACAACAACGACCAATGATGATTTTCCACGTGTAAAATTCTCATTGGTCGAAGGAACCACTGTATGATCGAAAGTAGGTCTAGAGGGGGTGATTAGACTACTCGACCAAATAAAAATCTAGCCTTTTTCCCAATTTTAAGTGTTGGCAGATTTTAGCAACTAGAACAAGTCAAACAGTCAACCTACACATGCAATTCTAAGAGTGTAGCAGCGGAAAGTAAAATATTGCATATGAAGGTCAAGGGAAGGGTTTGGAGAAGGAAAACGCAATGTAGACACAGAGATTTTTGGCGTGGTTCCGATCGATGGTGCTATCGTACATCCACGTTGATGGAGACTTCTACCCACGAAGGGTAACGGCTGCGCGAGTCCACGGAGGGCTCCACCCACGAAGGGTCCACGAAGAAGCAACCCTTTCTATCCCACCATTGCCATCACCCATGAAGGACTTGCCTCACTCGGGTAGATCTTTACGGAGTAGGCGATCTCCTTGCCCTTACAAACTTCTTGGTTCAACTCCACAATCTTGTCGAAGGCTCCCAAGCGACACCTAACCAATCTAGGAGAAACCACTCTTCAAAAGGTAATAGATAGTGTGTTGATGATGAACTCCTTGCTCTTGTACTTCAAATGATAGTCTCCCCAACACTCAACTCTCTCTCACAGATTTGGCTATGGTGAAAAGATGATTTGAGTGGAAAGCAACTTGGGGTAGGCTAGAGATCAAGATTATTGTGGTTGGATTGGAATGGTTTGGTCTGAACACACCAGTAGCTGGTTCTCTTTCAGAAAATGAGTAATGGAAGTGTAGACACGTTCTGATGGCTCTCTCGCTAATGGAGAAGGGGGTGGAGGGTATATATAGCCTACACACAAAATCCAACCGTTACACACACTTGACCCAACTCGGTCAGACCGAATAGAAGAAATCGGTGAGACCAGTTAGTTTCAAATTTGATCGTTAGGAATCTCGGTGGGACCGACGAGATCAACTCGGTGGGACCGATGTGCTAGGGCTAGGCTAAAACCTCATCTCGGTGAGACCGATTGCTTCGATGAGACCGATTTCAACAAAGATCAAATAGAGAGTTGGTCAAGCAAACTCGGTGGGAACGATTGCTCATTTCGGTGAGATCAAAATGTTACAAAGGGAAACAGAGAGTTCGCAAGGCCTTCTCGGTGAGACCGATATCCGTATCGGTGTGACCGAATTGTCTAGGGTTTTTGGAAGTGGCTATGTCAAGTGAACTCGGTGGAGCCGGATAGATCAAATCAGTGGGGCCGAGTTTGATTTTGGATTTTGGACATATGTGGAAATGAGTAAGTGGTTGAGGGTTTTGGAGAAATATCACTAAGCACTTTGAGCAAGTATACCATTAAGCAACACCTCATCCCCTTTTAATAGTATTGGCTTTCCTATGGACTCAATGTGATCTTGGATCACTAAAATGAAAATAAAGAGTCTTGAGCTTATGCCAATCTTTATCCTTAGCATTTTGAGGGGGTCCACATCTCTAGTACATGCCATGCCAATCATTGAACTTCCTGAAATATTTAACTTGAATGGATATTTGTTCAATGAGCTATATGTTGTTATGAATTACTGTCGGATTTAGGGCTCCGCAGACCCTAGATAGATTCGAACTCTGGGGTGCATACGAAGAACTCAACTTCCCTTGTCTGCCTACTCATCGATCTCACGGGCTAGCTCGATGAACATGATGAAAATGGGACAAGTCAATTTACCCAGGTTTGGGCCACCTTGCAGTGTAACACCCTACTCCTGCTTTGTGGTGGATTGTCTCGAGGTGGGCTGATGATGAACTAGTACAGTGGAGGAACAATCTCAGGAGGTGTGTTCTTTCTTGTGTGGGGGTGAGGGTGGTCTGAATGATCCCCCCCTCTTTGGTGGTGGCTAGGCTATATTTATAGTGGCCTTGGTCCTCTTCCCCCAAAATGAAGGTGGGAAGGGATCCCAGAACGGCCAAATTCGAAGGGAGACAGCTAGTACATCTTATCCTGACGAAAGGTGGTCCTTGCCTGCAAAGCTTCTGGTCCTGAAGCCATGGCGGGCTCGGTGACGACCTTCGTCCCGTCGTCCTGGTGATCTTGGTCTTGTTGCATGGAAATGGAAACCTTTGGCTAATACCTCGGGACTCCACGCCTATGCTTGCCTCTTTAGCACCAAAGAGGAAACCTGCTGCACTGCACCCGCTCGTGCCTGCTGTAGGCATTCTAGGAACCGGGGTACCTAGATTTTCCTGCCTGCGGCCCACGTCGTGGCTCCATCACCAGCCTGGTATGACCCATCTTCAGCATCAACACACAAGACCCTCGTGAGGCGGACGACACCAAGGCCTCCGAAGGGAGCAACCTCTCTAGGCTGGCTCCTGAGGAGCGGAGGTTTCTATGCAAGCGCCCACCTTGTGAGATTCAGATGACGCAAGCCATGACGACCAAGGCCAGGCGGGCGCCAGCGGGCGCAGTGCAGCATGTTTCCTCTTTGGTGCTAAAGAGGCAAGCGTAGGCGCGGAGTCCTGAGGAATCAACCAAAGGTTTCCATTTCCATGCAAGAAGACCAAGATCGCCAGGACGACATGATGAAGGTCATCACCGATCCCACCATGGCGTCACGACGAGATGCTTTGCAGGCGAAGACCACCTTTCGTCAGGATAAGATGTACTAGCCGTCTCCCTTCGAATTAGGCCGTTGTAGGATCCCTTCCCGCCTTCATTTGGGGGATGAGGACCAAGGCCACTATAAATATAGCCTAGCCACCACCAGAGAGCAAACGGATCATTCAGACCACCCTCACCACCACACAAGCAAGAACACACCTCCGGAGGTTGTTCCACCACTATACTAGTTCATCCTCAGCCCACCTCGTGGCAATACACCACAAAGCAGGAGTAGGGTATTACACTGCAAGGTGGCCTAAAACCTAGGTAAACTGCCTTGTCCATTTCCTCCTGTTCATCGAGCTAGGCCGTGAGATCGACGAGTAGGCAGACAGGGGAAGTTGAGTTCTTCGCACGCACCTGAGTGTTTGAATCTATCAAGGGTCTACGGAGCCCTGAATCTGACACCCGCCTGGCCTTGGTTGTCATGGCTTTTGTCATCTGAACCTCACGAGGTGGTGGCCTGCATAGAAATCTCTGCTCCTCAGGAGGCAGCCTAGAGAGGTTGCTCCCTCCGAAGGTCTTGGCACCGTCCGCCTCGCGAGGGTCTTGCGTGTCGATGATGAAGATGTGCCGTACCACACTGGCGATGGGGCCACGCTATGGGCCACAAGCAGGCAAGTCTGGGTACCCTGGTTCCCAAAACGTCGACAGTAGCCCCCGGGCCCAAGGGGCGCTCGGACTTGGCTTCGAGGCGAAGCCAAAGGGCAAGGGTGAAGCGCCACGGGCCCCAATCGCCTGTGGTGTGGTTGACGCGTGGTGCTTGATGGGATTGTTGGGTTCTACCGTAGGGTGCGTCGACTACAAATTAAAAAATTTCTACGCGCAGAACATCCAGGAACATGTTAGGGAGATGGATCACAATTCATTACCACTAGACGCGTAGTGCCGTGCAACATAAGTAGAGATGGGGCAGCGCATCTCCGGAGTCGTCTCCTCCTCGTCGATCTCCCACGTAGCCGATCGGATCCTGCGAACTGGTTCGCCGGAGCGGCGCAAGTGCACCGCCTCTAACGGTATTCGTGTGTGCAGGAGGAACGTCGTGCGGCGGACTGCTAGGTCCGATCACACAACTGGCGGCGAGTGGAGGTGGCTATTCGCAACACATGCAAACCCTAATGACGGCGCTGAAGCGATCCTCGGAATGAGTGTGCCGCACCTCCACTATATATAGGCATCTGTCGCGGGCTCAACACTTGGGCCTCGCATGGACCCTAAAGCCCAAAGTCTGTTCGGTATGTATCCGAGTCCGAGTAGGACCAAGCCGGACTTGTGGAGTCAGATCAAACCTCACAGGTTCCTTCCCTTAAGCGTGCGACCCCTTAGGTTTAAGTCGGCTTGGTCACAGTTCGGGTCACCTCCGACCTGTACGGTGGGTAGCGGCCTTTAGCAAGGCGTGCCGACCACCAAGCAGACTATGAAGCTGGCCAGCGAACCTGTACAACATGTCACACTTCCATTCCCTTTGCCACACGATATATGTTGTCGGGCTCAAGGCGAGTCTGGCATCCTTGTGCTAGCCCGACCTCTTTCTCGTTCCAGTGATGCCGACCCAAACCGGATTATCTCATAATCCTTGTCGCATGGCCATGCTTATCCTGGGCGGATCACACGAGGGGCCCAGCATATATCTCTCCTGATCGGAGGGGCAAATCCCATCTTGCTCGACCACGTCTCACAACATGGGTCTGGACAAGGCTGAAACCTACCTTTGTAACTACCCAGTCACGGAGTAGCATTTGGTCGGCCCAAAGCAAGTCTGTCACCATCCCGAGTACATGCGTCAGCTCAGGTCTTAGAACATAGAACGTATGTTGCACTAGAGACTCACAGATGACATATCGCTGCGTCTCATAGTTGGGTTTGTCCGACTTGGACCTTATCTCGACTCGGATCCGACTATGTCGAATCTGACCAGACCTTTTCAAGTCCATATTATCCGGTTAGCATCCAATGCCCTATGGCTAGTGAGGCCGAGCCATCCACCGTGTCATATGCTAGTCTAGTCCGACATGTGTCCACACATCACTTACGACTAGGGACCATTTAGGATGTATCATACAACACAAGATCTCACAGACAAGTCACGTACTTGCCAACAAGTATTATTGATTACATCCAAGGACTATCTTTATTCATAACCACATATGAAATATCATCATACACGATTGCCTCTAGGGCATATCTCCAACAGGGATGTGGGCGCATCCACTTCCCCATGCAGCCTTACCAACTGCTAGACTTGACGGCTGCCTGTTGTAAGCGCAGTTTTACCAGACTTGACCGCCGCGTTCGGACTTGGTTCCCCATCTTTCTTGCAAACTTGCGGCTTCTCTCCCAGTCTCGGCGCCGGCGCCAATTCTCCCTTGACGCCATGGCCCTTAGGTCGAAGAAGAAGGGAAAGGCCTGCGCACCCGCCGAATCCCTGTCGGGTTTGGAGCCCGCACTTGATCGGTCGATGGTGGTCAATCAGGAAGGGTTGGACAAGGTCCGTCCGGCCCTCGCCGCTGATTCCAATGGGTGGAGGGCGATGACCGCCTAGCCTGCCTCCCGGTCCATGACGGACATGGAGGCCATCGAGATCCTTGTCCATCTTCATGCCCTCCTGGCCGGCTTGGTCCCTCCCTTCTCTGATTTCTTTAATGCCACACTCTCGCTTTACTAGATCCAAGCGCTGCATCTAGACCCCGGAACCATCATCCTCCTTGCCACCTTTGCCTTCCTATGCGAGGCCATGGTGGGCATTGCCCCGTTTGTCACCTTGTTCCGTCATTTCTTCTCACTCCATCTGGTCGACGACCGTCAGCGCTAGGGATGCACGGCTTTCCAGGTCATGGCGGCGACAACTGGCTCATGCATCGACTTTGCGCTCCGCCCGGATGTGAAGGGGTTCTGGAAGCAGCGGATGTTCATGGATTCCGCCGCTACAGCCCTCTGCTCCAGCTCCCGCGGGCGCCGACGAAACCTAGCTCTGGCTGGGGGCACATGAAGCTTGTCAATCGTTGGCTTGCCGACGCTTGGTCCAGGCTGCCCAATTTGAAGAATGTCGGGGTGACGGCGCCAATGGTGGTGAGGAAGTTTGTCAGGCAGCGCATCGCCCCGCTCCAGCGCCATTCTCGCCCAATGTGGGCATTCACTGGCCCCGAGGACCCCATGAGGCTTCAGGTGCCTTCTCTCCCTTCCAAGAGGTTGCGCGCAATGTTTGAGCTCCTGACAGGCGACCCAGCGCCTGCCGCGCTTCCGAAGGAGGGCTGCCTCTTATACAACTGATTGAACAAGGAGAACTTTGTGAAGCATATGCCATCTTAGACGAGTGGGGGCTACGCCCGGAGGGCCTTGAAGGGCCTCGTGAGAATCCCATCTTGGTGGCTCCTATGCTTGTTGATCCTGTGACGCGCGTCCCAGACATGGGTGCAGGGGGCAAACACCACCGACTGCCCCTGGGGCGACCGATGGGGAGCAGATGTCATCAGATGCTCCCGAGGTAGCCGCTCCTGAAGCCCCGACGATCACCCCCGAGGTGGCTGACAGCGAGCAGGTGCGGCCCGACGCTCCCGAGGAGGCTGCCCCTGAGGCCCAGACAAACACTCCTAAGGCAGCAGCTCACAGCCCAGCCGCTAAGGGCCATGCTCCGGTCTTTGGCTTGCTTCGCCTGAACCTTAAAGCATTCCGCAAGAGGAAAGGGCTCTGGAGCTGCAAGGATGACGGTCCCGGGCCCTTGAAACGGAGGAAGTACATAGCAATAGACGAGCAAGTGCCTTATCTTTGTGGTTCTTCGCGCACTGCGTCCTTTCCTAACCCTAGATTCTCAGGGTTTCTCTGGTCGTGGTGGCGAAAACTCATGGGGCTCGTCCTCCAGGGGCCTTTGGCCCGTTCGCGACTCCGAGCCCCCTACGCCAAGCACCCGCGTGAGGTACGGAGGCAGCTCGTGGGACGAATGCATCGCTAGGAGGCCGCGAGCCTGCGCCCCCAGCATTCTTCCTTCATGGTCACCTCCGGGGCGTAGGAGGTGTGCCGAGGGCTCCTCCACTTGTCCTCGAAAGTGGTTGGGCGGCCCCAGTACTGGCTTCGTCTTCGAGCGGCGGGGCCGTGTCACTCAGCTCCTCTACGGAGGCTCAGGAAGCGGCTGGGGGAGCGCCGGCCACCAGTCCTTTGCCGGAGACAGGCGGGCCGCCCCGCACCTCCCCTGTAGCTCCCGGTGCAGAAGAAGGGCTCGGCTGCGCGCTGGAGCTCGCGCGTGGACGCAATACCGTCCGCCATGACCTTTTCTAGGAAGCCATGGGTGCGATGAGTCGGCTTAGGGGAGAACTTGCCGATGTCACGCCCGCCTCGAGGCAGAGGGCCTTCGCCTAGCGCGCGAGTGGCACCAGCTGAAGGTCGCCATCAACCTTGGGCATCGGCAACATGAGTTCACCCGTGCGGACGTCGCGGTGTCCCTCACAGCTTCTCATGAGGCCCGCGCTCGTGCTCTGGAGGAGGCTAATGCCGCTGACCGTCGTCGCGAGGCGGCAGAGGAGTGGGAGAGGGAACTTCGAGCTTCGAATGCTGCCCTTGAGCGGCAGGTTCAGGCGCGCAGGGCCGCCCTGGCGGCACCACCGGGGAAGACCCCCTGTGAGGTGAAGGAGGTCCGGGCGCATGATGACGCGCTGGCGCTTGAGGTCTTGGAGCACAACCTGGAGCTCGAGCGGCTGGAGGTGATGGAGCACCAAGTTGCCGCGCCTGAGGACGCCACCGCTACTTGGGAAGCCAGGATCCAGCATGAGATTGACCAAAGGGTGGTGGAGATTCGTGAGGCTCTTATCAAAGAATACCGCCAGAAGTTGAGGCTTCGGGAGACCTCCCTCCAGCAGCGGCAGGTCGAGCGGGAGGGTAGGATCACCACCCTCAGGACGAGACTGGCTGCCGCGGAGCAGCGTGAGCTAGCCGCCAAGGAGGCTCAGGCCTCCGCCCAAGCTGACTTATCTTCGCTTCAGCAGCAGGTCACAAACGCCGCTTCCCTCGTGGGTCAGGTCAGGCCGCGAACGAATCAAGCCGTCGTCGGACGATGGAGCATGAGCGCTCCTTGATGCTTGAAGATCTTAGGGCCAGGGCCAACCGGGCCTTAGACACCATCTGCGAAGAGAGAGTCCCCCGACCACATGAGTATGATGAAGCCGGCTACCTCCACTTCTTCACTCAAGTCGTGACCCGTCTGGAAGACCGGGCCACGAGGGCTCGCCAGCTTGTCAAAGAAAGAAGCCGGGGCCTTCATGGGCGCACATTCTCACGCATCTCCAGCTACCTCCTCAGCCTTGACCCCAACTCTGAATTCAATGCTGCAATAGCCCCCATGCTTAGGGTCACTCAGGGCAATTGGGCAAGCTCGGTGAGTGACCATGTGGATGACCTCGTGAGGGAGTCTTGGTGTCGTGGTGGGCGCACGGCAGATGTCAAGGGATGGCTAAAGATAGGAGGCGGCTCGAGGGCACTGGTGGACTCCAGAAGCGGGGTTGGCATGATCGAGCGCGGGACGCAAGACATACCCAGGTTCAGGGTTCTTCGGGGAGATAATACCCTTAATCCTGCCGAGGTGATTGTTGTTTTATCAGTACAGGGTTGCTCCTAGGGCTGTGTGGTGGGAGGAGGAAGACGGGCCCGTGCTTAGGCTGCTTCTCCGGAGGTGTGTCTATCCTATTCTCTAGTTCTTCTCTCCCGTGCATGAGGGTTCTAAGGGGTTTTATATAGGCCAACCCCCAGGGATACAATGGTAATGTTTCACGGCCGTGGGGCCGGATTGTCATCGTCCCGGAAGCCGGTGCTGGGTCCCGCCGGGTACAGGGCTCGCCGGGTTCTCCGGGTGCGGGGCCTACCAGGTATGGGGGGCACTGTGTGCCGTCTTGTCGGTCGCCAAGGATTGACCGAGCTGGGTCGGGTACGGCGTGCACCGTCATGTCACTGTCTGCCGGCGTCATGGGCTGTGATGATTACATTGTTGCCACGCCCCGGCTGACTAGGGGCATGGGTGAGGCAACGCTGCCTAGGTCATCGGTAGGTGCGTCTCGTCCCATCATACGACTGAGATGGGACGAGAGCTAACCCGTGGCCGGATTGGGGAACACGCCACGGGCCGGTCTGGCTTGTTGAAGAAGCCTTGGCGCGCCGCACTGGAGAGTCTTTCTGGATTGCGGGTCATGGCTGGACTGAGAGTCTTGCCGGATTGTGGGCCTTGGCTGGACTGGAGAGTCTTGATGGATCATGGATTTTGGCCGGACTGAGCGATCCGGCCAAGTCCGAGGTGTATTGCGGTGCGATGCTGGCCCTGTTGTTTTTGAAAAGGATCCGGCTTTCGTTGCCTGCCCGGGGTTCATCCCCCCGACACTAGTCCCCGAAGCGGTGAAGGTTCGCCGTCTTCGGGTGATCGGGCCTTCGCAGTTTCCTTCCCCCGAAGGCAGGCTCGGGGCCGAGCTCGGGAACACCCGCTGCTGTGCCGGCTTCTAGAAGCCGGATCGTGGCGCTTCGGTGACGGTGGGAATCGAGGAGCCCGCCGAATCTTGGATTATCTTTTGGGTTCCGTGCGGGCGCCACGTGGTGCCCGGAAGCCAGGGAGACCTGATAGGCCATGCGCGCGATGGGACGGTGCGACGGGCCGGGGCCCGCAGCTGTGCAACTTCTGGCATGTGTGTGTGTGGATTTACTGCGGCGTCCGCGAACCGGTTGCTCTTCCCGGGGCAGTTATTGCGCACGTACGCACGCGCACATTTATTGCGGGAAGTGGGAGAGGTGGCCGCAGTCGATCCCACTCCCCCACGTTGGAGCCGCGGGTTATAAATTGGGTCGAGGGGCCGGCGGAGATCATTCTCGCCCATGCCCTCTTATCTTTCTCTGCATCGTCTGCTTCTTGCGACCGCCGCACACTGTGCCGCCCGTCATTCTTGAGCAGAGTTCATCTTCTCCTTCTCCTTTCTTTTCTTCGTGCTTCTTGTGGATGGTGCTGCCGTCGGGCTCGTGAATGGGCTCAACCATCTCCGAGGACGACATCAGCTACCTCTGCACCACCAAGCGCTTACCGCCGGAGACGGAGGTCATCGTTCGCTTGCCCAGAGACGAGCGATCACCGCGCCCGAGGGCTCGGAGCGCGTGGTCTTCTTCACGCACTTCAAGCACGGGTTTGGGCTGCCCGTGAGTGATTTCTTCCGTGAGTTCTTGGAGTTTTACGGGCTCCAGCCCCACCATCTCGGAGCCGGAGCTATCGTGTAGCTCTCTGGCTTCGTCACGCTCTGCGAGGCATACCTCGACGTCGAGCCCTCCATCGATCGCTTCGCACGCCTCTTCTCCCTGAAGCAACAGGGGCTGAAGGCCAGGGAGATGTCGGAGTGCGGAGCGGTCATCATCTATAGGCGGCCGGGGGACGAGCGCCCCAAGGTGCCACTGGAGGATTCTGCCAAGGAATGGCAGAATTCTTTCTTCTATGTCCACAACTTGGGCACGGACTACATTGACCTGCCGCCGTTCGCCGACTTGCTGCCGCAGGAGAAGCGGAACTGGTCCTACTACCCCAAATGGCCGTCGCAGGCGGTGCTCAATTTGAGCGATCGGGTGGTGGTGATGAAGCAGCGGGAAGGGCTCAAGGGGAGGGACCTCGTCATTGCCTTCATCGCGCGGCGGATAATGCCGCTGCAGCGGCGCGCTCGTCTCATCGGTGAGATGAGGGGCCTCGACGACCCCGACCGTATGTCCAAGCTGTCGCTGAGGGCGGAGCAGGTCGCTCGCCGGGTGAACGATATCTCCAAGGCCAACCTGCTGGATGAATGGCAATACGAAAAGGTTCCGCATAGCCACGCAAAGCCGGCACCGGCAGTGAGTCCCTTCTCTTCGTACTTTGCCCCCACTCATCTTCTTATCCGCCCGGACACGACACGGGAGGTACTTCTGAACGCCATCCGGCATCCTTACGACTGGATGGGGACGCAGGTGGTGCGCACCGCCTCGGAGGAGCCCGAGGCCCACGACGGAGGGGAGAGAGCGATCGCCGAGGCGGGCGCGGGACGCCGAACAGGTGCACTTATCTCCTTTTCTTCATGTTTTGTTCCAGGGCTGCATCGGAGGTGCTGACGCGAGTTGCTGGTGTAGCGGCGCTAGGTGGATGGGGCGGAGGCGCTGCCGGGGCCGGGTCGTCCCGAGCGGCGACTACGGCGGCGGGAGGCCGAGGTGGCGGCGCGGCTGGTGCCGAGCCGTCTCAGGTGATGCCGGCTGTAATGCCCCGGATGTAATACTTTCCCTTTTGGGCATATAATAAATCTCCGGCTTCATCTATTTCCTTTTCGGGTTCTTTGTCTTTCGGGCTTTCGTCGTTTTGTTGTGTGAGTGTGTGGCATTCATTCATATCATGTAGACATGTGCATTGCATTGCATTTGTGTTGTGGGTTGCATCCGGATCGTGGCGTTTCTTCCCGTTGTCCGTTTCGTGTTCCGGAGCTTCCTCACGTGTCCGTGACGTCCCGTAGGCCTACTTTGTTGTTCGGGCGTTTTTCGTTACCGGTGTGCCGCGAGGTTGTGTTGTGTGTTGTTGTTTTGTTGTGTGCAACCCGCCTCTCAAATCTCGTCTCGTTTGGACTCCGTTGACTTTTCCCTCCGTTGTCCGTGTGGGTCCGAAGTGCCCTTACTTCGTGTCCCGGAAATACCCCTACTGCAGTATTTTATCTCCGTCCAGGCCTTTTAAATCCATCCCCGCGATCGGATCCGTTGGATCAGATCGGAGGGCTCCTAGCGCCCCTAAAACTCCTCCTAACCCTAAATTTCTGCTACATATAGACCCCCTAGTCTATTTTGGCTTCCCCTTCTTCTTCCCCTTCTCTACCATTTTGTTTTTTTTCCTTTTTTCTTTCAGATCCAAATCAGATCCAAAGTTCCTCCTGGATCCCGAGGAACCAGCCGATCTGGCCAGTCCCTCGTTCACCGCCGAGCCGCCCCGACCGATTTTCCCTCCGTTCCCGCGAAGTCAACGCGTCGAGCAGCCAGGAGCACGGATCGCCGCAGCCGCACCGAGCCAGCTGGGCCCGTGCGCCGCTCGAGCCCCAGGACCACATCCCCGCACCCCCAGCGCCCGATCGCCGGCCTCCCTCGCCTCACGGCCTTCCGCGGGTGGGCCTCCCCTCCGCCTCGCAGCCGGCCCAGCCCCGCAGCCGTCCGCCTCCGCTCGCCACCTGGGCCGCGCCGACCGCAGCCTCCGCCGCTGGGCCGCGCCGCGCCGCCGCGGGCCCGTCCCTCCGCGCTCCAGCGCCGGATCGCTGGGCCGCCTCCTTCACCGCGGCGCCGCCGGCCCAATCCGCCGCCTCTCCCTCCGGGCCGGATCCAGATTCCAGCCGCGGGCCCGTTTCTGTTCATCCAGATCTGCTAGGTTGTTTTTTTCTCTCCTCTAAGTCCCTGTTTTCCTGATCTGTGATGCATACTTTGACCTGCTCTAACTTTTTACCTGCTGCTCCGTTTTGCGCGTGTAGCATGTCCAGATGTTCGTGGAGATGTCCTCTACGTTTTACCTGTTGTTGTCATGCATGTTAGATGTCATCTTGACACTTGTTTTGCTGTTGCAAGAGTGCATCATGATATAAACTGCTGTTATGTGTTATTTTTATGCCACCTTTGACTTGTGATATCTTTTAGCTCGTTTGTCCAAACGATGCAAATGACATGTCCACGTGTTCGTCTTGCCACGAACTACGTGTTGGGTGTGATAGGTTGCATGGTAGATTTATTGTTGCCTTGTTATCTTCATTGCAAAGTGCCATGCTCACATGTTGTGTTTTCACTTGTTATGAAATGCCATCTTGTTGAGCTCGTTGTAATCGGTGTGTTCACCACATTGATGCATGCTTGTGTGTTTCGGGATCACCGTCATATGTATTTTGATGAGGTGCTTACCCTTTGCCATGTTTAGTTTCGAGGTGACTTAAACATGCTCTTTTTGATGCTATGATGATGTTGCTGTTTTAGGACTTAGTGAAATTTCACTAAGTCTGAAATCTGTAACGTTCCGATGCCATGTTCGTGTGATGTTGTAGGACAAAGCATGATAGTTTTGGGGTGGATTTTGATTGTTCCTTGAAGTATATATTGTTGTCTTTCCATTCATGTCCTCACATGTCCATTTGAGTGGCTGTAGCATGTTTATCTTTTGCTCTAAAGTTTCAATAAAATTCTGCTGCCAGAATTTTATTTCAAAGTTCAATATGTCCAAGATCATTGCTATTGATCTGTGACTCTGTTGGGGGTGCACTTTGGACCTAGTTGCTGTACTTTATATATAGTTTATGTTCAAGTCCTTTGCCATGCTTTTTGGGTGCTGTAGATTAATTATTTTGAGCTCCCAAGTTGCTATGTTGCTGTAATTTGCAGTTTTCGCTCAAATCTTGTTTCGGGCATAACTTTTAGCCCGTAACTCCGATTTCAGCGAATCTTATATCAAACTTGGGTGATTTTCTGTGTAGATTACTAATATCAGGTTGTTATCTTGTTTTGAGGTGTTTTGCTTGAGTGATGTTTTACGTGCTCCATGTGCATCCCTAGTGCATCCATCATGCATTCATGTTTTTCGAGTGCGCATTGCATCGTGTTGATTGGTGCTTGGTGTGTTTGTCTTGTTTAGAGCCGGAAGTTGAGCACGAGTTTTCCAACGAGGTTGAGCACGAGGTTTCCAACGAGTTTGAGCACGAGGACCCTTCTTTCGATCCGAACGTCTTCTCTTCAGGCAAGATGACCGAACCCCGATAACTTTACTATCTTTGCCTATTGCTAGTAGTCTCGATCTATAGTTTTGCCTCGATGCCCATGTTCTTCTTGTCAGCCTCCTACTTGTAACCAAATGCCATGTTTAACCACCCTACCTATGCAAACCGTTGCTTGGCTAAGTACGCTTCGCTCAGCCCTTCTTATAGCGTTGCTAGTTGCAGGTGAAGTGAAGATGCTTGCTCCATGTTGAAGTTTGGTTGGGTTATATCACACTATATAAATGCTTTAATTGAAATCACCTATATATTGGCAAGGGTGGAAGGCTAAGCCTTTTGCTTGGTGTTTTGTTCCACTCATGCCGTTAGGATCCGTATAAGCCGGTTTTATGTTCCTTGATTTATGCGTTCCTAACACGGTTGGGGTGTATGGGACCCCCTCGATAAACCGCTAAGTGCTAAGTCTTTTCCAGCAAATCCCAACATTGGTACTATTTGCCTAATAACAAACTAAACATGCATAGGGAGTAATTAACCCTCTTTCTTAATCAACAACCCCGGGCCAGTGCTCCACATGAGTGTTGGTCCGAAACGGGGGTCCTGCGGGGCCACCTCGAGGAAACTCAAGGTTTGGTAAAAACCCGTAGCATCACCCATCCGGTCGTGTCCTGAGACCTAGATACGCGCGGCTACGATCAGGGTGTCGACACGCCGGGAGGATTTGCTGGATTAGCCTTACCTTAGCTCGGTATATCTTGAGCACGGGATTCCGAGGATACTCGGGTCTTCCCACTTTGGAGTTGCGACTCCGCGGATCGTGGGCTTATAATGGGTCAAGTTGGAACACCCCTGCAGGGTTTGAACTTTCGAAAGCCGTGCCCGCGGTTATGTGGCAGATGGGAGCTTGTTAATTCCGGTTGTAGATAACTTGACACAATGATACTAATACACTACCAGCGTGTGTTCCGTGACTGTCAATTTCCGAATCGGGATTCGGAAGTTGAACACGGAGGGGTTATGTTTGTGAGCTGTAGCTAGGATCACTTCGTGATCACTTCTCGCCGATGCCTTCTCTTCTCGCTCTCACTTGCGTAAGTTAGATGCTAGTTGCTGCTGCAGACTTGTTCTTTCTTCAGCCTTTCCCTCACCTAAAGGCTTTGATAGTTCTGTTACCCGGGAACGGGATTGCTGAGTCCTCTGTGGCTCACAGTTACTTCACACACCAGATGCAGGTCCAGCTGTGAGCTATCCAGGTGATGGCACCGAGCTGGATTGGGAGTACGACGAGGAGCGTAGTCGTTACTACGTGCGCTACCCGGACGATCAGTAGTGGAGCCTCTTACTAGGATTCGATCCGCCTGTGGTTGTTTTATCTGAGTTTGGTACTTTGACATTTGGCTTTTGCCCTTAGAGGGTTGTAGTGATCTTAATGTATGATGTTTGAGACTTGTACTGTTATTCTGTGACGTGGCGATTGTAAGCCAACTATTTTCAGTTTACTATCCCTCTTTTACATGAGTTGTGCAAAGATTACCAAACTTGAGATCATTCTAGGATGGACTTATGCCTTTAAGTCGTGCCTCGACACGTAGGAGGTATAACTCCATCCTGGGCATTACAAGTTGGTATTCAGAGCCTTCTCCGACCTAGGAGCCCCCACTGTTTGATCGAACCGTTGACGGTTGAGTCTAGGCACACACTGAAAACTTTTTGAGTCCTATATTATATCGGAGAGTAGGATTTCTTTGCTTCTCATCCCCTTTCTCTCTGGTGAGGACTCCTGACGTCTACTCTTGTCTCTCCTATCTTCAAAATTTGCACAATTTTTTTAGGAATCCCGCGAGTATTCTGGGATTGTTTCGATGTTCTTGTGACAAAGATATTGTTCTCGATGCCTCCTGTTACCGAGGAGTTGAGCTTCGGGGTATCGTTGTAACAAGCATATCGCGACAGTACTAAATACTTAAGACGGCCGACATCGAAAATCTCCCCTATACGGCCAGTGGCAAGATAACCCCGACATCACCCAGTACTGGGGAGGTAGTTCGGGAGTATTGCCATAGCTTGTTATAGTGGATGCTTTTCGAAGGTCCGAGGTACACAGTTTCCGAGAAAGACTGGTTATGTGTTGAAGGATGGATACACCTGGATGTAGGTTAGAGTTGATTGCGCGGTGCTTCCCGTGTATCCCCAACACCTGATTGCATAACTGGAATCTTTCGGAAAACTATAGGTGGGTTTTATCCAGTAGATCGTAGGCATTCTTCCAACGAATGCAGGTTAGTGAGTTCGGGGTTCGACATTGAGTGAAGGGGTTATATGACCGAGGTTACTATCAGGAGTTGCATCTTAAAGGGTCCTTGGCTATGCTGATCCGGGGATTGCAAAACCTTTTCGTAACGCGTTCATATGCTTTCAGCACAAAGATGTTAGAACGAAACTCCTCTCTTGTGTTTGTTCCTTTCCGTACCTTGTTGTTTTTATTATTTTATCCTTTTGATCCCTATGTGGCTTCTCGTGAAGACTGATGTTATCAATTAACTGAGAAATATCATTCGTTCCTCTTGTTCGGATGATTTCATTCGTTCTTATTGTTCGAATGATTATTGTGAAGACTTGTTGCAATTCATTCCATTGATTCAGCTTATTCCTTTGTCAATCAATTGCTGATTCGTGGTCATCTCTTACAGGATGGCTCCGAAAAAGGTTCCGAATGCCAACCCAGAGGTGGAAGAGGTCCCAGAGCATCCTCCTTCCCCTCCTCCTCCGCCTGAGGCTTGGAGAGCAATTATGCAGACTACTGCTCAGAACACTCAGTTGATGATGCAGATGATGCAAGCTAATCAAGCTAATCAAGCTAATCAGGGCATTCCAATGAACCAAGGCAACTTCTTCCAGCAGCACCATGCTACCCTCAACCAGTTCTTGGCCAACAATCCTAAAGCTTTCAGTTACTGTGTCGACCCTCTTGATGCTGAAGATTGGCTAACCGATATCAAGAAGCATTTTGAGTGCAGTAACGTGAAAGAAGATGACTATGTGAAGTTTGCAGCCTTCCAACTGAAAGATCAAGCAGCTGATTGGTGGCAGCAGTACAAAGACTCAAGGCCGGGTCAAGTGATCTCTTGGGAGAATTTCTGCAAGGATTTCCGCTCGCATCACATTCCTATAAGTGTTATCGAGGGTATGCGTGAGCAATTCCGCAACCTCAAGCAGGGCTCCATGACAGTCTATCAGTATAATGTCAAGTTCCAAAACCTCGCTCGTTATGCAAAGCAAGACATTCCTGATGCAAAGAGAAAAATCTATCAGTTCCGTGGAGGTCTCAAAGATGAACTTCAGCTTGCTCTCACCTTGTTCGAGCCAGACGAATTCGATAAGTTCTATAATATGGCTTTGAAACAAGAAGCAGCTCAGCTTAAGATGGAGGCTTCTAAGAAGAGAATTCGAGATGCTGTTCACTCTACCTCATCGTCTCAGTTGGCTGCGAAACAACAGAAATTCTAGCTTCCTCCTCCTCCAATGATTCGAGCTCCATTCAACAACTCCAGCAACTTCAACAACTCCAACAACAAAAACTCTAGTGGTCGTGGTTTCTCCCACCCACCCAACCCAAGCAACCAGTCGAAGAAGCAGTTTCAGTCTCAAGGCTCCAAGTCCAGTGGCTCTCAGTTCCGTCCTCTCTCAGAAGTGACTTGCAACAAATGCACTCAGAAAGGTCACTATGCAAACAGATGTCCGAATCCGAAGCGTCTTCCTCCTCCTCCTCCTGTCGGTACCGCTATGGTCAAGCATGATCCAAGGGCTGCAAGGGTTAATCTGATGAATGCAGCACAAGCCGAGGCTTCTTCTGATGTCATTCTGGGTAACCTTCCAGTGAACTCTATCCCTGCTAAAGTGTTATTTGATTCGGGTGCATCATGCTCTTTCATGTCTCAACCTTTTGCATCCAAGTATAATGTGGACATCAAAAGCTTGCCAAGGGAGTTATCAGTTATTTCTCCGGGGATACGAATGCATTCCAGCATATATGCTCCGGATGTTTCTATTCGCATGGGCGATTATCGATTTTTGGCTTCTCCGGTGATTCTTGGTCATTCTGACATCGACCTCATTCTCGGAATGGATTGGCTTTCTCAGCACGATGCTCACATTGATTGTGCTCAAAAGGAAGTCAAGTTGACGCATTCTGATGAAGATGTGATTATCTTCGCCTCCAGGGATAATACTATTCGGCTTTTCTCTCTTAATGATAAGGGTGAAATTAATGCCATAGAGCAAATTCCAGTGGTGAATGAATATCAAGACGTCTTTCCAGAAGAACTTCCAGGCATGCCTCCACACCGTCAGGTGGAGTTTGTCATTGAACTCGAGCCGGGCACCGAACCTGTTTGCCGGCGTCCATACAAGCTCTCTTCAGATGAATTGAAGGAATTGAAGAAACAGTTGGATGAACATGAGCGTATGGGTCTCATCAGACCGAGTACATCTCCGTGGGGCTGTTGTGTCTTATTTGTCAAGAAGAAAGATGGCACGGAGCGTCTCTGTGTTGACTACCGGCCACTGAACAAGAAGACGATTAAGAACAAGTATCCGCTCCCCAACATCAACGAACTCTTTGAGCAGCTCAAAGGAGCTAAAGTGTTCTCTAAGCTTGACCTCCGAATGGGCTACCATCAAATTCGCATTCGCGAGGAAGACATTCCCAAGACGGCCTTCAGAACGAGCTACGGTTCATATGAGTATACCGTCATGTCCTTCGGTCTCGCCAATGTTCCTCCTACCTTTTCAAGGATGATGCATTACATCTTCAACCCCTATACTGGCGAGTTTGTGCTTGTGTATCTGGATGATATTCTGGTGTTTTCCAAGAATGAAGAAGATCACGAAAAGCACTTGCGTCTGGTTCTTGATCGACTCCGAGAGCATAAATTCTATGCCAAGTTCTCCAAGTGCGAGTTTTGGCTCGATAAGGTTTTGTACCTGGGCCACATTATCTCAGCTGACGGTATTGCGGTTAATCCCGAGAAAGTTGAAGCAATTGTCAACTGGGAAGCTCCTCAGAACGTCAAGCAGCTCCGCAGTTTTCTGGGTCTTGCCAGCTATTGCAGAAGGTTTGTGGAGAACTTCTCCAAGATTGCCAAGCCTCTTTCCAACCTCCTTCAGAAGAATGTCAAATACTTTTGGTCTCCCGAGTGTGAAGTGGCTTTCAAAACCCTCAAAGAGAAGCTTGTTTCCGCTCCAGTTCTGATTCCTCCAGATGAATCCAAGCCCTATGAAGTGTTCTGTGACGCTTCTCTTCAAGGTCTTGGTGGTGTGCTTATGCAAGATAAGAGAATTGTGGCATACACTTCACGTCAGCTAAAGCCAGCTGAGAAGAACTATCCCACACACGATCTCGAGCTAGCAGCTGTGGTACATGCTCTGATTACGTGGAGACATCTGTTGTTGGGCAGAAAGGTCGACATCTTCACTGATCACAAGAGCTTGAAGTACATCTTCACACAGCCGCATCTGAACCTCCGCCAGACTCGTTGGGTCGAGATGATCCAAGAGTACAACCCCAGCATTGAGTACACTCCAGGCAAGGCGAATGTGATTGCAGATGCTTTGAGCAGAAAGGCATATTGCAACAGCCTTCTTATCAAGCCACACCAGCCAGAGCTTTGTGAAGCTTTCAGGAAGCTCAACCTTCAAGTTGTTCCGCAGGGTTTTCTTGCAAATCTCCAAATTGCTCCTACCTTGGAAGATCAAGTCCATGAGGCCCAGCTCAGTGATACCATGGTGAAGAAGGTGAAACATGGCATTGCAAAGGGCACTCCAAAATATAAGTGCTTCCGTGTTGATGAGAGAGATACCTTGTTCTTCGAGGACAGACTCGTTGTTCCCAAAGGTGATCTCAGGAAGCTCATAATGGAAAAAGCTCATGACTCTCTCCTTTCCATTCATCCTGGCAGTTCCAAGATGTACCAAGACCTCAAGCAATCTTACTGGTGGACACGCATGAAAAGGGAAATTGCCCAATTCGTGAATGAATGTGATGTATGCAGAAGAGTGAAAGCAGAACATCAACGTCCAGCCGGTCTTCTCCAACCTCTTCCTATTCCTGAGTGGAAGTTCGACCACATTGAAATGGACTTCGTCACTGGCTTTCCTAAATCCAAGCGAGGCAATGATGCTATCTTTGTGGTGATTGACAAGCTTACCAAAGTCGCTCACTTTCTTCCAGTCAAAGAATCAATCAATGCAGCTCAACTTGCAGAGCTGTACACTTCCAGAATTGTGTCCCTGCATGGCATTCCTCAAGTGATATCCTCAGACCGTGGCAGCTTGTTCACATCAAGGTTCTGGGACTCCTTTCAGTCCGCCATGGGCACGAAGATCAGGTTCAACACTGCCTTTCACCCTCAGACTAGTGGTCAAGTCGAGCGTGTGAATCAGATCCTAGAAGATATGCTCAGAGCCTGTGTCATCTCCTTCGGCATGAAATGGGAAGACTGCCTTCCATTTGCCGAGTTCTCTTACAACAACAGCTTTCAAGCAAGTGCAGGCAAAGCACCGTTTGAAATTCTCTATGGCAGAAAGTGCCGTACCCCTCTCAACTGGTCTGAAACAGGTGAACGCCAACTTCTTGGCAATGACTTGATCTCAGAAGCCGAAGAAATGTGCAAAGTCATACGTGAGAATCTCAAGGCCGCTCAGTCGCGTCAGAAGAGCTACTATGATGGAAAGCATCGTGATTTGGCTTTCGACATCGGTGATCATGTCTATCTCCGAGTTTCTCCGATGAAAGGAACCCAAAGATTCGGTATCAAAGGAAAACTTGCTCCTAGATACGTCGGGCCTTTCAAAATTCTTGGCAAAAGAGGCGATCTAGCCTATCAGCTCGAGCTCCCTTCCAACTTTGCAAATGTTCATGATGTCTTCCATGTGTCTCAACTTCGCAAATGCTTCAAGGCACCTGAGCGCATGATTCCGTTTGAGGAGATTGATCTTCAACAAGACCTTTCCTACCGAGAGCATCCAGTTGCAATTCTCGAAGAAACCGAACGCAAGACTCGCAACAAGTCCATCAAGTTTCTGAAAGTCAAGTGGTCACATCACACAGACCGAGAAGCTACCTGGGAACGAGAAGATCATCTTCGTTCCGAGTACCCTTCCTTTTTCCAGTCCTAGATCTCGGGACGAGATCTTTTTGTAGTAGAGGAGAGTTTGTAATGCCCCGGATGTAATACTTTCCCTTTTGGGCATATAAAAAATCTCCGGCTTCATCTATTTCCTTTTCGGGTTCTTTGTCTTTCGGGCTTTCGTCGTTTTGTTGTGTGAGTGTGTGGCATTCATTCATATCATGTAGACATGTGCATTGCATTGCATTTGTGTTGTGGGTTGCATCCGGATCATGGCGTTTCTTCCCGTTGTCCGTTTCGTGTTCCGGAGCTTCCTCACGTGTCCGTGACGTCCCGTAGGCCTACTTTGTTGTTCGGGCGTTTTTCGTTACCGGTGTGCCGCGAGGTTGTGTTGTGTGTTGTTGTTTTGTTGTGTGCAACCCGCCTCTCAAATCTCGTCTCGTTTGGACTCCGTTGACTTTTCCCTCCGTTGTCCGTGTGGGTCCGAAGTGCCCTTACTTCGTGTCCCGGAAATACCCCTACTGCAGTCTTTTATCTCCGTCCAGGCCTTTTAAATCCATCCCCGCGATCGGATCCGTTGGATCAGATCGGAGGGCTCCTAGCGCCCCTAAAACTCCTCCTAACCCTAAATTTCTGCTACATATAGACCCCCTAGTCTATTTTGGCTTCCCCTTCTTCTTCCCCTTCTCCACCATTTTGTTTTTTTTCCTTTTTTCTTTCAGATCCAAATCAGATCCAAAGTTCCTCCTGGATCCCGAGGAACCAGCCGATCTGGCCAGTCCCTCGTTCACCGCCGAGCCGCCCCGACCGATTTTCCCTCCGTTCCCGCGAAGTCAACGCGTCGAGCAGCCAGGAGCACGGATCGCCGCAGCCGCACCGAGCCAGCTGGGCCCGTGCGCCGCTCGAGCCCCAGGACCACATCCCCGCACCCCCAGCGCCCGATCGCCGGCCTCCCTCGCCTCACGGCCTTCCGCGGGTGGGCCTCCCCTCCGCCTCGCAGCCGGCCCAGCCCCGCAGCCGTCCGCCTCCGCTCGCCACCTGGGCCGCGCCGACCGCAGCCTCCGCCGCTGGGCCGCGCCGCGCCGCCGCGGGCCCGTCCCTCCGCGCTCCAGCGCCGGATCGCTGGGCCGCCTCCTTCACCGCGGCGCCGCCGGCCCAATCCGCCGCCTCTCCCTCCGGGCCGGATCCAGATTCCAGCCGCGGGCCCGTTTCTGTTCATCCAGATCTGCTAGGTTGTTTTTTTTTCTCCTCTAAGTCCCTGTTTTCCTGATCTGTGATGCATACTTTGACCTGCTCTAACTTTTTACCTGCTGCTCCGTTTTGCGCGTGTAGCATGTCCAGATGTTCGTGGAGATGTCCTCTACGTTTTACCTGTTGTTGTCATGCATGTTAGATGTCATCTTGACACTTGTTTTGCTGTTGCAAGAGTGCATCATGATATAAACTGCTGTTATGTGTTATTTTTATGCCACCTTTGACTTGTGATATATTTTAGCTCGTTTGTCCAAACGATGCAAATGACATGTCCACGTGTTTGTCTTGCCACGAACTACGTGTTGGGTGTGATAGGTTGCATGGTAGATTTATTGTTGCCTTGTTATCTTCATTGCAAAGTGCCATGCTCACATGTTGTGTTTTCACTTGTTATGAAATGCCATCTTGTTGAGCTCGTTGTAATCGGTGTGTTCACCACATTGATGCATGCTTGTGTGTTTCGGGATCACCGTCATATGTATTTTGATGAGGTGCTTACCCTTTGCCATGTTTAGTTTCGAGGTGACTTAAACATGCTCTTTTTGATGCTATGATGATGTTGCTGTTTTAGGACTTAGTGAAATTTCACTAAGTCTGAAATCTGTAACGTTCCGATGCCATGTTCGTGTGATGTTGTAGGACAAAGCATGATAGTTTTGGGGTGGATTTTGATTGTTCCTTGAAGTATATATTGTTGTCTTTCCATTCATGTCCTCACATGTCCATTTGAGTGGCTGTAGCATGTTTATCTTTTGCTCTAAAGTTTCAATAAAATTCTGCTGCCAGAATTTTATTTCAAAGTTCAATATGTCCAAGATCATTGCTATTGATCCGTGACTCCGTTGGGGGTGCACTTGGGACCAAGTTGCTGTACTTTATATATAGTTTATGTTCAAGTCCTTTGCCATGCTTTTTGGGTGCTGTAGATTAATTATTTTGAGCTCCCAAGTTGCTATGTTGCTGTAATTTGCAGTTTTCGCTCAAATCTTGTTTCGGGCATAACTTTTAGCCCGTAACTCCGATTTCAGCGAATCTTATATCAAACTTGGGTGATTTTCTGTGTAGATTACTAATATCAGGTTGTTATCTTGTTTTGAGGTGTTTTGCTTGAGTGATGTTTTACGTGCTCCATGTGCATCCCTAGTGCATCCATCATGCATTCATGTTTTTCGAGTGCGCATTGCATCGTGTTGATTGGTGCTTGGTGTGTTTGTCTTGTTTAGAGCCGGAAGTTGAGCACGAGTTTTCCAACGAGGTTGAGCACGAGGTTTCCAACGAGTTTGAGCACGAGGACCCTTCTTTCGATCCGAACGTCTTCTCTTCAGGCAAGATGACCGAACCCCGATAACTTTACTATCTTTGCCTATTGCTAGTAGTCTCGATCTATAGTTTTGCCTCGATGCCCATGTTCTTCTTGTCAGCCTCCTACTTGTAACCAAATGCCATGTTTAACCACCCTACCTATGCAAACCGTTGCTTGGCTAAGTACGCTTCGCTCAGCCCTTCTTATAGCGTTGCTAGTTGCAGGTGAAGTGAAGATGCTTGCTCCATGTTGAAGTTTGGTTGGGTTATATCACACTATATAAATGCTTTAACTGAAATCACCTATATATTGGCAAGGGTGGAAGGCTAAGCCTTTTGCTTGGTGATTTGTTCCACTCATGCCGTTAGGATCCGTATAAGCCGGTTTTATGTTCCTTGATTATGCGTTCCTAACACGGTTGGGGTGTATGGGACCCCCTCGATAAACCGCTAAGTGCTAAGTCTTTTCCAGCAAATCCCAACATTGGTACTATTTGCCTAATAACAAACTAAACATGCATAGGGAGTAATTAACCCTCTTTCTTAATCAACAACCCCGGGCCAGTGCTCCACATGAGTGTTGGTCCGAAACGGGGGTCCTGCGGGGCCACCTCGAGGAAACTCAAGGTTTGGTAAAAACCCGTAGCATCACCCATCCGGTCGTGGCCTGAGACGAGATATGCGCGGCTACTATCAGGGTGTCGGCACGCCGGGAGGATTTGCTGGATTAGCCTTACCTTAGCTCGGTATATCTTGAGCACGGGATTCCGAGGATACTCGGGTCTTCCCACTTTGGAGTTGCGACTCCGCGGATCGTGGGCTTGTAATGGGTCAAGTTGGAACACCCCTGCAGGGTTTGAACTTTCGAAAGCCGTGCCCGCGGTTATGTGGCAGATGGGAGCTTGTTAATTCCGGTTGTAGAAAACTTGACACAATGATACTAATACACTACCAGCGTGTGTTCCGTGACTGTCAATTTCCGAATAGGGATTCGGGAGTTGAACACGGAGGGGTTATGTTTGTGAGCTTGTAGCTAGGATCACTTCGTGATCACTTCTCGCGATGCCTTCTCTTCTCGCTCTCACTTGCGTAAGCTAGATGCTAGTTGCTGCTGCAGACTTGTTCTTTCTTCAGCCTTTTCCCTCACCCAAAGGCTTTGATAGTTCTGTTACCCGGGAACGGGATTGCTGAGTCCTCTGTGGCTCACAGTTACTTCACACACCAGATGCAGGTCCAGCTGTGAGCTATCCAGGTGATGGCACCGAGCTGGATTGGGAGTACGACGAGGAGCGTAGTCGTTACTACGTGCGCTACCCGGACGATCAGTAGTGGAGTCTCTTACTAGGATTTCGATCCGCCTGTGGTTGTTTTATTTATCTGAGTTTGGTACTTTGACATTTGGGTTTTGCCCTTAGAGGGTTGTAGTGATCTTAATGTATGATGTTTGAGACTTGTACTGTTATTCTGTGACGTGGCGAGTGTAAGCCAACTATTTTCAGTTTACTATCCCCTTTTACATGAGTTGTGCAAAGATTACCAAACTTGAGATCATTCTAGGATGGACTTATGCCTTTAAGTCGTGCCTCGACACGTAGGAGGTATAACTCCATCCTGGGCATTACACCGGCGGCGGGCTGGCCTCATGGGAAGGGCAGCGCCGCTCCGTCGGCTCCACCCGCGAAGCACGCCGCAGACGCGGTTGGGGGCGCAAGGCCGACCGCCAAGAGGAGGCGCGTCACCCAGGCGTCGAGGCGTTCTGTGTTGATGCTGCCGGGGTAAGTCTTTCTTCTTCTTTGGCTCCGAGCCGGGCGACTTTGTTGAGCCCCCCTTTGTGCTGATTTGTCCTAGTTTCAGATTGCCAATCTCGTTGGCGTTGGCGGCGGCGGAGACCGTGTCCCCCGATGGTGCTGGGTTCCGGACGAGCTGGTCCAGCACCGTCGATCCAGGCGAGGAGGAGGAGGTGCGGGCGGATCCGGACCTTGGTCGGGATCCGTCCAATGCGAAGGGCCGGGCCTGGTGAGACCGGGACCGGGCCGAGGCCGCGTTGAAGGCGGCGTCGACAATGGCTTGAACCACGGCCGCGGAGGCGTGGGCGCGAGCCGGCGAGGAGCCGGCGTGGCCGAAGATGCCGGCCGGAACGATGGTGGCGACAACGGTGTTCGTCCCGCCGTTGGAGGAGGGGCACGGCCAGGGCGGCCGTGCCGATGCGATGGACCTTGACCAGGAGGTCGTGGTCATCGAGGACGAGACCCCGCCGTGGGCCGATGCGGCCGAACGGGCGGGGGCGGCTGGAGGCGCCTTGGGGGTGCCGACGATGGCGGCGCCAGAGAGGACACCGGCTGCGGGCGAGGCTGCCGGAGGTGAGCACACCTTGGTGCTTTAGCCCGGGGGTCGACGGGTCGGGGAGCCGGTGCTGCCGCAACGCGGAGCCGACGAGGTCTTCTTTGGGCCCCCAACCCAGGAGGAGGTGGCCATGGCCGCCGTGACTCGGCGTCTGCGGGGGTGGACGGGCCGGATCGAGGCCTACGCCCGGGCCGAGTTGGAGCATGCGCGGGAGCTGGAGGACGTCGTGCTTGTAAGTCTTCTTACTGTTGCTTGCTTCATCTTTTTAGTGGAGGCGCGCCAGCGCACCCACTGGGTGTAGTCCCCGAGATTTGGGCCAACTGCGTAGCAGTTGGGCCGAATCTTTAAATTGTTGTCTTCTTTGCTGATTTCTGTTTCATTGCGCAACAACTGGACTCCTATCGGGTCGGTGTCTTCAGCCGGCTCCTTGACGCGCACGAGCAGCTCAAGGAGCAGCTGGACGCCAAGGAGGCGGAGCTCCGTGCCATGACATGTACATCCTCTTTTCTCTTTTTTCCCTTCTTTCTTGTGAGTCTTCGGGGTACTTTGTCTCTGAGTCGCGCTACTGCAGCCATGTTGGAGCGGGCGAGGCAAGAGGCGGTGGGGGTCTGGTAGGCGCTCGACGAAGCCGGCCAGCTCTAGGAGCGGCTGGCGGGCGACAAGAGACGCCTTGAGGTCGAGGTGGAGCGGCTTCGTGCGGAGACCGCCAAGGTCGCGGAGGCGCAGCTGGCCCTTGCCGAGGCGGACCAGCAGCGCGGCAAGCTGGCCGATGACAAGGGTCAGCTCCAGGCCGAGGTGGAGCGCCTGAAGGGAATCGTGGCCTTGGAGGAGGAGGCCAAGCAGGTGGAGACCCGGCGCCGCGAAGAGGCCGAGAAGGCGGTTGCGGACAAGGATGCCGAGCTGAAGGCGGCCCTTGCTGAGGTCACCCAGCTGGGGGAGGCGGTCAAGGACCGCGACCGTACTCTCGACTGGGAGCGGCGCAGTACGATGCTTGAGGCGCAGCACCTGGAAGAGTCCTTCTCCAGTGAGTGCTTTTCTTGAGTCTTTTGCCGGACTGAGGTTCCGGCTTCCTTTTTTCGTTGCGAATCTCTTTTGATTCCTTTCTTTGATAGGGGTCTTCCCGGAGATGCAGGACTTGGCGGAGGAGGCGGTTCGCTTCCAGCGTGATCCAGGGGGCGTGGTTGGCTCTGGGACCGACCCGCGTGTGGCCTGAACCTTCCCAGAGATCATGGTCGCGGCCGAGGCTCGTCTGCAAGCTTTGGGCGTGCAGATGGCGCGGCTCTCCGAGGCTGGGACAACGATGACGGCGGCCCTTTGGCCGGGCTCCACTGCGTCGACCAGCTTCTCGCGGCTTGCGCGGTGGCTTGAGGCGGGGCCGGATCGGCTCCATGACTGGCGCCTTTCCGCCTCCCGAGCTGGTGCCGAGATGGCACTCCGATTCGTGATGTCCTAGTATCCAGGCCTGTCGCTGAAGGCGCTGATGGGCCAGCGAGCCGGCTCGGAGAGCCAGCTAAAGGCGCAGGCTGGCAACATTGCCGCCCGGGCCAGCTACATCGCCGGGTTCTCCTACCACGATGAGTTCTGGCCTGAGCGGACAGAAGACGGCGTAGTCGTGCCTGTTGACGATTTCGGCCTGCTTCTCAATGATCCAGATGGCAGCTCCGAGGATATGAATGTTTATCGCGACATGGGTGTCGATGATGAAGTCACCGGCACCTCGGTGGGCCCAGCGGGTGCGGATGCGGACGCCTGAAGCTCCTGTTAAAAATCTTTGTAGATATCTCTGTTAGGTAGCAGGTCCACCCCACCCACTGGGTGTAACGAATTCTGGCCTTGGGCCTTTTATGAATTTAGAGTTTGTATGAATGTCATGGATGTTTCTGCTCTTGCTTATTTGTTTGTCGAGCCACTGTCGTGTGCCTCTCCCCCCTCGGGCCTCACCACCGCGAGTCTGATGGCCGAGGCTCTGGTCCGTGACAAGGGGTTTGGCCTTTGGGAGAGGACGCGCAGTAGTTAGGCGTTTGAAACGTTGAGCGTGAGCGAAACACCCACTAGGCCGGCTTGCGGTGATCCGGCGTGGCCGGATGACAGGCAGCCGGTCGTGTTGTGAAGTTTGCGAGTGGCGGAGCCGGGTCGATCGATCCGGCGCCGTGTTGCGGTGTTCGTGGATGTTTGCGCCTTTGCTTTTCGTTTGTCGGGCCATTTTCCCGTGCCTCTTCCCCCTCGAGCCTCCCCCGTGAGTCTGACGGCCGAGGCTCCGATCCATGACAAGGGGTTCGGCCTTTGGGAGAGGACGCGCAGTAGTTAGGCATTTGAAATGTTGAGCATGAGCGAAACACCCACTAGGCCGGCTTGCGGTGATCCGACGTGGCCAGATGACATGCAACCGGTCGTGTGGTGACTTGACTGTTCGTGGCATGGCCGGGTTGGGTGACCCAGGCGTCCGTGGCTTAGTTCTCGTGGCGTGTTGGTGCTCTAGCCTTTTTGCTCGCCGACCAACAACCGAATCCGGATATGTGGCTTAGCGTGGAGCTGGAGACCGCAGCGATCTCAACGTGCCAAGAAACGCTGAGCGAGGCGATGGGTGGGACCGAGCCGGCCAGCCCCTGAGTCCCCGGGTCGAACGAGTCGAACTGGAGGGCGGGTTTGGACGAAGAGGCAGGTGAAGTACAGAACGCTAGAGACACAAATAACTTGGTCGGAAAAGGACGGCGCAAGCATCGTTTGGGGACCCCATAGTTTTTAATTGAGCGCAAAAGGCAGCGATACATACATACACGGCTAACTGTAAAATGGACGGAGGAGATCCACATTCCAAGGACGGATTATTTCTTCTCCGGCCGTGTCCCTCTTGTGCTTGTTTGACTTGCGCTCATCGATGAGGTAGTAGGCGTAGCGGTCGCACAGGGCCTTGCTGATGATGAAGGGGCCCTCCCATGGGGAGGACAGCTTGTGCTGGTCGGCTTGCTGTTGGACGAGTCGGAGGACGATGTCTCCCTCGCGGAAAGCGAGGGGTTTGATCTTCTTGCTGTGGTAGTGCCTGAGGCCTTGCTGGTAGATGGTTGAGCGGCTGAGTGCTAGTAGACGTGCTTCTTCCAGTAGGTCGACGCTGTCCTCGCGGGCTTCCCTGGCTTCGGCCTTAGTGTACATTGTGACGCGTGGTGAGTCGAATTCGACGTCGGTCGGGATGACGGCTTCAGCTCCGTAGATGAGGAAGAACGGGGTAAACCCGGTCGATCTGTTCGGCGTTGTTCGGAGGCTTCAGAGGACGGTCGGCAGCTCGTCGAGCCCGGGTGAGCGGACGAGCGGTTCGACGAGCCGCAGCTTGATGCCGGACAGGATGAGGCCGTTTGCCCGCTCAACCTGGCCGTTGGACTGTGGGTGGCAACGGACGCTAGGTCGAGGCGGATGCCGAAGACGGAGTAGTATTGCACGAGCGCGCCCTTGGCGAAGTTGGTGCCATTGTCCGTGATGATGCTGTTCGGCATGCCGTAGCGCACCGCGATGTCCTGGATGAATCAAGCGGTTGTTGGCCCATCCAGCTTCTTGATCGGCCTTGCCTCGATCCATTTGGTGAATTTGTCAATTGCTACCAGCAAATGCGTCATGCCGCCTCAGGCTATTTTGAAGGGTCCCATCATGTCGAGCCCCATACCGCAAAAGGCCAGGCGATCAGTATGGTCCGGAGCGCCAATGTTGGTTGGTGGGTGCGTTTGCTGAAGCGCTGGCATCCCTCGCACTTGAGGACGAGCGATTTGGCGTCTTCAAGGGCCGTTGGCCAATAGAAGCCATGGCGGAAAGCCTTGGCCACCAGGGATCGTGAGGCGGCGCGGTGCCTGCACTCACCCTGGTGTATGTCGAGGAGGATGTCCACGCCCTTGTCTTGCTCGACGCAGCGCTGGAACACGCCGGTGGGACTGCGCTTGACGAGCTCGTTGTTGATGATGATGTAGGCGGGCGCTCGGCGCTGCACTTGCCGGGCTTCAGTCTCGTCGTCGGGTAGGGTCCCGCTCTCCAGGAACTCCTTGATGGGCAGGGCCCAAGATGGTGCCATCACCGTGGTGAGAACAGCCATTATGGTTGTTTCAGGGGCGGCGGCGTCCGAGCTGGGTCCGGCTGGACTGAGGGTTGCCGTTGCCGGCCGGGGTCGGTAGTTCTTGGGCCGGACTGAGCAGTCACCGGGTCTGGCTGAACAGTCCCGAGGCCAAGCTCCGCCGTTGCCGGGCCGGACTGAGCAGTCCCCGGGCCGGACTGAGCCGTCCCTGGGCTGAGCTCCTCCGTTGCCGGGCTGGGCTGAGCAATCCCCGAGTCGTCGGGGACGTGGATGGATTCCGAGTCTGGAGATGGTTTGACGGACGGTTTTCGCAGGTGCTCGAGGGAGACGCCGGACGGAATGGACTGTCGAGACGAGGCAATCTTGGCGAGTGTGTTGGCCGCCTTGTTTTCCACTCGTGGGACGTGGAGGAACTCGCAGCCTGCGACGAAGCCGGACATCTTCTGCACGGGGAAGCGGTAGCTTGCCATGTTGGGGTCAAGCGCGTCCCATTCGCCGGAGCACTGCTGTACCACCAGGTCCGAATCGCCGTAGCACAGGATTCGTCGGATTCCGAGTTCCTTGGCCAACTGGAGGCCATGCACAAGGGCTTCGTACTCGGCGACGTTGTTGGAGGCAGCGAAGTGGATCTGGAGTGCGTACTTGAGTCGGTCGCCCTTTGGGGATGACAGCACTATGCTGGCTCCCAGGCCGAGGCACATTTTGAGTCGTCAAAGTGCATGCGCCAGTGCGTCGAGTCTGGAGGTGGTGGCAAGTATTGGGTCTCTGTCCAGTCGACGAGGAAGTCGGCCAGAGCTTGGGACTTGATCGTGGTGCGGGGCTCATAGAGGATGGTGTGGCCGGCTAGCTCGAGCGCCCACTTGGCGATCCGGCCAGAGGCGTCGCGGCACCCGATGATCTCGCCGAGGGGGGCCGTGCTGACCACGGTGATTTCATGCTCTCGGAAATACTGCTTCAACTTCTTGGCGGTGAAGTACACGCCATAGCACATCTTCTGGTAGTGTGGGTAGTTCTGTTTTGAGGCGGAGAGCACCTCGCTCAGATAGTAGACGGGGCGCTGGACGGCTTGGATCTTGCCCTTCTCTGGTCGCTCGACCACGAGCACCGTGCTGACCAAGCGCGAGGTTGCGGCTATATAGAGCAACAACGGCTCCTTCTCAGCTGGGGCGGCCAGGATGGGTGCGTTGGAGAGCATGCGCTTGAGGTCCCGAAAAGCCTCGTCCGCTTGATCGTTCCATTCGAACGGCGTCGTCTTCTTCATCAGCTGGCATAGGGGCAAGGCCATCTCGCCCAGCTGGCTGAGGAACCGGCTGGCCGAGGCCAAGCAGCCGGTGAACTTTTGGACATCACACAGCCGAGCCGGCTTGCGCATGTGCTCGATGGCCTTAATTTTCTCCGGCTTTGCCTCAATGTCGTGTTCCGAGATGAGGAAGCCGAGTAGCTTTCCGGCCGGGACGCCGAAAACGCATTTCTCTGGGTTGATCTTGACCTTGTACTCGCACAGGTTGGCGAAGGTTTCCTTCAGGTCGTCGAGGAGCGTGAGGTGCTGCTTGGTCTTCACCATGATGTCGTCCACGTAGACGTGGATATTGCGGCCGAGCTGCGGCAGCAAGAATTTCTGCATGCACCGCTGGAAGGTGGCTCCAGCGTTCTTCAGGCTGAACGACATGGTGATGTAGCAATACGCCCCAAAGGGCGTGATGAAGGACGTCTTCAGGGCGTCGGCTGGGTCCAGCTTGATCTGCTGGTAGCCAGAGTAGGCGTCTAAGAAGGACAGGAGCTCGCACCCGGCGGTGGAGTCGATGACTTGGTCGATTCGCGGGAGGGCGAATGGATCCTTGGGGCAGGCTTTGTTCAGGCTGGTGTAGTCGATACACATGCGCCATGTGTTGTTTTTTTGTAGGACGAGGACTGGGTTGGCCAGCCACTCGGGGTGGAATACTTCCATGATGAAGCCGGCCGCCAAAAGCTTGGCGATCTCTTCACCGATGGTCCTTCTCTTCTCTTTGGAGAAACGTCGTAGGGGTTAGCGGACAGGCTTGGCGTCCTTGCGGACGTGAAGTTTGTGCTCGGCGTAATTCCTCGGGATGCCCAGCATGTCCTTTGGGGACCATGCAAAGATATCCCGACTCTCATGGAGGAAGTCGACGAACTTGCCTTCCTATTTGTCGCTGAGGCGAGTTCCCACGACGACATACTTGCTGCAGCTGGGGTCTTCTGGGTTCAACTTCACCCATTTGGTCTCCTTGGAGGGTTTGAACGCGGCTACGTTGGCCGGCTCCTCGGCCGGGACTGGCATGGCTGCTGCCTCGACGACAAGGGTGACGATCCGGTCGAGCTGGCGCCGCTCCTCGGCGATGACCATTGACTCGGCCAGCTTGGACCCCTCTCGGGCGCACTCCAGAGATTGCAGTAGTCGGCGGTGATGGTGATGAGGCCCTTTGGACCCGACAGCTTCATCTTCAAGTAGGCGTAGTGGGGGACCGCCATAAATTTGGCGAGTGCGGGTCGGCCAAGCAACGCGTGGTGCGCGCTGGATAGGTCCACCACCTCGAACCACATCGGCTCGCGTCGGAAATGGCTGCTGTTGCCGAATAGGACATCGAGCCGGATCCGGCCGATCGGAGAGCAGAAGTGGCCGGGCACAATGCCGTGGAAGACGGTCCTCGTGTCACACCTTGATTTTCATGCCACATAGCTTAAGCTAATTACCATGTTGAAAATGTGGATTGACAAAAACTTTTGAGTGATTTTGACTCTTCTTGATTGACTTTCTGTTTGCTGCCTGCTAGTGCTCTAAAAATCAAATAAATCCTCCAACTCTTATACTTCATCTCCTTGACCCAAAACCTTTTCCCAATGATCATGCCATGTGTATAGACCAGTATAGTATTTTCTTATAAAAATATTTTGGCCAAATAGTATTTTCTAAAAATTAGTTTTCCAAAAACCCCTGAATTGAGGTTTGCACTACAAGTACCTTATTTAGGGTGTGAAAAATCTTTCAAAAAGTATATTTGAATCCTATTAGGTATAGGACTCCCAGAAACCACAAAATTATAATTTTAAAAGTTATTTTTATATTTTATTTAAAAGCTTTTTCTTAAGGCCAGAGATGGTCTTTAATAGGAAAAAATTATTTAACTATTTCAAACAATATTTGCCAAAATTCAGGGAAACTCATAGGACATATATTGTCCATATATAAGAGTTTCAACACATGGTCATGTTCAAAATATTGGACAAATCCTTCCAAAACCCTTTCTGGATATTTCAAGCTTTTGAAATATTTACAAAGGAAATATTCTCCAAAAATTCTAGGGAAATTCAATAATGTCATATATGACATATTTGATGATCTTGCAAAGCCTCATGCCTTGAAGATCAAGGAATCATCATCTAATCCCCTCAAAACCATTTCTGTCCATTTTGAAGTTTGAGCAACTTTACATTGCCAAACTTGTCCAAATGCTCTCAAACTTGGTGCACATGCTAAAATGATGTAATTATGCATCTATGCCAAATGGCACAAGTTTTGGAGAAGCATAACTTGGTCTAATTGCCCCAAAACCATTTCTGTTCAAATTCAAATTTGAACAACTTTTTATCTGGGGCCTCAAACTTTGTGGGCATGATCATAACCCCAAATGATGATGCTACACCAAGTGGTGCATCAAGGGGAGATGATTTTCTTAACTCAAACATGGTGAAACCATTTCTGTTGATTTCTAGGGTTCACCAAAGTTACATTGGCAACTTTTCCCAAATAAGCTCAAATTTGGTGGAAGGGCCTAATTGTGTGTAACATTCCATCCTTTTAAGTCTCATGTCAAGTGGAGCTATTTTACTTGCCCAAAACATGATCAAACACCTTCTGTCAAATTACTAAAACCCTTGTTTTGACCACTTTTACTATTCCCCTTCACCTCAAATTCTTACCACAGCTTTTCCTAGTCCTATTCTACCTCCAGTAACTCTCCCCTACCTCAGCTCAATCATTGGAGGGGGTAAAACCCCAATTTACTCTTCTGGACAACATTTTTCACCTCCTCCTTCACCTCCCTCCTCATTCCAGTGGCTCCCCAGGGCATCCAGGACCATCACATGATTGTTTACTACCCCCTCGACCCCCCCAGACAGCTTTGGGCATGATGGACGCGTCCAGGGCAGCGAGGGCACGGCCATGCCGGCCAAACGGGTCTCTGGAGCGCGCTACAGTGCCCTGGCACACTATTGCCACGCCCAATCACCGGCCCCGACCACCTAGGGCCTCCGCCCTCGTGTCCCCCGAGGTTGCCTCGGCGTCCGGGACACGCTGGGCGGTCGGCCACCTCCTCTCTCCCCCTCTCTCACCCCTGCTCGCACGCGCGCCATGGCCGCCCGAGCGCCCAGTGATCAGCCCCACACGCGCGACGCCCAGGCCTTTCCCCACTGCCTCTCTTCTCTCCCCTCGTCCTAGACCAACTCCAGGAACACCCCGGACACACTTCGGCAAGCTCACGTGACCCGTGGCTACGGCAACATGCTCACCGGCGCACGGCGCCTCGGTGGACCGTCACCTATCTACTTATAGGGCACCCCCGAGCCCCCTTGCGGCTCCTTTGGCACTCTCCCTCTCCCGTGCGTCTCCCAAGCCGACCCATTGCCCTCCCCGTGCCCTATAGCCTCCTCCCTGGCCGGAGCAGAGCCGCTGGCCGCCGCTCGAATTCGGGCAACCCCGAGCCCCTCTCTCTCTCCTAGCCACTCCGGTGCCACCGCACGACCTCCAGGGAGCTCCCCACCTCCGCCAAACCTCCCCAGGATGCCGTGCGTTCGAAGCCCAAGGTGGCCGAGGCCCTCCTCCGCCGCGGTTGAACCCCTGCTCGCCTTGGTCCTCCCCGACAGGCGTGCAACCCATGGTTGGGTGCGCCTCACCGCGCTGGTCACTCCAATGGCCGGGGCGTCGCCGAAGACGGCCCGAGTCGACGGGGCCACGACGGCGAGCGCTCGGCCGTGCCTCCCCTGCCTCTGCTATGTTCGAGCGGGAGGTGGGGGAAGAACCTGCCGCTGGGGCCCGCGCGTCAGCGACCCAGTGGGCGGGCCCCTCCGTTTAAGTGGAAGCAGATCTGGCCTCGACCGCCTCCCCTACGCGGAAACGCCCTTCATGGAGGGCGCCTTCGACGTGGCCTGGCCCTCTGCGCGCGGCTGTGCAGTTGGGCCGGCCCAGTGCGCAGAAGCACTAAGCCTCGCCCTGTGCGCAGTAAGGGTATAACCCCTTTTCCTTTTCTTTTCTTTCCAGACAACTTCAAAAAAATCCTTGTATAATTCAAATTAGCTCCAAACTTGATGATTCAAATTTATTATGGCTCCATAAATCATGCTCTATCACATGGTGCAACATGCACATTTTTCCAGAATCGGTTCCTTCACAAATAATTATCAAATGCCATTATTTCATTTTCTGTGATGAACTTTAGAAAATCACAGAGGGCTCAAATTTGATCCAAATGCAATAGTTCAAATTCCTAGGTGCTTGTCATATCCAAACTTAGTTTTGGAACATTTTTATTAATACTTTCTGTACCCCACCAAATATTGAGCCATTTCTTCATATTTATCAGCTTTGCAAAATCCTAGGAAATTCATTTGAATTCCAAATCCAGTGAAACTAACTCCTAGATGCTTCTAAAATCATGACTTGTTGATGGGTGCCTTTGCTCATCATTCAAGAAAATATTTCTGTATACTTCTTTCAAATCCATAAACCCCTTGGTTCCATCATATTGAAATGATCGAAACTATCCATTGATCCAATGCCTATGAAAACATCTTGGTCATTTCTAATATGACCAGAGGTATCCTAGAAAAGTCCAACTCCTATTTTTAGAGCACTTTTATTTTTGCCTTGTTGTGTTGCTTATTATGATTGTTTCCATCGTTGGTTGACGAAATAAACGGAGTACTCGGAGATGGACCAGAAGGTTTGAAGACTCGGAAGAATAAGGCAAGCAGCCCTTTGACCATGTTCGAGAAACCTTTTTATGCATGTCTCATAGCAACTTATTATCAATGCATCGGAATCATGTTGAGGTAGAGACCACTTTGGTTGATGCCTTTGTTACATTGCTATTGAACTTGCATCAAACATGACCCTACCTTCCTATGAGGGTTATGTGCGTGGGAGTAGATAGATATATGCTATAGTAGTTGGCTACGCAAAATGGGTCAGGGTTATGCATTGAGTGAAACAAGTGTGGTTTGACATACTTGCCAATGACCCAGTGGGTGCCATTAATGCCCCTGGGAGATGATGAGAAACTAGGGCACTACTTGGTGAAGAAGTAGTGTACCGAGGCTTGGTGAGAGTGTTGTTGACAGAGATGGATTAGATTTATGTGTGACTACCGTCCCAACCAAACATGCGCAACCACTCTACCCTTATATGGGAAAGGGCATTATTGATTACCTAGGTCGATACTAGCATGGTGCCCGCATTACTAGTGACGGGGGTGACATGAGGTCACTCTCGGGACGGGGTCGTGCTTGGATAGGCGGCCATGACTATTTTCACAGGGCACCGAACACACCGTTGGTACCCCGTGTCAGTGGTATGAGATGAATATGGGAGCAAGGCTCCACAATCTTTAAGATGTGAAATGTATGGCACGGGGCTGTTACCAATCGAGTGGACTCTGTATTAGTGTCGTCTAGGGAAAGATAGTGATCGGGTGCTTACCCCGGGTACTTGAGGTACCGCGGGTCGTGGATGTCACGGAAGTTCCCCGGATCTTGTGGGTAAAGTGTGCAACCTCTGCAGAGTGTCAAACTATTTGAATAGCCGTGTCCGCGGTCAAGGACAGTTGGGTGGTGCTGCTTAGACTATGTCCATAAGTTTCTGGAAAACAACACGGTATGGTGGATCTGTCAATGTGATTGTGAGGAAGTCACAATGAGCTTGAGCATGAGTTGATTACAACTCTTTCTCGATAATGATGTCTGTGACCTCCAGACACTTGTTGCAGACACATGCATGTCCATGTTATATGTTGATCATACTTGCATATGAAAAACTAGCTTTCCGCAAAACTGCCAATTTAGTAGTAGAGCCTTGCATAATTATTCTATCATCACACTTGGGTTGCTTGCGAGTACATTCAAAGTACTCATTGGCTTGCCACTGGTTATTTTATTGGCCAGGCATGAGAGAACAGGTTATGATGAAGATTTCTTGGTGACGAGCATGCGAGCTAAGACGCTTCCCAGTCAGAATGCCTGTAGGGTTAAGGCAGATGGCATGGGTCCATGTTGTTATTGAAGATTTCCGCTGCAACGATATACTCAAGACTTGACCTTAATGTTCCTATTTGTGTAATACGGTATGTATGGATGTAAGACTCTTGTTATTCAGCTTCTATGTGTTCAGTGAGCATTGATCTCTGGGATCACTGTACACGTGCATTCGGTGATCACGACTTATGAGTCAGGGTCCCCACAGAGCTGGTATCAGAGCCATCCTGACTATAGGAAGCCTTAGTTAGCATGGTCGTTAGTTAGGGTAAAACTATTTTCAAAACTATTACTAGATTTCAAAACTATCTATACTTCTCTTCCCTTCTCAGTTTTTTTTTCCGAAAACCAGGCTATACTTGATCTCTTCCCCTTCAAAACTTTGGTCGTTAGAACCCCTATGCCGTGACAACTGGATTTTCTGTAATCCTTGTGGAGTGCACCTTGCCAAACACTCACTCACCACTTCTGCATGCAAGAATGGCGACACCACAACAAGGCGATGCCAACAAAGGATACATCCTCGAGGAATGAAGACATGAAGACCCAGAAGATGGTGACACCCTTGATAGTGCCCCAAGAAGATGCAACATTGGCCTATGATGACCAGGGTATAGGTTATGCAAAATCAGGATATACATCGCTAATGGAGTAATCCTGTCACTACCGTTGTTGTATCGGCAACCACCGATGGATGAGAACCTCGCCATTTGGTCCGCCTCACTATAGAGAGCAGGAAAACGGTTCTCTTCGTCCCCCGCTCTTGGTGTCGATGTTGTCATCAACGAAGCTGACGTGTTGGACCTCTATTATGCCTTGATATTGTCATTGCATACGGATTTCCCACCTGGTACCCTCGACGTCCCAGAAGGCACAAGGGATCGTCATGATTAAAGAGACAAAAGAAGACCGAGTCAACGCCAGCTACAAGGAGGCACCTTCACCACATCACCTCATCAGGCGAGAAGTTGTTGAAGATTCTTCAGGCTCAACCCGGATCGTTCACCAAGCAACTACTAGGGACATAGCAACACCTGAGGAAAACTCAGAATACTGCACGAGGCACAAGTCACGACACTGAGTCCGAGAACCCCTAGGGTAGGATGAGTCGTGTACCCCCCCTATGCGCTGTCGAGTCCGTATGATGGTTCGAATAGAACCATGATTGTGTGTTGTTAGCTTTTATTTGTTTGTGTTTCGACATAAGTCGCACTTCTGCCCTAGGCAATAAGCGCATGGCTATGTCATCTTCTTTGCCTTGTTTCTTTTGCTTGGGTCTTTTTGCACCTGCACTATAGAACCCCCTTTTAGGCATTTCCCTCCTCTACGCTACCTTTTCCCTCTCTTCTCTCTCCCCAACTGAAGACCCGCAAGCCAAGATGCACCAAGGATTCTACCTAGGCAACCAACTAGCACTGAAGACTTCTGCTACAACCTCCGTGACCAAGTACAACCCCGTAGAATTAAGTTCAACCCTCCAGACCAGTAACCCATTACTAGAACCTTTGAGACTTCACGAGACACTCCAGCTCGAATCCTTAACCATGTGCCTAACCCATAGTATTGCGAGAGAACCAGTTAAGCCTCTGCAACCTTGCACCACACTGGGTTCGTAATGGAGCTAGTGGACGCAGTGAACGAGCACATTTTCATCCTAATATAGCACAAGAACTGACGATGCCATAGATAGACCAATTTGAGGATATAAGACAGATGATTTGGTGGACTTACTATCGTAATGCATAGTCCTTCCAAGTATTTGGGTACTATAGGGACTTGAGATCTTGTGGAACACCGTAGACATCAGATTTGTAGAATTGTTGGATTATGTGGTGATTGATGGAAATTACCGGGCTATTGGAGTTGATCTATAGGAAGGAAACAAAATCTTGGAGTGGCATATGACGTGTTTCCTTAGAATAGAGATGCAATATCGTGAGCCTTGCAAGAATAGGTTGAGTGCTTGGATTGTGGAGTTTAATTTAAGCTTAGTAGCATGTATGACCTACCCATGGATTTTAGGGGAAGGCGTGCATATGGATTTGGGGATCGTAGGCATGTACAATTTTGTTAGACCGTCTCTCGAGAGTCATGAGGATATGTATGGCATGAGTGGTGATTGAAGTTGGTCTATGCGAGAAGATGCTTTTTCATTCGGTGTATCAGATAGAGCTAATGGAATCTCAGAAACCGTGCTTAAGGATAAGATGATAAACGTTCACTCACTCACTAGAATCCTTGAAACCCTTAAGCCCCACCAAGCCACAACCGGTCAGATTCCGACAACGGGCCTTCGCTCTAAGTTAGGAAGACCTTGCCAATACTCAACGGAGACCACCACCAATACCCCAGCCTACCTCGCGTGCCCCCATAGACCTCATGGAGTAATTGGACAAGTTGGGTAACATCATTATTTGATGGCCTGCTTGTCTGCCCGAAGACAAAGAAGAGGCGGACAGCTGGATAGAAGACATTTGAAGACCGCCCTGTCAAGAAGGAAGAACTACACCGACCATCGTCATCAAGAAGTAAACTTCCGCGTCGAACACCGGGCGTATCTGCAAACCACTCCTCTCGAAGGGACCGAGCATCTCCGTGTCGAAGGGACGCTCACACCAAGATTTATCGACCCTTCTTCAAGACCACTGCAAGGCAAATAGTAGACGTCCACCAGCTAGATTTACCACCTAAGATACCCTCCGTGCACCAAATATTCCACGAGTCATCACTCTGGAAGTACTTCTTACTTCCTAACCAGCCCGGTCCCCACAAGGAAATCACCAAGCCTATGACAGCTAACCCAACCTAACCTATGCAAGAGACCCCTCAGCAACCTGCATCAAAGAGGGTAACAAGCAAGAAGCCACACCACCAAGTACTTCAAGATCCCATGGAGCACCACTCGGAAGCAGAACCAACCAGAAGAAGTGAAGACTACCCCGTATCCAAGACTCCGTATTTCTTTCCACGCCTAGTCTGGGAATCTCGGGGACGAGATTCTTGTAAGGGGGGGTAGGTCTGTCACACACTGATTTTCATGCCACATAGCTTAAGCTAATTACCATGTTGAAAATGTGGATTGACAAAAACTTTTGAGTGATTTTGACTTTGCTTGATTGACTTTCTGTTTGCTGCCTGCTAGTGCTCTAAAAATCAAATAAATCCTCCAACTCTTATACTTCATCTCCTTGACCCAAAACCTTTTCCCAATGATCATGCCATGTGTATAGACCAGTATAGTATTTCCTTATAAAAATATTTTGGCCAAATAGTATTTTCTAAAAATTAGTTTTCCAAAAACCCCTGAATTGAGGTTTGCACTACAAGGACCTTATTTAGGGTGTGAAAAATCTTTCAAAAAGTATATTTGAATCCTATTAGGTATAGGACTCCCAGAAACCACATAATTATAATTTTAAAAGTTATTTTTATATTTTATTTAAAAGCTTTTTCTTAAGGCCAGAGATGGTCTTTAATAGGGAAACTTATTTAACTATTTCAAAAAATATTTGCCAAAATTCGGGGAAACTCATAGGACATATATTGTCCATATATAAGAGTTTCAACACATGGTCATGTTCAAAATATTGGACAAATCCTTCCAAAACCCTTTCTGGATATTTCAAGCTTTTGAAATATTTACAAAGGAAATATTCTCCAAAAATTCCAGGGAAATTCTATCATGTCATATATGACATATTTGATGATCTTGCAAAGCCTCATGCGTTGAAGATCAAGGAATCATCATCTAATCCCCTCAAAACCATTTCTGTCCATTTTGAAGTTTGAGCAACTTTACATTGCCAAACTTGTCCAAATGCTCTCAAACTTGGTGCACATGCTAAAATGATGTAATTATGCATCTATGCCAAATGGCACAAGTTTTGGAGAAGCATAACTTGGTCTAAGTGCCCCAAAACCATTTCTGTTCAAATTCAAATTTGAACAACTTTACATTACCAACTTTTTACCTGGGGCCTCAAACTTTGTGGGCATGATCATAACCCCAAATGATGATGCTACACCAAGTGGTGCATCAAGGGGAGATGATTTGCTTAACTCAAACATGGTGAAACCATTTCTGTTGATTTCTGGGGTTCACCAAAGTTACATTGGCAACTTTTCCCAAATAAGCTCAAATTTGGTGGAAGGGCCTAATTGTGTGTAATATTCCATCCTGTTAAGTCTCATGTCAAGTTGAGCTATTTTACTTGCCCAAAACATGATCAAATACCTTCTGTCAAATTACTAAAATCCTTGTTTTGACCACTTTTACTATTCCCCTTCACCTCAAATTCTTACCACAGCTTCTCCTAGTCCTATTCTACCTCCAGTAACTCTCCCTGCCTCAGCTCAATCATTGGTGGGGGTAAAACCCCAATTTACTCTTCTGGACAACAGTTTTCACCTCCTCCTTCACCTCCCTCCTCATTCCAGTGGCTCCCCAGGGCATCCAGGACAATCACACGATTGTTTACTACCCCCTCGACCCCCCAGACAGCTTTGGGCATGATGGACGCCTCCAGGAAAGCGAGGGCACGGCCATGCCGGCCAAACGGGTGCTCTGGAGCGCGCTACAGTGCCCTGGCACACTGTAGCCGCCCCCAATCACCGGCCCCGACCACCTAGGGCCTCCCCCCTCGTGTCCCCCGAGGCTGCCTCGGCGTCCGGGACACGCTGGGCGGTCGGCCCCCTCCTCTCTCCCCTCTCTCACCCCTGCTCGCACGCGCGCCATGGCCGCCCGAGCGCCCAGTGATCAGCCCCACACGCGCGACGCCCAGGCATTTCCCCACTGCCTCTCTTCTCTCCCCTCGTCCTAGACCAACTCCAGGAACACCCCGGACACACTGCGGCAAGCTCACGTGACCCGTGGCGATGACAACATGCTCACCGGCGCACGGCGCCTCGGTGGACCGTCGCCCACCTACTTATAGGGCACCCCGAGACCCCTTGCGGCTCCTTTGGCACTCTCCCTCTCCCGTGCGTCTCCCAAGCCGACCCATTGGCCTCCCTGTGCCCTACGACCTCCTCCCTGGCCGGAGCAGAGCCGCCGGCCGCCGCTCGAATTCGGGCAACCCCGAGCCCCTCTCTCCCTCCTAGCCACTCCGGTGCCACCGCACGACCTCCAGGGAGCTCCCCACCTCCGCCAAACCTCCCCAGGATGCCGTGCGTTCGAAGCCCAAGGTGGCCGAGGCCCTCCTCCGCCGTGGTTGAACCCCTGCTCGCCCTGGTCCTCCCCGACAGGCGTGCAACCCATGGTTGGGTGCGCCTCACCGCGCTGGTCACTCCAATGGCCGGGGCATCGCTGGAGACGGCCCGAGTCAACGGGGCCACGACGGCGAGCGCTCGGCCGTGCCTCCCCTGCCTCTGCTCAGTTCGAGCGGGAGGTTGGGGAAGAACCTGCGCTGGGGCCTGCGCGTCAGCGACCCAGTGGGCGGGCCCCTCCGTTTAAGTGGAAGCAGATCTGGCCTCGACCGCCTCCCCTGCGCGGAAACGCCCTTCCTGGCGGGCGCCTTCGACGTGGCCTGGCCCTCTGCGCGCGGCTGTGCAGTTGTGCCGGCCCAGCGCGCAGAAGCACTAAGCCTCGCCCTGTGCGCAGTAAGGGTATAACCCCTTTTCCTTTTCTTTTCTTTCCAGACAACTTCAAAAAAATCCTTGTATAATTCAAATTAGCTCCAAACTTGATGATTCAAATTTATTATGGCTCCATAAATCATCCTCTATCACATGGTGCAACATGCACATTTTTCCAGAATCATTTCCTTCACAAATAATTATCAAATGCCATTATTTCATTTTCTGTGATGAACTTTAGAAAATCACAAAGGGCTCAAATTTGATTCAAATGCAGTAGTTCAAATTCCTAGGTGCTTGTCATATCCAAACTTAGTTTTAGAACATTTTTATTAATACTTTCTGTACCCCACCAAATAGTGAGCCATTTCTTCATATTTATCAGCTTTGCAAAATCCTAGGAAATTCATTTGAATTCCAAATCCAGTGAAACCAACTCCTAGATGCTTCTAAAATCATGACTTGTTGATGGGTGCCTTTGCTCATCATTCAAGAAAATATTTTTGTATACTTCTTTCAAGTCCATAAACCCCTTGGTTCCATCATATTGAAATGATCGAAACTATCCATTGATCCAATGCCTATGAAAACACCTTGGTCATTTCTAATATGACCAGAGGTATCCTAGAAAAGTCCAACTCCTATTTTTAGAGCACTTTTATTTTTGCCTTGTTGTGTTGCTTATTATGATTGTTTCCATCGTTAGTTGACGAAATAAACAGAGTACTCGGAGATGGACCAGAAGGTTTGAAGACTCGGAAGAATAAGGCAAGCAGCCCTTTGACCATGTTCGAGAAACCTTTTTATGCATGTCTCATAGCACCTTATTATCAATGCATCGGAATCATGTTGAGGTAGAGACCACTTTGGTTGATGCCTTTGTTACTTTGCTATTGAACTTGCATCAAACATGACCCTACCTTCCTATGAGGGTTATGTGGGTGGGAGTAGATAGATATATGCTATAGTAGTTGGCTACGCAAAATGGGTCAGGGTTATGCATTGAGTGAAACAAGTGTGGTTTGACATACTTGCAAATGACCCAGTGGGTGCCATTAATGCCCCTGGGAGATGATGAGAAACTAGAGCACTACTTGGTGAAGAAGTAGTGTACCGAGGCTTGGTGAGAGTGTTGTTGACAGAGATGGATTAGATTTATGTGTGACTACCGTCCCAACCAAACATGCGCAACCACTCTACCCTTACATGGGAAAGGGCATTATTGATTACCTAGGTCGATACTAGAATGGTGCCCGCATTACTAGTGACGGGGGTGACATGAGGTCACTCTCAGGACGGGGTCGTGCTTGGATAGGCGGCCATGACTGTTTTCACAGGGCACCGAACACACCGTTGGTACCCCGTGTCAGTGGTATGAGATGAATATGGGAGCAAGGCTCCACAATCTTTAAGATGTGAAATGTTTGGCACGGGGCTGTTACCAATCGAGTGGACTCTGTGTTAGTGTCGTCTAGGGAAAGATAGTGATCGGGTGCTTACCCCGGGTACTTGAGGTACCGCGAGTCGTGGATGTCACGGAAGTTCCCCGGATCTTGTGGGTAAAGTGTGCAACCTCTGCAGAGTGTCAAACTATTCAAATAGCCGTGTCCGCGGTCAAGGACAGTTGGGTGGTGCTGCTTAGACTATGTCCATAAGTTTCTGGAAAACAACACGGTATGGTGGATCTGTCAATGTGATTGTGAGGAAGTCACAATGAGCTTGAGCATGAGTTGATTACAACTCTTTCTTGATAATGATGTCTGTGACCTCCAGACACTTGTTGCAGACACATGCATGTCCATGTTATATGTTGATCATACTTGCATATGAAAAACTAGCTTTCCGCAAAACTGCCAATTTAGCAGTAGAGCCTTGCATACTTATTCTATCATCACACTTGGGTTGCTTGCGAGTACATTCAAAGTACTCATTGGCTTGCCACTGGTTATTTTATTGGCCAGGCATGAGAGAACAGGTTATGATGAAGATTTCTTGGTGACGAGCATGCGAGCTAAGACGCTTCCCAGTCAGAATGCCTGTAGGGTTAAGGCAGATGGCATGGGTCCATGTTGTTATTGAAGATTTCCGCTGCAACGATATACTCAAGACTTGACCTTAATGGTCCTATTTGTGTAATACAGTATGTATGGATGTAAGACTCTTGTTATTCAGCTTGTGTGTGTTCAGTGAGCATTGATCTCTGGGATCACTGTACACGTGCATTCGGTGATCACGACTTATGAGTTGGGGTCCCCACACCTGGTCGGCTCCAGGTCCTTGGCTTTGAGGCCGAGCTTGGTCATGGTGTCCCGGTAGAGGATGTTGATGCTGCTGCCGCCGTCGATGAGAACTCGGGAGAACTTGCAGGTGCGACGAGGCGCGACGATGGTGGGGTTGAGGACGAGGGCGTATCCGCTGGGATTCGGCATGACGACCGAGTGATCCTCCCGTGTCCATGTGATCGGGCGCTCCGACCAGTGCATGTATACTGGCCTGGCCGGGGCGACAGTGTTTACTTCCTACCGGATGGAGCGCTCGCTGCACTTGTCGTCGCTGAGGCTGGTGAAGACGACGTAGGCCGCGTTCGGATCCGGGTAGGCGTCGTTGCACATGGCGTCGCCAGCCGGAGGTTGTGGGGGAGGCGGAGGCTGCCGTCCCGCTCCTAGAGCCGGGGCTGGAGACGGCGGGACGTCACCCCTCATGATGCGCTTGGTGATGGCGCATTACCGGAGCGTGTGCGTGGACGGCCTCGCGCCGCTATGGTGCTTGCATGGAGCGTCGAGCATCTCCTCGAAGCTCATGGCGGGCTGCCATGTTGTCTTGCGTCTGCCGGCGCTTGGCAGTCGGCTCGGCTGCGGGCGCCTGCTCGGCGGCCGCCACAAGCCGGTTGTCGTGTCGCCGGGCCTGATGTTCAACCTTGCGCTTGTGCTGCTGCTGGTTATGCTGATGCTGCCGGCTTCCTTCGCCAGCCGGCTTCGGAGTGGGAATCAGCTTGGTCTTGCCGGCTTCGTCCAGGGCCACCTGGATCTTCATGGCGGAGTCGGCGTTTGCGTACTTGTCACCGTTCCTATGAGCGCAGACATGGTGGTCGGCTCGGATCGTAGCAGCTTGTGCTTGAGGAGGGCACCGTCCCGGCACCCGTTGACGAAGTACTGGATTGCCTGGACCTCGTGGATGCCTTCGCAGCTGGTGCGGAGCTCGGTCCAGCGTGCTAGGTACTCCCAGCCGGTTTCCATCGGTTCCTGCACGCACATGGCGAGCTGGCTGGGACGGCCGGGTCGCCGGTAGGTCCCAGTGAAGTTGCGCACGAAGGCCTCCTCGAAATCGACCCATGTGTTGATCTGCCCGTCGGCAGGCTGTTCAGCCATGTGCGGGCCGATCCTTGGAGCATGAGCGGTGTGTAGCGGACGGCCAGGCGGTGGTTGCCGCCGGCGATGCCGATGACGGTGGTGTAGTCGGTGAGCCAGTCCTCTGGCTTCACGGTGGTGTTGTACTTAGGCGTGTCACGGGGAAGCGTGAACCCTTTGGCGAAGGGCTCGCTCCGGATGGGTGGACCGAAGCACGCCGGGCCGACCGCGCCGGTCTCCTCCAGCTCCTGGGAGCGGGCGAGCCAGTCGAGGCGGTGGCGAGCGTCCGCAGTGTCGATGGCGCGCGGGCCCAGCCGGTCGGTGACCGCGCCACGGGGACCGGGGTCGACTGCAGTCTGCTGCCGGGTCGGCTGGGGAGCCGGGTTGAGCTGGCGCTGGGCCTCGGAAGGCGACTTGTCGCCTAAGTCGCCGGCGGTTGTTGGGGCGGGGTTGCGCCGGGTCTGGGTGCGGCCGGAGTGCGCCTCGCCTGGCCGGGAGGACGCCGAGTGCTGGTCGTCGCCGGCTCCAGCGACGCGGGCAGAGCTGGACCCGGCCGGTTTGGCGAGCCGGATGAGGCGGTCCTGCTGCGCGTTGGCTGCCGTGAGGAGGTCGCCCACCCTCTTGAGGCGCTCCCGCAGTTCCTCGCCTGCGAGCTGCTCGATGCCGACCGTGGTCGCCTGAGCAGCGCGCATGTTTTTCACTGGAGTGTCGTAGATGGTTGGGAGGGCGCCGAGGGCGCGTCCGATCGCCCCGCCCCGGATCCGCACGTCCGCGACCCGGCTTGGCTCGGCGGTGCCTAGCGTGAAGCCGTAGGCGGCGTCGCACTCCATCTGAGCGGACGCGAGGCGGTGCTCCGTCACGACGAGCGACTGGGTGAGGTCCAGTAGGTGCTGGCGGTCCCCGTCGAGGCGGGTCCGCGCCTCGGCGATGTTGGAGGCGTCGATGTCGGTGCCGATGGGCACGCGGAGGCGCTAGATAGCGGTGATACGTCTCCAACGTATCTATAATTTTTGATTGTTCCATGCTATTATTTATGAAGTCTTGGATGTTTAATGGGCGTTATCATTCACTTTTATATCATTTTTGGGACTAACCTACTAACCCAAAGGCCCAGTCCAGATTGTTATTTTTTTTGCCTATTTCAGGGTTTTGCAGAAAAGGAATATCAAACGGAGTCCAAACGGAATGAAACCTTCGCAGGAGATATTTTTGGAGGACATCACGCACGATAGACTTCGGGGCCAAGCCAGGAGACAAAAGGGCCACCCTCGAGGGTGGGGGGCGCGCCCCCCTGCCTCGAGGGCAGCCCCTGTGGCCCCTGGTGCCCCTCTTCTTCCTATATATACCTACGTACCCCAGAAACTCCAAACGCAGAGAGAAAACCCTAATTCCACCGCTATAGCTGCTGTTCCCGTGGAGATCCCATCTTGGAGCCTGTTCCGGGAAGGGGATCCATCACGGAGGCCTTCATCATCATCATCATCGCCCTCACCATGAGTTGTGAGTAGTTTACCACAGACCTTCGGGTCCATAACTAGTATCTAGATGGCTTCTTCTCTCTCTTTGGATCTCAATACAAAGTTCTCCTCGATCTTCGAGGAGATCTATTCGATGTAATCTCTCTTTGCAGTGTGTTTGTCGAGATCCGATGAATTGTGAGTTTATGATCAAGGTTATCTACGAAATATATTTGGTTCTTCTTTGAACTTTTTATGTGTGCTCATAATATCCTTGCAAGTCTCTTCGAATTATTGGTTTGGTTTGGCCTACTAGATCTATAGTTCTTGCAATGGGAGAAGTGCTTGGCTTTGGGTTCAATCTTGCGGTGTCCTTTCCCAGTGACAGTAGGGGCAGCAAGGCACATATTGTATTGTTTCCATCGAGGATAAAAAGATGGGGTTTTCATCATATTGCTTGAGTTTATCCCTCTACATCATGTCATCTTGCTTAAGGAGTTACTCTGTTCATATGAACTTAATACACTAGATGCATGCTGGACAGCGGTCGATGTGTGGAGTAATAGTAGTAGATGCAGACATGAGTCGGTCTACTTGTCTCGGACGTGATGCCTATATACAATGATCATGCCTAGATAGTCTCATAATTATTCGCTTTTCTATCAATTGCTCGATAGTAATTTGTTTACCCGCCGTAGAATACCGCTATCATGAGAGAAGCCACTAGAGAAAACTATGGCCCCCGGGTCTATCTTTATCATATTACTTTTCCGTCAACTAGCCAATTTCTGCCGCCGTTTTTAATTTGCTTTCTTTACTTTCTGTTTCTATATCAAAAATACCAAAAATATTATCTTATCATCTCTATCAGATCTCACTCTCGTAAGTGACCGTAAAGGGATTGATAACCCCTTATCGCGTTGGCTGTGAAGTTCTTATTTGTTTGTGCAGGTGCGAGGGACTGGCGCGTGGTCTCCTACTGGATTGATACCTTGATTCTCAAAATCTGAGGGAAATACTTACGCTACTGTGATGCATCTCCCTTTCCTCTTCGCGGGAATACAACACAAGCTGAAGAGGTAGCAAGAAGAATTTCTGGCGCCGTTGCCGGGGAGGCTTACGCAAAAGTCATATACCAAGTACCTATCACAAACCCTTATCCTTCGCATTACATTTATTTGCCTCTCGTTTTCCTCTCCCCCACTCCACCTTTGCCGTTTTATTCGCCCTTCTTCCGCTGTGTGTTTTTCGTTCGCTTGCTTCTTGTTCGCTTGTGTATGTTGGGTTGCTTGCTTGTCACTATGGCTCAGAACAATACCAAATTGTGACTTTTCCAATACCAACAACAATGACTTTATTAGCACTCCGATTGCTCCTATTACCGATGCTGAATCTTGTGAGATCAATGCTGCTTTGTTGAATCTTGTCATGAAAGATCAATTCTCCGGCCTTCCTAGTGAAGATGCCGCTATCCATCTAAACAACTTTGTTGATTTGTGTGATATGCAAAGGAAAAGGGATACGGATAACGATATTTTCAAATTGAATTTATTTCCATTTTCACTTAGAGATCGTGCTAAAACTTGGTTTTCCTCTTTGCCTAGAAATAGTATTGATTCGTGGAATAAGTGCAAAGATGCTTTTATCTCTAAGTATTTCCCTCCTGCTAAGATCATCTCTCTTAGAAACGATATTATGAATTTTAAGCAACTAGATCATGAGCATGTTGCACAAGCTTGGGAGAGAATGAAATTAATGATACGTAATTGCCTAACACATGGTTTGAATCTGTGGATGATTATTCAGAACTTTTATGCTGGCTTGAATTTTGCTTCTAGAAATCTCTTAGATTCGGCCGCTGGAGGCACTTTCATGGAAACTTCCTTAGGAGAAGCTACCAAACTCCTAGATAATATTATGGTTAATTATTCTCAATGGCATACCGACAGATCTACTAGTAAAAAAGTGCATGCTATCGAAGAAATTAGTGTTTTGAGTGGGAAGATGGATGAATTTATGAAATTGTTTGCTGCTAAGAGTGCTTCTTCTGATCCTAATGATATGCTTTTGTCCACTTTAATTGAGAATAACAATGAATCTTTGGATGTGAATTTTGTTGGTAGGAATAATTTTGATAACAATGCTTATAGATGTAATTTTAATCCTAGGCCTTTTCCTAGTAATTCCTCTAATAATTTTGGTAATTCCTACAACTCTTATGGAAAGATGCCTTCTGAATTTGAAACTAGTGTTAAGGAGTTTATGATCTCGCAAAAGAATTTCAATGCTATGCTTGAAGAGAAATTGCTTAAAGTCGATGAATTGGCTAGAAGTGTGGATATAATTACTCTTGATGTTGATTCTTTGAAACTTAGATCTATCCCACCTAAGCATGATATCAATGAGTCTCTCAAAGCCATGAGAATTTCCATTGATGAATGCAAATAAAGAACCGCTAGAATGCGTGCTAAAAGAGAAGATTATATTAGATCGTGTTCTTCTAGTTATCGTGAAAATAAAGATGAAGATCTGAAAGTTATTGATGTGCCTCCTATTAAATCCTTGTTTGCTAGTATTAATCTTGATGAGAATATGATTGGAGATGATTCTGCTTTAAGGTGTCCTAGTAATTCGGAGTTTTTAGATCTTGATGCTAAAATTGCTAAAAGTGGGATTGAAGAGATTAAAACTTTGCATAGTGATGAACCCAGTACTTTGGATTTCAAGGGATTCAATTACGATAATCGATCTTTTATTGATTGTATTTCCTTGATGCAATCTGTGCTAAATTCTCCGCATGCTTATAGTCAAAATAAAGCTTTCACTAAACATATAGTAGATGCTTTGATGCAATCTTATGAAGAAAAACTTGAGTTGGAAGTCTCTATACCTAGAATGCTTTATGATGAATGGGAACCTACTATCAAAATAAAAATAAAAGATCATGAATGCTATGCTTTGTGTGATTTGGGTGCTAGTGTTTCCACTATCCCAAAAACTTTGTGTGATTTGCTAGGGTTCCATGAGTTTGATGATTGTTCTTTAAATTAGCATCTTGCGGATTCCACTATTAAGAAACCTATGGGAAGAATCAATGATGTTCTTATTGTTGCCAATAGGAATTATATGCCCGTAGATTTCATTGTTCTTGATATAGATTGCAATCCTTCATGTCCTATTATTCTTGGTAGACCTTTCCTTAGACGATTGGTTCAATTATTGATATGAAGGAAGGAAATATTAGATTCCAATTTCTGTTAAGGAAATGCATGAAATAATTTCCTAGAAAGAAAATCAAATTACCATATGAATCTATCATGAGAGCCACTTATGGATTGCCTTCCAAAGATGGCAATACCTAGATCTATCTTGTATCGTGCGTAGCTAGGGGCGTAAAACGATAGCGCTTGTTGGGAGGCAACCCAATTTTATGTTTTTTTGTTGCTGTTAGGGAATAAATATTGCATCTAGCCTCTGATTAGATGTGTTTTCATGTTTTGTTTAGTGTTTGTGCCAAGTAGAACCTTTGGTAAGACTTGTGTGAAGTTTATTTGATCTTGCTGTGAAAAAAAGAATCGTTAGCGCTCGCTAAAGTTGTCTTCAGATTTTACTGGAGCGTGCTTTTTAGTTGATTATTTTTTCTGCAGATTGGTAGAAAAATTGCGCAAATTTACCAATTTAGTTTGAATTTTTTGGAGTTCTAGAAGTAGGTGAACCCAGCAGATTACTACAGACTGTTCTGTTTTTGACAGATTCTGTTTTTCGTGTGTTGTTTGCTTATTCCGATGCATCTATGAGTAATATTGGAAGATATGAACCATAGAGAACCTGGAGTACAGTAGGTTTAACACCAATATAAACAATGAATGAATTCCTTGCTGTACCTTTGAGTGGTGGTGCTTTCTCTTACTAACGGAGCTCACGAGAATTTTTGTCTAAGTTTTGTGTTGTGAAGTTTTCAAGTTTTGAGTATTGCTTTCATGGACTATGGAACAAGGAGTAGCAAAGGCCTAAGCTTGGGTATGCCCATGGCACCCCAAATAAATTCAAGATAATTAAAAGCCTAAGCTTGGGGATGCCCCGGGAAGGCATCCCCTCTTTCGTCTTCATTCATCGGTAACTATACTTGGAGCTATATTTTTATTCGCAACATGCTATGTGTTTTGCTTGGAGCGTCTTGTATAATTTGAGTCTTTTCTTGTTAGTTTGCCACAATCATCCTTGCTGGACACACCTATTTGAGAGAGTTAAATATGGCCCAGAAGTTGTTAGAACACTCTATGTGCTTCACTTATATCTTTTGAGTTGAATAGTTTTTGCTCTAGTGCTTCACTTATATCTTTTAGAGCGTAGTGGTGGTAATATTTTGAAGAAATTGTTGAACTCTCATGCTTCACTTAGATCTATTTGAGAGTCTATTAAAACAGCATGGTAAAGTGTTTAGGCTAAAGAAACTAGTTTTCACATGATAAACATCCAATGTCAATGTAGTAAAAAAATTCAGATCAAGTGCATTGAATAGAAGGAGATGTTGGATGCTTGATAATTGTTTTGAGACATGAGGATAGTGATATTAGAGTCATGCTAGTGGAGTAATTAGGAAATTGAGAAATATTTGTGTTAAGGTTGGTGATTCCCGTAGCATGCACGTATGGTGAACCGTTGTGTGACTAAGTTAAAGCATGAGGTATTTGTAGAGTGTCAACCTTTCTGTGGAGGTCGGGCGCGCGCGATGGTTAACTCCTACCAACCTCCCCCCTAGGGGAATGCGTTGATTGCTTTGTTTTGGTGACTCGTAGATTTTTGCAATAAGTATACGAGTTCTTATGACTAATGTTGAGTCCATGGATTATACGCACTCTCACCCTTCCACCATTGCTAGCCTCTCTTGTACCGCGCAACTTTCGCCGGTGCCATAAACCCACTATATATCCTTCCTCAAAACAGCTACCTTATTGTTCCTCAAAACAACCACCATACCTACCTATCATGGCATTTCCATAGCCATTCCGAGATATATTGGCATGCAACTTTCCATCGTTCCGTTTATATGACACGCATCATATTGTCATATTGCCATTGCATGATCATGTAGTTGACATCGTATTTGTGGCAAGGCCACGATGCATAATTTTTATACATGTCACTCTTGTTTCATTGCACATACCGGTACACCACCGGAGGCATTCATATAGAGTCATACTTTGTTGTTGTAGTATCGAGTTGTAATCTTGTGTTGTAATGAAAGTGTGATGATCATCATTCATAGAGCATTGTCCCGTGGGAGGAAAGGCTGAATCTATAAAGCCCCTCCACAAAAAAAAAGAAAAAAAGAAAGGCCAAAGAAAAAAAAGAAAGGCCAAAAAAAGAAAAAAAAGAAAAAAGGGACAATTGCTACTATCTTTTTCCACACTTGTGCTTCAAAGTAGCACCATGTTCTTCATTGTAGAGAGTCTCATGTTTAGTCACTTTCATATACTAGTGGGAATTTTTGTTATAGAACTTGGCTTGTATACTCCAACGATGGGCTTCCTCAAATGCCCTAGGTCTTCGTGAGCAAGCAAGTTGGATGCACACCCACTAGTTTCTTTTGTTGAGCTTTCATTCATATTTAGCTCTAGTGCATCCGTTGCATGGCAATCCCTACTCACTCACATTGATATCTATTGATGGGCATCTCCATAGCACGTTGATACGCCTAGTTGATGTGAGACTATCTCCCTCTTTTTGTCTTCTCCACAACCACCTCTATTCCACCCATAGTGCTATGTCCTTGGCTCACGCTCATGTATTGCGTGGAAGTTGAAAGGTTTGAAAAAATAGAGCATGAAAACAAATGCTTGGTTGAAATCGGGGTTGTGCATGATATGAATATTTTGTGTGATAGCAAGGGAGCATAGCCAACACTATATGATTTTGTAGGGATAACTTTCTTTATCCATAGTATTTTGAGAAGACGTGATTGCTTTGTTAGTATTGCTTGAAGTATTGTTATTTCTTATGTCAATATAGACTTTTATCTTGAATACTTCAGATCTGAACATTCATGCCACAATTAAGAGAATTACATTGAAAAACTATATTGGTTAACATTCCACATAAAAAATTCTTTCTTTATCATTTACCTACTCGAGGACGAGCAGGAATTAAGCTTGGGGATGCTTGATACGTCTCCAACGTATCTATATTTTTTTATTGTTCCATGCTATTATATATGAAGTCTTGGATGTTTAATGGGCTTTATCATTCACTTTTATATCATTTTTGGACTAACCTACTAACCCAAAGGCCAAATCCAGATTGATGTTTTTTTGCCTATTTCAGGGTTTTGCAGAAAAGGAATATCAAACGGAGTCCAAACGGAATGAAACCTTCACATGAGATATTTTTGGAGGAATTCACGCACGATAGACTTCGGGGCCAAGCCAGGAGACAAAAGGGCCACCCTCGAGGGTGGGGGGCACGCCCCCCTGCCTCGAGGGCAGCCCCTGTGGCCCCTGGTACCCCTCTTCTTCTTATATATACCTATGTACCCCAGAAACTCCGAACGTAGAGAGAAAACCCTAATTCCACTGCCGTAGTTACTGTTCCCGTGGAGATCCCATCTTGGAGCCTGTTCCGGGAGGGGGATCCATCACGGAGGCCTTCTTCATCATCATCATCATCGCCCTCACCATGAGTTGTGAGTAGTTTACCACAGACCTTCGGGTCCATAGCTAGTATCTAGATGGCTTCTTCTCTCTCTGGATCTCAATACAAAGTTCTCCTCGATCTTCGAGGAGATCTATTCGATGTAATCTCTTTTTGCGGTGTGTTTGTCGAGATCCGATGAATTGTGAGTTTATGATCAAGGTTATCTATGAATGATATTTGGTTCTTCTCTGAACTTTTTATGTGTTCTCATAATATGCTTGCAAGTCTCTTCGAATTATTGGTTTGGTTTGGCCTACTAGATCTATAGTTCTTGCAATGGAAGAAGTGCTTGGCTTTGGGTTCAATCTTGCGGTGTCCTTTCCCAGTGACAGTAGGGGCAGCAAGGCACGTATTGTATTCTTGCCATCGAGGATAAAAAGATGGGGTTTTCATCATATTGCTTGAGTTTATCCCTCTACATCATGTAATCTTGCTTCAGGCGTTACTCTGTTCGTATGAACTTAATACACTAGATGCATGCTGGATAGCGGTCGATGTGTGGAGTAATAGTAGTAGATGCAGGCAGGAGTCGGTCTACTTGTCTTGGACGTGATGCCTATATACAATGATCATGCCTAGATAGTCTCATAATTATTCGCTTTTCTATCAATTGCTCGACAGTAATTTGTTTACCCGCCGTAGAATACCGCTATCATGAGAGAAGCCACTAGAGAAAACTATGGCCCCCGGGTCTATCTTTATCATATTACTTTTCCGTCAACTAGCCAAATTCTGCCGCCGTTGTTTATTTTCTTTCTTTACTTTCTGTTTCTATATCAAAAATACCAAAAATATTATCTTATCATCTCTATCAGATCTGACTCTCGCAAGTGACTGTAAAGGGATTGACAACCCCTTATCGCGTTGGCTGCGAAGTTCTTATTTGTTTGTGCAGGTGCGAGGGACTGGCGCGTGGTCTCCTACTAGATTGATACCTTGGTTCTCAAAAACTGAGGGAAATACTTACGCTACTGTGCTGCATCTCCCTTTCCTCTTCGAGGGAATGCAACGCAAGCTCAAGAGGTAGCAAACGGCGCGAAGTGGGTCGGGCTGGGCGGCCTTTTCCGCCGCGGCCTCAACCTCGGCGGCCTTCCTTGCCGCGCTTGACGAAGAGGTGGCGCCATTGTCGGTGACGAAAACCTCTACGCAGAGGTCCATCGCTCCGTCGGGGGTGCTGCTGTCGGGAGTGATGGGGGAGTCGGAGAAGTCAAGTACCTCGCTGGGGTATTCATCGGCCGCTGGCGCATCGGAGATGTGCATTGTGGCGAAGGAGGCGGCGAGGGCATCGGTGACGTCGTCCGCCAGCACGACGCGCTCGTCGGAGCAGGAGCGGGCCCCGTCTGAAGCATGCTCCCGGCCAGGACATCGAGCTGCCCCACGGTGGGCGCCAACTGTCGTGGTGGGCGCACGACAGATGGCAAGGGATGGCTAAATATAGGAGGCGGCTCGAGGGCACTGGTGGACTCCAGAAGCAGGGTTGGCATGAGCGAGCGCGGGACGCAAGACATACCCAGGTTCAGGGCTCTTCGGGGAGATAATACCCTTAATCCTGCCGAGGTGATTGCTGTTTTACCAGTACAAGGTTGCTCCTAGAGCTGTGTGGTGGGAGGAGGAAGACGGGCCCGTGCTTAGGCTGCTTCTCCGGAGGTGTGTCTATCCTATTCTCTAGTTCTGCTCTCCCGTGCATGAGGGTTCTCGGGGGTTTTATATAGGCCAACCCCGTAGGGATACAATGGTAATGTTACATGGACGAATTGTCATCGTCTGGGAAGCCGGTGCTGGGTCCCGCCAGGTACAGGGCTCGCCGGGTTCTCCGGGTGAGGGGCCCGCCAGGTATGGGGGGCACTGTGTGTCGTCTTGTCGGTCACCAAGGATTGGCCGAGCTGGGTCGGGTACGGCGTGCACCGTCATGTCACCGTCTGCCGGCATCGTGGGTTGTTATGATTACACTATTGCCATGCCCCAGCTGACTAGGGGCATGGGCGAGGCACTGTTGCCTAGGTCATCGATAGGTGCATCTCGTCCAATCGTACGACTGAGATGGGATGGGAGCTGACCCATGGCGGGATTGGGGAACACGCCATGGGCCGGTCTGGCTTGTTGAGGAAGCCTTGGCGCGTCGGACTGGAGAGTCTTGCCGGATTGCGGGTCTTGGCGAGAGTGGAGAGTCTTGCTGGATTGTGGGCCTTGGCCGGACTGGAGAGTCTTGCTGGATCGTGGATTTTAGCCGGACTGAACGATCTGGCCAATTCCGAGGTGGATTGCGGGGCGATGCTGGCCCTGTTGTTTTTGAAAAGGATCCGGCTTCCGTTGCATGCCTGGGGTTCATCCCCCCGACAGCTGTACTAGGGGGTCCTCGTGTGTCCAGATTACTCCATATGGGCCGGACTGGTGGGCCGTGAAGATAAAGCAGAAGATTATCCCCCGTGTCCGGATAGGACTCCTACATGCGTATGATGGCAAGTTTCGTGTCCGGGTTCCTTCCTCTGCAAGATGATTTTTACAACCCTAGGTCCCTCCGGTGTGTATATAAACCGGAGGGTTTAGTCCGTAGGGGCCATCAGAAACATCTCAGGCTAGATATGTAGGGTTTAGCCAATACGATCTCGAGGTAGATCAACTCTTGTAACCCCTAGATTCATCATATTCGATCAAGCAGGAAGTAGGGTTTTACCTCCGTTAAGAGGGCCCGAACCTGGGTAAACACCGTGTCCTTGTTTTCCCTTGTTACCATTGATCCTCAGATACACAGCTTGGGACCTCCTACCCGAGATCTTCCGGTTTTGACACCAACATCGGTGCTTTCATTGAGAGTTCCGCTGTGTTGTCGACAGAAGGATTGATGGCTCACTTTGTCATTAGCGACGGCGCTGCCCCCGGGGAGATCTTCCTCCCCGGTCAGCTTTTCATGTTTGGTGGCTTTCTGCTACGTGCCAACTTGGATGGTCACCTTGAGCAGGTGGACAGCTACGCCCCTGGTCACCAGATCAGGTTTGGAAATATAAACTACGTCGCCGATATCCGAGGAGATCTGATCTTCGAGGGATATGCGGCCCCGGCTGTTGCTCCCTCCCTACACGAAGAAGACCCTTCAGATCTATTATCAGATCCCGTCCGGGGTTCGACACTCATGTCCGCTCTAGCCTTAGATCCGAAGCAGACCACTTCGTCCGAAGACGGGAGGATAAAACCCGCCGGACTCTCCTCCTCCATGGAGCTTCTAGCCGGAGGCTCAGAGGCGATCGTGCCGCTCACAGACCAAGAATCAAATGAGACTCTCCCCATCATTGGAAGGTCGGACTCAGTTCTGATCACGAGATCCGAATTCTTGGGGTCCGCACTCTCTAGGCTCGACAAAGTGGTCATCACCGAGCCTGGCACCGCAGATCCCGAGACTCCTGCCCAGCTTTTTCTCTTAAACGAGGCGCTGGACCTGCTACAATCTCTCGCCATCACGAATGAATCACCGAACTATGCCCAGTTAGAGTTGGGGCTTGAGATTAGGGAATTTTGCATCCCATCCACCACCCACTTGGTAGCCACTGTCGAGGACTTAACCAACATGCTGGACTACACTTCCGAAGACATCGATGGCATGGACGACGCTGTTGAAGCCGAACCAAGTCAAAACCCGCCCATTACCGGGCGCTGGATGGCTACTTCTACGTACGATGTTTAAATGGTGGACACGCCTGAGAAAAAGGATGACGACGACACTGAAAATCTAGACGAGGATAAGGCCATCGTGGAACCACCAAAACACCGACGTCAGCGGCGCCGCTCTCGATCGCGCCGAGGAAGGGAAAGCAACACCGGCACCGGAGACAATAACGCTCCGGATAATGCCGAAGACCCCAAAAACCCCATAGAACCAGTGTTAGAGTAGGAGGAAAGGGAGGAGGGTCAATTCAGTCCCAAGAACCTCGCCAGTCACAATGATTCAAAAGACAACAACTATTTACCCATCTCCAAAGAGGATGTCAGCCTTGGCGACGAAGAATTCATCGTCCTAGTGGAACCCCTCGAACAAGAACGCTTCCAGCGACGGCTTATCACTACAACAAGGAGCCTGAAAAAGCAGCAGCGGCGGATTAAAGCCGAACATGATACACTCAATGATAGATGGAATCAAGTGCTAGACGCTGAGGAAAGATACGACCGCGAGCGCCAAAAAAAGAGATATCCGAAGCGCAAGCTACTGCCACAATTCGACAACGAGGCCCTTGCGCCAATACCGTCGAGGTACAATCAGGCTGATCAACCTGACCGACCACCACATCGGCGAGACAAAGTGGCCAATAACGCCGAACACCAGCTCGTGCCCGCCCACCATAAAGTCAAGGAGACAACGGTTCTGGGCTACAAGTACGACCTACGTCAGGACCTGCCCAATAGAGTCGGTCAGACCAGATCAATCTATGGGTCAAGAGGACGTGCTCCCACACGGGATGACGACTATCAAGCCTGGCACGACAAAAACAATCCAGTTCGGAGTAAGCACCGAATACAGATGTCATTCGAACTCTGTCGCGATGTTTCCCAGTATAGAGGTGCCACACACCCTATGTGCTTTACCGATGAGGTAATGCAGCACCAATTTTCGGAAGGGTTTAAACCCGTGAACATTAAGCAGTACGATGGAACGACGGATCCTGCCGTATGGATTGAAGACTTTATTCTCCACATTCACATGGCTCGCGGGGATGACCTCCATGCCATTAAATATCTCCCTCTAAAACTGAAAGGACCAGCATGGCACTGGTTAAACAGGCTCCGAGAGAACTCCATTGGAAGGAGGGAAGAGTTAGAGGACGCTTTTCGGGCCAATTTTCAGGACACTTATGTCTGGCCACCGGATGCTGATGACCTGAGCCACATAGTCCAGCAACCCGAGGAGTCAGCCCGCAAACTCTGGAACCGGTTCTTGACTAAGAAGAACCAAATTGTCGACTGTCAAGACACTGAAGCCTTAGCGGTAGCCCCTTGGCCCACTTGGTGTGTACTGGCTCCACCTCGGCCCACTTGGTGAACTTGTTGATGGCGACGTAGAGGTAGCAGTAGCCCCCGGGTGCTCGAGGAAAGGGCCCCAAGATGTCCAGCCCCCAGACCGCGAACGACCATGAGAGTGGGATAGTCTGAAGGCCCGGAGCTGGCTGGTGGATCTACTTGGCGTGGAACTGGCAGGCTTCGCAGGATTTCACCAGCTCGGCAGCGTCGCTGAGTGCTGTAGGCCAATAAAATCCACTACAGAACGCCTTGCCCACCAGGATGCGCGAGGATGAGTGGTGCCCGTAGTTCCCGCTATGTATGTCAGTCAGCAGGAAGGGCGCTTGTTCCCTGGAGGTGCACCTCAAAGAAACGCCATTGCCTCGCTTTTGGTATAACTCACCATCCTGAAGGCAGTAAGTCGTACCCTGTCGGACCACGCGCTTTGCGTCCTCCTCCTTCTCTGGCAGGGTTCCATGCAGTAGGTAGGCCTTGAACTCCTAAGTCCAGAACCCCTCCTGGGGCTCGAGTGCGAGGAGCAAGCGCGCCCTCGAGGTCGGGCCACAGGCTGGAGCTCCCGAGGTCAGCGGATGGGGAGCTCCTCCTGAGGCAGTGTCGACTCCGCAATTGGTGGAGCGGCCGAGGGCTTGAAGAGCCGTTCCTCGAAGACGCCGGGCTCCTATGGCTGGCGCCTGGACACCCTCTTGGCAATGTCATCCGCCTCCTTGTTTGTGTCGCGCGACACGTGCTATAGTTCCAAGCCCAGGAACTGTTTCTCCATTTTACGTACCTCCGCCAGGTATGCCTCCGTGTGCTCATCCCTGGGCTCGTAGACCTTGTTGGAGAAGTTGATGAGAAGCTAAGAGTCGCCCTTGATAGTGAGGCGATTCACACCAAGGGCGGCTGCAGCTTTTAGGCCGGCGATCAGGCCTTCGTACTCCGTGATGTTGTTCGAGACCTTCTGACCGTGCTGGAAGCGGAGCTACACGGCATAGTTGAGCTTGTCCTTGGTGGGCGAAATGAGCATGGCGCCTGCCCCTGCGCCCTGGCGTGCAAAGGCGATGTCAAAGTACATCACCCAACCATCTAGTGATTCACTCCCTGGCAAGAGGGACTGGTCCTCACCCGCTCCGGGATCTTGGGTGTCGGTCCATTCTGCCACGAAGCCGGCAAGTGCGGTGCCCTTGACGACCCTGGTGGTGCTGAACTCCAGCTCAAACGCCTGTAGCTCGATGTTCCATTCGGCGACCCTTCCCGCGGCATTGGGGCTCCTCAACACCCTCTCCAACGGGTAAGCGGACACAACCTTGATGGGATGGCCTTGGAAGTAGTGGTGCATCTTGCGCCAAGCGACGAGGAGCGCGAGCAGAAGCTGCTGCGGCATGGGGTAGCACGCCCGAGCGTCGTAGAGCACAGTGCTGATGAAGTACACCGGTTTCTCGACGAG
>LR738709.1:516849741-516868405 GCA_902687465.1 Secale cereale
GGGGGGGGGGGCTCGGCTCCCCTGAGGTTGTGGCGCCTCCCAAAGCGAGAGGGCCTCGGGAGCTTGGTCTCTGGAAATGGCGGTCGGGGCTTCAGGAGCGTCTTCCCGTGGAACTTGGTCATCGACCGGCCCAGGTGGAGCCTTGTGAGTGTCGCCCTAGGGATGCACGGCTTTGTCCCATCGCTCCTCCCGGACTACCACTAGCGTTGCACTGGCGGAGTGTGGTGTCACAGCTAAGTAAAGTACCAAGGGTTCTCGGGGTTTCGGCGCCACCATTACCGGCGGGCTAGTGAGGTACTTCTTGAGGTCTTCGAATGCTGCATCGGCCTCTAGGGTCCACTCAAACGGGCCTTTCCTATTCATCAGTTTGAAGAAGGGAAGGGCACGCTACCCCAGCTTGGAGATAAAGCGCCCGAGCGACGTTACGCAGCCGGCCAGCTTTTGCATCTCCTTGAGGGTCTTCGGTGGACTCATCTTCTCTATGGCTCTGACCTTCTCGGGGTTAGCCTCGATTCCCCTGTGCGACACAAGGAAACCCAGCAGCTTGCCTGACGGGACGCCGAACACACACTTCTCCGGGTTGAGCCGCATGTCTACCTTGCGCAGGATGGCGAAGGTCTCCTCCAGATCTTCAATGAGGGTCTTGGCCACCCGAGATTTTACCACGATGTCATCAACATAGGATTCATCATTCCTCCCGAGTTGCTCTCCGAGGGTGATATGCATCAGCCGTTGGAAAGTTGCTCCTGCATTCCGCAATCCGAATGGCATACAAGTGTAGTAGTATACTCTGCACGGGGTGAGGAAGGCGGTCTTCTTGACGTCTTGCACCGCCATTTTGATCTGATGGTAGCCCAAAAAGGCATCCAGGAAGCACAATAAGTCGCACTCGGCGGTTGAGTCGACAATCTGGTCGATGCGCGGCAGTGGGAACGGGTCTTGCGGACATGCCTTATCGAGGTTGGTGAAGTCAACACACATGCGCTCCTTCCCACCTTTCTTCGGCACGACCATCGGATTTGCCAACCACTCTGGATATCGCACCTCGCGGATCACGCCAGCTTCTTGCAATATGCGAGTCTCTTGTATGATAAAAGACTACCTCTCAGCGGACTGTCGCCTAGCCTTTTGCTTAACGGGGCGCACATTGGGGCATACGTTTAGATGATGCTCAATCACCCCCCTTGGGACTCCTGCCAGGTCCTTGGGTTCCCATGCGAACACCTCCTTGTTAGCGCACGGGAATCCGACCAGCGCCTTTTCTTGAGCTGGGGGAAGGCCAGCGCCTATGGTGAAGGTGGGTCCAGATGCTTCATCTTCATCCACCAGCACCTGCTTCGTCTCGGCCCGGTCAGAAAAGCTGCTTCTTTTTGGCCGGCGCAGCCCCCACTGCCTCTGGAGCGGCTTCGTTGGCTGGGCGTGCCACCACTGCGTCCCTGAAGGTGAGCTTGAGAGCCCCCAGGGCCTCCTTGGTATCTCTGGCCACAGTGAGGATGCCGTTGCTTCCCGGCATCTTCATGAGGTTGTAGGCCGGGTGAGTTGCCGCCATGAACTTGGCTAAGGCTGGGTACCCGAGGATGGCGTTGTAGGGGAGACCGATGTGCGCGATATCAAAGTCGATAAGCTCGGTGCGGTAGTTGTTGCGGGTGCCAAAGGTGACGGGGAGCCGGATCTGCCGCAGGGGGTTGATGATGCCGCTGACGACCTCGGAGAATGGCTTGGAGGGGCGGAGCCGCTCGAGCGATACATGGAGCACGCCGAATGCTTCTGGGGAGAGCACGTTGAGTCCGGCCCCGCCGTCGACGAGGGTCTTGGTTACCGTCACATGGCAGATAGTGGGGGTGCAGAGCATCGGGAGCGCGCCCGTGCCTACAATGACCACTGGGTGGTCTCTGGAGTCGAAGGCGAGGTCGGCCTCAGGCGCTGCCCATCCTGGAGGGGCTCCCTGCGAGGCCCGGGTGGAGCCCACTTGATGGAGAAACTGCTTGACATGGCAATCCGAGGGTGGCGCCTGAGAGCCGTCGAGGAGGGCCGCGACGGTGTGGGGCGCCGACGCTGCGAAGCGTGCGGTGAAGAGGCCGCGCAGCTGCTCCCAGGATGCCACAGATGACTCTGGCAAGCGGAGAAACCAGGCGCGCGGTACGCCGGTGACTGCCATGGGGAGCCAGCTGGTCATGGCCTTGATGTCGCCGCCGGCCGCCGAAACGGCCTCCTCGTAGTCTGAAGGAAGATAGCCGGATCTGCCGCTCCATCGTAACGGGGTGGCAGCTCCGGCCTAAACCTGAGTGGCCACTACACCTGTCGCAAGGCGGGGGTGAAGGCTCGGTGGTCTGCTACGCTGCCGTGCGCGCCCATCGAGCCGGTCGGAGAAGAGGCGCCCGCCATAAGAGCCTGGCGGATGGAGAGCGGGGTGGACAGAGAGGCGGAAGTTCGGCGCACCCCTACCCGGCGTGCCAAATGTCGAATCTCGGGTTCCGCAAACCCTTGAGAGGTTTGAACTCTGGGGTGCGCACGAAGAACACTCCCTCCCCAACTCACTCACACTATGATTCCGCGGCCTAGCTCGTCGTGCTCAAAGAACAGGGGCACAGAGAAATAAACTAGTTTGGGCCACCCTGTGGTGTAATACCCTACTCCAGTGTGTGTGGTGGATTGCCTTTGTATGGCTGAGGATGAACTAGTACAAGGGATGAACAGCCTCCGTAGGAGAGGTGTTCTTGGGCTCGGATGAGCTTGTGGTGTGAGTAGGGTGGAATGGATCAGATCCTAACCAGCTCAAGATCAGATGCCCTCTATGGTGGTGGCTAGGTCCTATTTATAGTGGCCTTGGTCCTCTTCCCAAATATCAGCGGGAAGGGATCCCATAACGACCAAATTTGAAGGGGGGGACAGCTAGTACAAGCTATCCTAACAAAACTAGTCTTTGCCTGCTAAAGGCTCTCGTGGTGACGCCGCGCCGGGCTCCACAATGACCTCCGTTCTGCAGCCTTGACGGTCTTTGGTATTGTTGCACCGATATGGAAACCTTTGCCTGATCCCTCGGGACTCCGCACCTGCGCTTGCCCTCTTAGCCCTAAAGAGGAAACAGGCGCACTGCGCCCGCTGGCGCCCACCTGGCCTTGGTCGTCATGTCTCACGTCACGTGAACCTCACGAGGTGATCGTTCCATAGGTATCTCCGCTCCTCGGGAGCCAGCCTAGAGAGACTGCCCCCAGGGAGTTCTTGCTGTCGCCCACCTCACGAGGCTTGGCCCCTCGCGAGGGTCTTGAGTTGCAGTTGCTGAAGTTGGGCCGCACCAGGCCGCTGATGGAGCCACGTCACGGGTCGTAGGCAGGCAAGTGTCGGTACCCTCGTTCCCACGACGCCGACACTATCGCCCCAGCTCGCACGCACGGCGATCGCCCGAGCGCACCAGTGAGCGCGCTCACAAGCGTGGCTCCCCTGGCGCCGCTCGGCCCTCTCTCTTCGCTCCCCTGGGTGTAGACCTCATCCATAGATGGCCTAGACTCTCTCTCGCGTGCCCACACGGCCTTTGGACTCATCCGTGACCTTGCTGGCGCACGGGTCCATGGTGGACCGGCCCTCGGCTATATAAGCTCGCCCCGGACCCCATTCTCTCCATCCCACGAGCTCTCTCGCCCCCTATCGACCACGAGCAGAGCCCCAGCTCCTCTCCTCCTCTCTATGCTCAGGATTGAGCCGAGCACCGCCGCCTTGGCTAACCGGCGCTCGCACGGCAGGGGTCTCCCCTACTACTCCTTTCCATCGATTTGGAACCCCGGTGACCCACTGATTATTTCCCCTCGTTTTCCCCTTCTCCTACAGCCGGAGGTGACCGAAGCGACCACCTCCCGATGCGCCGCCGCCCTGCTTCCTCGTCGCCGGCGAACCCCTGCTCTCCGGCGACTATCTCGACCTCCACCAGTATCGCGACTCCGTCCTGAGCACGTCGGTGCCCTCGGACCACCCCACCCTCGACCACAGCACCGCCGGTGAGCTCGCCGGCCCTCTGGTCACGGGGTTGAAGATGACAGGCGGGGCCCGCCTGCCATCCTCACCTCTTTCTCAGCCCCCTCTCTCTCACTGACGGCTGGGGCCCGCCCGTCGGGTTTGAAAGCCTAGCGCGTGTACCGGCTCGCCTGGGCCTCTTTTCCCCCTATGGGCCTGTTGCACTGTGGCCACTCTGACATAGTGCCCCCTTTTCCTTTTTTCAGAAAGTTTCAAAAATCACTAGAGAATTCAAATAGTGTCAAAATTTGGTGCTTCAATTTTCTACTGGCTCCATGAATCAAGGTCTATTTGATGATCCACAATGGACATTTTTGTTGCTCTTGGTTTTCACTCGATCTAATAAAAATGTTATTTATCCACATAGTCCACTTCAAAATTCCATATTATATTCATTTCAACTCCAAATCCAGTGGAACCAATTTCTAAATATTTCTAAAATCATGCCTGATTTAATGGGTACTTTTACTCATTTTTATAAAAAGGCATTTTGTAGACAACTTGCAGATCCATTAAATCCCTTATATCCATCATATTGAAATGTTCCAAACTATCCATTGATCCAATGCCAATGAAACCACATGTGTTATTTTTCATATGACCAGAGGTATCCTAGAAAAGTCCAACTCCTATATTTAGAGCACTTTTTTGCCTTGTTGTGTTGCTTATTGTGATTATTTCTGATGTTAGTTGACGAAGTAGACGAAGTACTGGGAGAAGGACTAGAAGATTTGAAGACCCCAAGGACTTGGTTACGACAGGAAAGCAGCCCTTTGACTATGACACCCTCTTGTTCATCGATACCCTTTTCTGATTGCATGATGATGAAATATGACGGTGGTGAACTTGTTGTGAACCACCACATGATGCATACCCCTACTCATGACTTTACCTTGTTCATGAATGCAATGCCAAAAGACCAGTTGATGGATAATGATATATGTGTACCATGAACTCTACGTGGTTACATTCATTCGAAAACCCCATCGGGTGCCCCTAATGCCCTTGGGTGATGTTGAACTAAGGTCACCACTTGAGGAAGATGTGGTGCACCGAAGAGAGATTTTGGTGTGTGTGTGTGTGTGTGTAAAATGATGGATTAGATTTATGTGTGATTACCGTCCCAACCAAACATGCGCAACCACTCTAACCCTTTATGGGACGGGGCATTATTGATTACTTAGGCTGATACTAGCATGGTGCCCACATTACTAGTGACGGGGGTGACTTGAGGTCACTCCCGGGACGGGGTCGTGCTTGGATATGCGGCCATGACTGTTTTCACAGGGCACCGAACACACCGTCGGTCCCTTCGTGTATGCGTGATAATGTAAAAAGGGCAGAGTCCCACAATCATTTACTTATACATGAGGGCCGTGTATCAACGAGTGGACTCTATGTTAGTGTCGTCTAGGGAAAGGTAATGATCGGGTGCTTCCCCCGAGTGCTTGAGGTACTGCGGGATTATGGATGAGACGAAAGCTTCCTGGATCTTGTGGGTGAAGTGCGCAACCTCTGTAGAGTGTCAAACTATTCGAATAGTTGTGTCCATGGTCATGGACAGTTAGGAGGTGCTACTTAAACTATGTCCAGAAATTTAAGAATCTTGGATTATATGTGTGGAAGAGAACTATTTGAGTCAAGGTGGTGACTTGACGTGTTGAATAAGCTAGCATTGATTCAAACTCTATTTATGTTGATATTTGTAACCTGTCCTCAAGGTTACCCAAGTTCATTGATGCATATCTCACAAGTTGATAGGACACCTCAACTAGCTGAAGCTAGGTTGCTTACTTGTTGTACAACTTGCATTTTTACTTTGAACCAAATCATGGGTTGCTTGCGAGTACATTCAAAATACTCATTGGCTTGCCACTGGTTATTTAATTGGCCAGGCATGGAAGATCAGGAATTTGAAGAAGATTTATTTGGAGACGAACATGCGAACTAGGATGATTTCCCAGTCAGAATGCGTGTAGGGTTAAGGCAGATGGCATGGGTTCTACTTATCTACAAAGACTTCCGCTATTTGAATTTATTTGATGTTCAACCCATGCGGCTTTATCTATGTAAGAATTGACCATAATGGTCATAATTTGTGTAAGATGGTATGTATGGATGTAAGACTCTTGTTATTCAGCTTATGTGTGTTCAGTGAGCATTGATCTCTAGGATCACTTTACACATGCATTCGATGATCTTGACTTATGAGTCGGGGTCCCCACAGAGCTGGTATCAGAGCCATCCTGACTGTAGGAAGCCTTAGTTAGCATGGACGTTAGTTAGGACAAGGACTAGACCCTAGATCTCCAAATCACTTGCAAGACTTATTCCACTTCTCTCCTCTTCTGAACTAGCCAGCAATAACAACCTTTCGCGCTTGCCGTGGCCTCTCTTGTCATACTGACCCTCCTCTAACCTCCTTGTAGATGGCCGTCGCCCCCACAGGACTCCTCATGACCGGATTTCCACCACTCCTAATGGATCGGCTCAGTTGGCTAGAGGTGGACTATTAAGTCCTTTATAGCCGAACCTGCCACCCCATGCAGCTCCACCAGCCGTTTCAGCTGGTCGTTGAGAGGCGTCGGGTGTTCTGGTGCAAGAAATTGCGACCAAAACAGCTTCTTCGCCAAGTTCCCTTCCTGGGCTCTAAAGAACTATGCAGCGTCGGCGGCACTCTTCGGGAGATTTTCAAACACGCCTGGAGAACTCCACACCTGGGTGAGCAACGCATACCTCTGACCAGCAAAGATACTCTGCATAAGAAAACCCTTACTACCCGCTATCTACCTCGCCTGGTGGATCTCGTCACGAGCACTCCGGGACTCGCTCCACGCCTCTTTGGCATCATGGAGAGCCTTAGTAAGCTCGGGCGACTGGTCCGAAGTCTTCCGCTCCAACGCCTCACATTTACGGATGGCGTCCTTGAGCTCCTGCTCGATTTCAACCACCCGAGCTTCATGTTGCTGGCGGGCAGCTTGTTCGGCCTCTGGTTCGGCAGCCGCTTTGTCAGCAGCTGCCTTATTCCCCCCAGCCCCCTTCTTGGCCTAGGCAAGGGTGCCCTTGAGGGTTTCGACCTCGGCTGCGCCAGCTGTGATCATAATCAAATCATCCGATGAGTTATACTCTCAATAAGCATATCATGTTTGATATAACAATTAAAAAAATTCTAAGTCCGCATACCTTGCGTTTCATCGAACCACTTATTAATGCGGTCGAGTTCCTCGTCGGCTTCCTCAAGCTTCCGATTGAGCTCGGAAACTTCCGCGGCCTGTGCAGTCGCCGCCAACATGGAAGCTTGTTTTAACAACGGCACAATATGTTATACCCCTGAATACTATATAGATCCTCTGTCTGGTTTCTTTCAAACCGAACAAAGAATCAGGGGCTACTGTCCGTACACATGTTTATTATCCTACATAAATAAAAGGTTAAAGTTTTAAAAGAGCATTACATCGCTTACCTCAAAGCCCGTCAATAGGATGCTAAAGGCTTCATTCAGTCCACTCTTAGCAGACTGAATCTTCCCCATAACCGCACCCATCAGAGTGCGATGGTCCGCTAAGATGGAAGCACTTTGTAGTACTTCCTCCAGAGCGTTGGGCGCCTCAGTTAACACGCCGTTGGAGCTGGTGCTCCTCCCCCTTTCGCAGGGGATTGCTTATTCGATTTCGGAGCCATACCGGCTGCCAGAATGGTGTTCGATGGGAGCCCAAATTGTGTGGGCTTCCCGCCGTCGGTTGCATTGGGAACCATTTCCCTTTGGTCTTCGGCGACCAAGGTGTTGACCCCGGTCACTCTCTTGTCAGCCCCGCTCACCCCCTCTTGGGCAGGGGATATCCGCAGGGATGACACCTCTGTGTGCCCCATGACGGTAGGTGAGGGGGCTCGCGGCGGCGTCTCGCTCTCCGCCATCTTGGTTGGCAAAGAGTTCCCTTCCGATGATGGAGTATCGGGCAGTCTGCGGGGAGGACTGAAGAACAACAAACAAGAGAACTTATACAATGACAACAAGTGGACCGAAGACGATTATAAGTTTCCGAAAACTTACGATGCGGCCGAGGGCTTAACCCTGGGCTGTCTTCGGGGGACAACTTTGGATCCTGAATCCGAACTGTCCGGGAGTTTCAGCTTCCTCCTCATGGGTGCCCCCTCCTCCGTGTCTTCATGGGCCGCCCTCTTCTTCTTCTTCCTCCCCTTAACGGGGGAGTCACTTTCCACCTCCTCCTCCTCTTCCTCCTCATCATGGGAGGAGGGGGCTTTGGTCTCTCCGGATATGTTTTCTGAAGGACTCTTGGGGTGGGGGCCGCCCTTGGCCTCCTTGCCCTTCTTCTTCTTGACCTTCTTCTCCGGTGCTTGGTACGGTGCCAGTACTAGCATCTCCGTCAACTTGGGTGTAACCGGGTCCTTGGGCAGTGGAGCCGGACAGTTGATCCACTCCGCCTTTGTCGTCCAGGCCTGTATGGAACGTAAATATTCTAATTTCTGTTATACTTGAAATATTTACCAGATAGGGCTTCGGCATAATTGTGCCTACCGCCGTAGCCGGAGTCTCGTTGTCGAATTCGATGTCCTCATTCTTCTTCGGCCACTTCTTTTGGGCCTTGAAGAGTTGCTTCCAGATGTCGTTGTGCGTGGTGCCGAAGAAGTGCTTCAGGGTCCGTGGCTGCTCCGGATCAAACTCCCACAAGCGGGAGGCCCGAAGCTGGCAGGGAAGATTGCGGCGGAAGAGCATCACTTGAATCACATCAGTGAGATTAGTGCCCTCCGCCAGCATATCGGAGATGCAATTTTGGAGCATCATCACCTCGATTTGGACGCCTAGTGGTCCATGAGGTGAGTCTCTCTGGTGGTCCGGATCTGAAATCGGTCATGGACGCCCAGGTGGCTTCGCGGGGATCGGTGATATAGAACCACTCCTGCTGCCATATTTTGAGTGTTTCCATAAAGGCCCCTTTGGGCCAGGTGGCGTTGGGGAGCTTGCTTACCATGGCTCCACCGCAGTCCGCATGCTGTCTATCGACCACCTTCGGCTTCAGATTGAAGACCTTGAGCCATAGGCCGAAGTGTGGGGGGATGCGGAGGAAAGCCTCACACACGACTATAAAAGCTGATATGTGTAGGATAAAATTTGGGGCTAGATCATGGAAATCTAGCCCATAGAAGAACAGAAGGCCTCGGACAAAGGGGTGAAGGGGAAATCCAGGCCTCCGAAGAAAATGAGGGATGGACACAACCCTCTCACAAGGCCCTGGAGTAGGGATCACCTCATCTTTGTCAGGGAGCCGGTGCGCTATGTTCGCAGAAAAATAGCTTGCGCTCCGGAGATCCTTCATGTCTTCCTCAATGACAGTGGAGGCCTCCCACTTGCCCTTGGAACTGGATCCGACCATTGCTGGAGAAGGAGGCGATGGTGGAGAAGATTGGAGTTGCCAGCGATGGAGCTAGGAGATTGGGAAGTAGAGGCTAGAGGAGAGCGTGAGGAAAAAGGAGGGGTCTTTATCGTTTTATAGATGGTAGAAATACCAAACGTCCCCCACTTAGGCCATGAAACTCGCCTGTTCCTGACGAAATCATGCGTAAGGTGCAGTTGGGTTACCGAAACAATATTGATGAGGATCCCATAATGGGCGGGGCACGATCTCTGTTTTGACAAGACGTGCCAATGGAGGCTATGCCTTGAAACGCAAAACAAGAGCCAAGAAAACGTTTCGAAATGTTAAAGGGTCAAGTGTGACGTTTTGCCAAAAAAGTTGTCAGTAAAGATAATGTACCTATTTGGACGTTTAAGCCTTCGTGGCTAAGGGTTGTATTAATTGTGCAGAGCCGGACATAGTTCCTTTATGCAAGAAATAAACTTCATATGTTCGGATGGAGGAACCCTCCTTGCAATGCCGAAGAAAATATGCATGCCGAACACCTCATCATCAAAGACTGGTTCAGGGGCTACTGAGGGAGTCCTAGACTAGGGGTCCTTGGGTGTCCTGATTACTCGATGTGAGCCGGACTGATGGGCCGTGAAGATAAAGCAGAAAATTATCCCTCGTGCCCGGATTGGACTCCTACATGTGTATGATGGCAAGTTTTGTGTCCAGGTGTAATGTTTCCTTCCTCAGCAAGATGATTTTGAACAACCCTAGGCCCCTCCGGTGTGTATATAAACCGAAGTGTTTAGTCCATAGAGGCCATCCGAAAAATCTCAGGCCAGACTTCTAGGGTTTAGGCAATACGATCTCGAGGTAGAGCCAGTCTTGTAACCCCTATATTCATGATATTCAATCAAGCAGGAAGTAGGGTTTTACCTCCGTTAAGACGGACCGAACATGGGTAAACCTCGTGTGCTTGTTTCCCCTTGTTACCATTGATCCTCAGATACACAGCTTGGGACCCCCTACCCCAGATCTGCCGGTTTTGACACCAACACCTGGTCGCGGAGTTTGCCCTCGAGGACGTCGTGGACGTTCTCACAGCCGAAGAGGGTGATGCGGGTGGTGATGATGAAGACGCCGACGCCGACGGCAGCGCGCCTCGCTAGGCTTGTATTTCCTTTCCTGCCCCGGCCTGTATGCAAAAAATCTTCAAATACTACCCCAAAGGGCGTGAAAGCATTTTTGGAGGAGAGTTCCTCTATAATGTATGAAATGAAGATATGCTTTTGGGGTAGGTCAAGGGAGGTGTCGCCGCGAGCCAGGAGGCTCCCGACTAAGGTTGATGTCGCGACTTATCTTTGGTGCTGGTGGTCTTGGACGGGTTCTTGTGGCGCGGGAGCGTTCCTCTCCCGAGGCAGGCCTTCTGAGGCTTGTGAGGGCCTAAGCCTCCTGAGGAGCGTGCGGATCCACTTGAGAGCGCGTCGCGAGGAGCCAAATGTCGTGTTTCGGCAAGGTGTGCGCGCAGTGGTCCTGCGGTAGCCATGCTCCTGAACCCGAGGGCCCCCCTAGTGCCGCTTAGGCTAACCCAAGCACGCGCATAGTGCGCACACCACGCCCAGCCCCCGCTGACTAGACGCTCACGGGGAGGGTAGCAGGCTTAAGCCCTGCTCTTCAACAAAAACCAAAGGGCAAAAAAACACCGCAAATCGAGAAAAAATCCCACCCTATTCTTTTGATAAGCACAAGAAAAATCCAAGTCTCATTCCAAAAGAAGGCAAATTGGGTTACAGAAAGTGGGCAAAAACAAACAGCCGCGTCCGACACCTAGCTAGTCTTCTCACCAGCACGGAGCTAAGTGCTTCCACTTGGCGTGGGCATAGTCATTGGGGGACAATGTCGACGGCCTGCATGGAGCATGGTGCTTCCACTTGGATGTGGGTGGGAGCCTCCATGAGGCCCGAGGGAAGCACTCAGGAGACTCCGGGGTGTGTACAACCCCAACTCATTATTACGTGAGAGTGTCACGAGCGGAGATCTTCACGGGTGTCCTTGGCGCCTCAACAGGGCCCCGCCCTGCGCCTCCCCCGGCCACCATTGGGGCGTCCAAAAACCAGGACGAGACCAAGGGGCAAGGGGGACGCTGGCGGTGCTCTGGCGACCGTAGGCCCTTCGCCGGGAGGAATGGCTCGCCGGCGCCTTCCCCAGCGGGGGACCTACCTCCGAGCGGCATGCGCCACCGTCGTGTCGGCGCCTTGCTCCATGTGGCGCAGGAGAGGCCATGTCGCCGGGCTTCCCCCGTGCAGCCCCCAGTGCATCGCGTCCGCCCGCATTGAGGCCATCGTTCTGAGGTCCATGGCCGTTGCCGCGGCTTGGTTCACCTGTGGTCCATGGTTAGTGTAATCATGCTCCTAAAATATTGGTTGTACCCGCTGGCTGCTATCATTGAAGACGTTGGTGAAGCCCCAGGACGGCTCGCGAAGAGCCTTGGCCTCAACGCCCAGGCTGGCAAAGGAAACGGGTGGGGACTTCTTGGCGTGTATAGCAGGTCCACCGTCGGAGGCGCAGGGGTGCCAGTAGCTGCCATCCTCGTGTCTTTGCCTCAGCGTCCGGCGTCGTTGTTTGCCAGACCCGGTGCCAGGTCACGACAGCCATAGGGTAGTGGCTCGGCGCGGCCCCAAGGAAGGTTTTCAAGCTCGCCATGCCCGGGGGTACCGCATCCTGGGTAGGATGAGCGGCGTGCCGGGCCATGTAGGCGCCACGAGGTCCTCCGGACCCTTTGAGGAAAGGTGCGCGGGCGTTGCGGAGGCCGACGCATGCCCCCGGCAGCGCTCGCGACGTGGAAAGGTGCATAAAGATGCAGCACCCCTGCATGCGGCATCAAGCAACTCAGTGACCCGCTCCAGGAGGACGTCGTGGCCGCCTTTCATCAGCCTGCATCGCAACAGCTCTCGCGCCATGATGAGCACGACTCGCGTGTTCGCCTACTCCCGGCGGGTGTGTAGCACCGTCGCCGCAGCGTAGCTCGAAGATCGTGTGGTGGCACGGTTGCGACACAGTGCGGAAGTGGGCGGTGGCGGCCCGCGCCGCCCATGGCCGACGACACCGGGTGGCATGCGGGCCGCGAGGAGCGCGGAGTGGAGGTCCTCCTGGGCGGATGGTGCTTCCTGGGCAGGCCAAGCGGCCCAGGGCTCAGTGTGAGCCTGAGGAGCGTCAGCCCTGAGGGCGGCGGAGCGTCGGCGAGCCGACTGGTGGAAGAGAAGCTCCATTGCACCCCTACCTGGCGCGCCAAATATCGGATTCAGGGCTCCACAGACCCTAGATAGATTGGAACTCTGGGTGCATGGGAAGAAATCAACTTCCCCTGTCCGCCTACTCGTCGATCTCACTGGCTAGCTCGATGAACATAATGGAAATGGGACAAGGCAGTTTACCGAGGTTCGGGCCACCTTGCGATGTAATACCCTACTCCTGCTTTGTGGTGCATTGCCTCAAGGTGGGCTGAGGATGAACTAGTGCAGTGGAGGAACAACCTCAGGAGGTGTGTTCTTGCTTGTGTGGGGGTGAGGGTGGTCTGAATGATCCCCCCTCTATGGTGGTGGCTAGGCTATATTTATAGTGGCCTTGGTCCTCTTCCCCCAAAATGAAGGCGGGAAGGGATCCCACAGTGACCAAATTCGAAGGGAGACAACTAGTACATCTTATCCTGACGAAAGGTGGTCTTCGCCTGCAAAGCTTCTGGTCGTGATGCCATGGTGGGATCGGTGATGACCTTCGTCCTATCATCCTGGCGATCTTGGTCTTGTTGCATGGAAATGGAAACCTTTGGCTGATACCTCGAGACTCTGCACGTGCACTTGCCTCTTTAGAACCAAAGAGGAAACCTGATGTACTATGCCTGCTAGCACCCGCCAGGCCTTGGTCGTCATGGCTTGCATCATATGAACCACACGACGTGGGGGCTTGCATAGAAATCTCTGCTCCTCAGGAGCCACCCGGAGGTCTTGGCGTCATCCGCCTCACGAGGCTTGGCCCCTCGCGAGGGTCTTGCACGTCGATGATGAAGATGGGCCGTACCAGGCTAGTGATGGGGCCACGCCGTGGGCCGCACGCAGGCAAGTCTAGGTACCCTGGTTCCCAGAATTCCGACAATTACCAAAACCACCCAGGGATTTGTTGCACTTTAAATCTCCCCCTTTTTGGTAATTGATGGCAACATATAGATCAAAGTTTCTACAAATGATAATATGAATGAAATACATCGTTGCTTTGAGAAGTATGTGATAAGCAAGAGCTCCCCCTAAATTTGTCCATTATTTAAAATTTGCTTTTGAATGCAAATGCACAATCGATTAGGTCACATACATCTTGGTGGGGCGCTCAAAATGATAAGATTTAAACAACATGCACTCACCACCAAGGAAAAACATGATTGATCATACACAAATATCATAGATATCATCATGTAAGCACACATTAAGGCATAGTATGAGCGAACACATGGTCACAATTGTATCTCACGAATAGTAGCATAGTAATCAAACAAGCAAATGATCAAAGTAGCAAGAGAGGCAAATAAAACCGACAAAAGGCAAAACACTCTCTCTCGAAGCCTAATGATCTATACACTTTCTCCCCCTTTGGCAACAAGTTACCAAAAAGCTTAAAAATGCATAGTGCTATGCGGTTCTCTAGGCACGATCTCCGGGAGCTCCTAAAGGGGTCTTCTAGCTGGTTGCTCCGATGTGAGTAGACAACATGGAGATGAGGGCATTTGCAAATGCTTCGGAGGAAGTCTATGGAGCTGGATGAGTTGACACTAGAGATACAACCGAGGCAGTTGCTGCAGGTGCTAAAATGGTAGTCCTGGAGTCTCTGGCAACTGGCACAGCTGTAGACCTTTGTGCCCTTGGCACTCTATGAAAAGCATCAGTGGTTGGTCTATCATTCCTGTCCTCGGCTTCTTCCTGGAGCTTATCCACAGTGGTCTGTATCTTTGTGACCTTCACATCCTAGATCATGAAATTTTGTCTCAATGATCCTCTCAACACTTTCTTGATTTTGAGTTAGGGTGGCCAAGCCCTTCTCAATTCTCACTGTAGCCTCAAGAAGATAACTGAGTTGATCTTGCTTGGTCTTGAGTATCACTGTAGAAGCATCTGGTGCACTGGCTGCCTTTGCTGCTTTTGCAGCCTTTGCGCTCTCTCTCTCTCTCTCTCTCTCTCTCTCTCTCTCTCTCTCTCTCTCTCTCTCTCTCTCTCTCTCTCTCTCCTCTTGAGCTTCTGCACAAGTTGGATGAGATGCATCCATGACAACCTCATTGTCCTCAAATTCTAGCCTCAGGGGAAGATGCTCTTTATCAAGAAGATATGTCATGGTTCCCATCTTGGAATTGATCAACATATGTATGTGAGGGGCATATCCACATGATCTCTTCTGATCAGCTGCAGTTCTCCTCACAGTTTCAACAATCAAAATCATCACTTTGAACTTCTGACGTACATCAAACATGTGGAGCAAGTTGATTGAGTGACCACGGATCATTCTATGATCTCCTAACTTGGGCAAAAGAGTGTGCCTGAAGATGGTGTTGATGGTGGTCAGACCAGACAACAGATAGTATATGGATCCAAACTTATGTGTCTCCAAGGCCTCATCAGGAATAGTCTTGTACATGTTGGCCATGGAGTTGTGATCCTTCCTAGGCCTGGCATATGTATCAATGTCATTCTCATCTTCCTTTGGGGCATTGATCAACTTGGGCCATTCAGAGCTTGTAGATTGATATTTTGTACCTTCAGTCATCCAGACAATCGTTCTATCTGGGTAGAAGTGAGCAATGGAAACAATTGTACGATCATCTCATCGTTCCACTTGGTCAAATTCTGACCAACAAACTTGTCCACTTCATTCATCCTGAAGCTCTCATGCACACCTGGGAAGTAGTCCTCATTGTCATCAATGTATTCCCAGTCAACCCACTTCATATCACAGACAATGGGCTTCTTGTCCAACAAGACAGTCTCATAGAAATCTTGTTGTTCCTTGGTGTGGAAACGGTAGTCAACAACAGTTCTTCTCCAGGTGGCATATGGATCAGTCTTTCTCCAGAGTCTCAGACCTGCATCCTTTCTTAGCTTCATATTCTCTGCCACAAGATGATCATCACTATGGTCTGGAATCTTGGGTTTGAGCTTCCTTAGTACTTGTGACTCTTCTTCTTCTCGAGCTTCATACACTTGGACCTTGTTCTTCTTAGCAGCAGGTATGTTTGTTGTTCATCTCTTGGGTGGAGATGGTTTGGGAGCTTGAGCTGAAGTCTTGGGGGAAGATTTGGGCTTTGATGGAGCAACCCAGTCCTTATGGCATCCCCCATAAGCTTTTGAATTTTTGTAGGAGGTGCAGCAGGCTCTTCGTCCTCCTCTTCTTCTTCAGAATATCTCATCATAGATGGTTTGCCAATGACTCTGGCAATTGTCTTTATGACTCTCTCCTTCCTCTTCTTCCTTCAGCAGCCCCTTCCTCTCTTGTTTCAAGAGTGAACTCCATGGTTTCTTGAGCTGAGGCTCTGGCCTTTGACATTGGAGCTCGTTTGGCAAGAGCTTTCTTGGACTGACCGGGCTTTGTTGCAGTAGCAGCATACTCTTTCTTGAGCACTTTATTCTTCTTGGAGGTCACTTTCTCCTCAATGACAAAGACCTCATCCTCAGATTCAGAAGCTTTCTTTTTTTCCTTTGCCTAGTTGCTGCCTTAGGCAAGTTGTTGGGTGTGCTTCTGCTTCCATCATCATAGGTGGTGTTGGAGGGACTAGTGCCCTCAGTAAGGTTGAGATGCTCTTCTGACTTGTTCTGGCTATCATTGCCCTCTGACATAGCTGAAATTGACCCTGTGAATAGTTGGGGTATAGATAGAGTGGATGAGCATCACAAAGTACAACTATTTTGCAAAAATATTCAGACAAAAACTTAACTTTAGTTTTCTGCAGAAAGCATTTCGGAGCTACCGATTTGACAAACTCGATGACACATAGTTTAGGTTAGGCCAAAATGCAGTTTGTTGACTCTGAGATGCTAGGGTTTCACAGAGAAAGTGATTTCGGTCGCACCGATTAGTACACTTCGGTCAGACCGAGTTGTACTTGTGCAATGGCCAGCGCCAAATTGGTGTGACTGAGATCCTCAGATCGGTCGGTCCAAGATGAGTTCGGCGAAAACCTAACCCTAAGTTTTTGCATCAAATCTATTCCAATGGATTCTTTTGGTGGATAGATTGATCTCATACGTGGGAGGAACAATGGCAAAGATCTTTGTGCAAGAATCAGAATAATAGAACGCACAAAGATGTCAAGTCCGTACCCTAACTTGGCGACAACCTTGCTACGGTGGCAACGGCGATGAGAATCCCGTTGATGGAGGTGGAGACCAGAGGCAGGAGGCACTGGCGATGATGGCAATGATCCGAAGAACAAGGGGGCGGCAGAGCTGGGAGGCGCGGTTGAGTGTTTGGAGGAACTTCCAAAATTTCAACCCGCGGTATATATATACCCAGTCACTGTCGGTGTGACCCAGTGGAGTGACTCGATGGCACCGAGATGCAAAACTGCCAGCAGTTGCTGCAACTCGGTGTGACCAAAACGTTCCAATTGGTTGCACCGAGATGAAAACTTAGATCAACTTAATGAATTCAGTGAGACCGAGTGGGAGTGAGTTGGTGTGGCGAAGATGCATTAAGAGGTTTTGGAAGTTAAGCCCTTGAATGATTGGTGGCTCCAAGTGCACCTCACCCGGAGGGTCCTAATTCGTCTTGTTCAAACTTTGTGATATAGCATGAATAAAGTTTGAGACGAGAAAAGCATAGATAGCTAGAGGGAGTACATAGGCATTATCGTCCATCCATTTGGAAAAAAGAAAAACCAAACAATCAAAGCAACAAATGGATGTCCTCGAATGGAGAAAATTATGGAACCAGCAAGCTCACACAATAAGATGGCAAATAAAACATGTGGCAAAGCATGCACAAACACTCTAGCATCTATCTAGTAATTGGCAATGACTAGGCCATCTATATATGAGTATATTGACTTAGGAGTCAAATGAGAACATTTGATGATAGGTCATACTCATCGTTTAAGCACATGTGGGGTTACAACTTTTACATAAAGCATTGTTGTGTTCACACCATTAGGATTGCTTTACCTCAATTCTTAGACCAAATCTCCCCCTAGATGTGACATCCCACTTAGAGGGATGAACTAACCTTGGCTTTTGTCGATGATGACTTCATGTAGGTGTTGAAGATGTGGATGCTCAATGCTCATGTAGATCATTTGGAGCAATCCATTGGAGTGAGTTGCACTTTCAATACCTACATGGGTTAGTCTCACAAGGAACACCCAAAGATATCCATAGACATAGAGTGAAGCACACATATGATGATGTCCATGAACGCATTAGGTTACCTTGTCCCTTGTGTTACCAACAAGAGGGTTTGTGACTCCTTGAAATAGTGCAAGATATGGAGGTTGATTGCACTTGTCCTTGCCAAAATGAATACGAGTGAAGTATGTTGGCGGAGTCACCCTCAAGAACTCTCTAGTTCTTCTTCTTTGGGACGCACATCAACTTGATGGGAATCCTTGGAGTTGTCGTTGTATTTGCTGAAGTAGAACTTGATGTAATCTTGGGAACTCACTTGACCAAGGCCTTGGGACCTTCTTCAAATGAATCAATCTCTTCTTGAAGCTTGTCCTTGCCTTTTAGCTTGTGGTCTTGTGGTGGAAGATCATCTTGAGCTTGAGTTCCCTTGAAAGAAGTGGGGTCATACTGTTGGGGAATGTAGCAGAATTCAAAAAAATTCGACGCTTTCACCAAGATCAACCTAAGGAGTCATCTAGCAACGAGCATATTAGAGTGCATCTACATACCCTTTTGTAGATCGCGTGCGGAAGCGTTCGAAGGAACGTGGATGAAGTAGTCGTACTCTTCGCGTTCTTCGTCACCGATGATCCTAGCGCCGAACGGACGGCACCTCCGCGTTCAACACACGTCCGGTACAGCAACGTCACCTCCTTCTTGATCCAGCAAAGGGGGAGGACAGGTCGTCGGAGATCCAGCAGCACGACGGCGTGGTGGTGGATGCAGCGGGAAATCCTGCAGGGCTTCGCCGGCGCCCTGCGTGAGGAGACGGAAGTGTGACGGGAGGGGGAGAGGCGCCAGAGGCTTGGGCTGCGGCTGCCCTCTCCCCCCCTCACTATATATAGGCGCCAAGGGGGGGGGGGGCGCCGGCCCTGG
>LR738709.1:516879830-516900166 GCA_902687465.1 Secale cereale
GGGTTAATCATAATTAGGAGGTTTGTTCAAGTAAGAACAACACCTAAGCACCGATCCACCCACATACCAAATTATCAAAGTAGCGAACACGAATCGAACCAACATGATGAAAGTGACTAGATGAAATTCCCGTGTACCCTATAGAACGCTTTGCTTATTATAAGAGACCGTATTTGCATGTCCTTTACCTCATAAGGATTGGGCTGCCTTGCTGCACTTTTGCTACTACTATCGTTACTTGCTCGTTACTTACAATTTCAGCACTTGCAGACATTACCTTGCTGAAAACCATTTATCATTTCCTTCTGCTCCTTGTTGGGTTCGACACTCTTACTTATTGAAAGGAGCTACAATTCATCCCCTATACTTGTGGGTCATCATGGCTATTTTCTGGCGCCGTTTCCGGGGAGTGAAGCGCTTTTGGTAAGTGGAAATTGGTAAGGAAACATTCATATGGTGTGCTGAAATTTATTGTCACTTGTTAATATGGAGAACAATCCTTCGAGGGGTTTGTTCGGGGTATCTTCACCTCGAACGGAACCACAATTATCTACTCCTCAACCCGCTGCACCTACTGAAAATATTGAATATGAAATTCCTTCGGGTATGATAGAACAACTGCTAGCTAATCCTTATGCAGGAGATGGAACCGAACATCCTGATATGCACTTGATATATGTGGAACACATTTGTGGATTGTTTAAGCTTGCAGGTCTTCCCAGAGATCAAGTTATGAAGAAGGTTTTTCCTTTATCTTTGAAGGAAAAATCATTAGCATGGTATAGGCTATGCGATGGTATTGGATATTGGAACTGCAACCGATTGAAATTGGAGTTTCACCAAAAAATTATCCTATGCATCTAGTTCATCGTGATCGGAATTATATATATAATTTTTGGCCTCGTGAAGGAGAAAGTATCGCTCTAGATTGCGGGAGGCTTAAGTCAATGTTATATTCTTGCCCCAATCATGAGCTCTTAAGAGAGATTATTATTCAGAATTTTTATGCTCGGCTTTCTCATAATGATCAATCCATGCTTGATACTTCTTGTGCTGGTTCTTCTATGAAGAAAACTGTTGAATTCCGGTGGGATCTTTTGGAAAGGATTAAACGCAACTCCGAATATTGGGAACTCGATGAAGGTAGAGAGTCAGGTATTAAGCTTAAGTATGATTGTGTTAAATCTTTTATGGATATCGATGCTTTTCAAAAGTTTAGCACTAAATATGGACTTGACTCTGAGATAGTAGCCTCATTTTGTGAATCATTTGCTACTCATGTTGATCTCCCTAAAGAGAAGTGGTTTAAATATCATCCACCTATTAAATAAGAAATTAAAGAACCGGTACTAGCTAAGGACGGAACTATACTTTATCATGTTGATCTAGTTGTTCCTACTGCTTATATTGAAAAACCACCTTTCCCTGTTAGGATAAAGGAACATACTAAAGTTTCAACTATGGTTAGCAACAGTTATATTAGAACACCTAAACCAGATGAAAAAATTAAAGTAGAACCTAATATTGCTATGGTTAAGGATCTCTTGGAAGAAAATGTAGACTGGCATGTTATTTACTTCTGTGAAGAAGCTGCTAGAATTGCCAAACCCGATAAAGAGGATAAACATAGACCTGTTGTTGGCATGCCCATTGTCTCAGTCAAAATAGGAGATCACTGTTATCATGGTTTAGGTGACATAAGCGCCAGTGCTAGTGCTATTCCTTACACTTTATATCAAGAAATTATGAATGATATTGCACCCGCACAAATAGAAGAAATTGATGTCACTATTAAACTTGCTAATAGAGATACCATATCACCAATTGGATTGTTAGAGATGTTGAAGTCTTGTGTGGGAAAATAAAATACCCTAATGATTTTCTTGTTCTTGGTTCCCCACAAGATGATTTATGCCCCATTATCTTTGGTAGACCATTCTTGAACACCGTAAATGCTAAAATAGATTGTAAGAAACAAACTGTCGGTGTTAGTTTTGGTAATGAGTCCCATGAATTTAATTTCTCCAAGTTTAACAGAAAGCTTCATGAAAAAGAATTGCCTAGTAAGGATGAAATAATTGGTCTTGCCTCTATTGCTGTGCCTCCCACTGACCCTCTAGAACAATATTTCCTAGACCATGAAAATGATTTACATATTCATGAAAGAAATGAAATAGATGATATTTTCTTTGAACAACGTCCTCTGCTTAAACAAAATCTACCTATTGAAACTCTAGGAGGCCCGCCTCCACCTAAAGGTGATCTTGTGTTTGAATTAAAACAATTACCAGACATTTTGAAATACACTTATCTTGATGAAAAGAAGATATATCCTGTTATTATCAGTGCTAACCTTTCAGAACATGAAGAAGAAAGATTATTGAAAGTTCTAAGGAAGCACCGAGCTGCTATTGGATATACTCTTGATGATTTAAAGGGCATTAGTCCCACTCTATGTCAGCACAAGATCAATATGGAACCTCATGCTAAACCCGTTGTTGATCATCAACGTTGTCAGCACAAGATCAATATGGAACCTCATGCTAAACCTGTTGTTGATCTTCAACGTTGTCAGCACAAGATCAATATGGTAAGATTGGAAATATTAAAACTTCTGGAGCTGGTATAATCAATCCTATAGCTGATAGTAGATGGGTAAGTCCTGTTCATTGTGTTCCTAAGAAAGGAGGTATTATTGTTGTTCCTAATGATAAGAAAGAACTTATTCCACAAAGAATTGTTATAGGCTATAGAATGGTAATTGATTTCAGAAAATTAAATAAAGCCACTAGAAAAGATCATTACCCTCTGCCTTTTATTCATCAAATGTTAGAAAGATTATCTAAGCACACTGTCGGGGTTTTGGGACGACATATGCCAATGGATGGCTTATCATGCATGGGGTCAAAAGAACGTCGCCGGGCTCGGGAAGCGGGATAAAGCGAAACTTAGGACGCCTACGGATCTTACCCAGGTTCGGGACTCTCCGAGGAGATAACACCCCTAGTCCTGCTCTGCGGGGGCTCCACGTCAAGACTGATAGCGCTAAGGTAGCTACAAGATTTCTCCTTGAGATGTGTCGTTCGAGGCAAGAAGATGAACAAGGCTAGCTCACCTCCGCTCTCTCTATATATATAGGGTTTAATCTCGATATCTTCCAACCCCTCCTCAAGGAGGACCCTGGGGGGTTTATATAGGCCTTCCCCCCAGGGGTACAATGGTAAACTCGACAGTGTGGCCCCCGGCAGTCAGTGTCTTCTGGCGCCGGCTTTACCGCCTGTCTACTGGGGCCCGCCGCCCCCTCGTGATTGTCTTTCACTTTGGGGATACCTTTGCTGACGACAACCTCGTCGAGAGGGAAATGGCTACAGTACCATTGCCTCCCGCCGTACGCTGCTGCTTCGCCCCGTCCTGTCATCTTGATGAGGCTCGGACTTCTAGGCTGAGGTTTGCCGTCTGTTACCAGGCGGCCGTCTCCCCTGGCCGTCTGCCAGGGGCGGCTTGTTCATGAGCTACCCACTGACCGATGGGGCCAGCCGCCTACTGGCCCCGCCGTTTGCGGGTAGTGGGATCGTGGCCTCCTCTGACCGATGCTTGGTCACGAGCTGCGTGGCTACAGTGACCCGCCGCTTAGGAGATATTCCTAAGGTACACGGTCACTGTAGCCACGCCCTTATAGATCTTCTAAGGACATGTTCTCCTGCAGCCACGCCTCCGTCGCGCAGGGGTCCCCCCCAGCGTGCTTCCTGGGGAAGGAGTGCGGGGCCGTCTGCTGGCTGGTGGTGTTGATGTCGCCGCCTGCTGGGTCCCTGCCGCCTGCTGGTAGCCGGCTCCTAGGGCAGGCTACCCTAGGAGGCGGCTCGATGAGCAGACGACCGCAGCGGACCAAGCGGCTGTCATTTGTCTTAAAATACCAAGGGTAGGCGCCGAGGGTACCCATGGTCAATATCTCCGACACACACACACTTTTGCTTCCTTGATGGATACTCTAGTTTTTCACACATACCTGTTTCTCAACCAGATCAAGAAAATACCACTTTTACTTGTCCCTTTGGAACTTATGCTTATAGACGCATGCCTTTTGGTTTATGCAATGCACCTGCTACTTTTCAAAGATGCATGACTGCTATATTCTCTGACTTTTGTGAAAACATTGTAGAGGTTTTCATGGATGATTTCTCTGTCTATGGGAAGTCTTTTGATGATTGTTTAAGCAATCTTGATCGAGTTTTGCAGAGATGTGAACAAACAAATCTTGTTTTGAATTGGGAGAAGTGGCACTTTATGGTTAACGAAGGTATTGTGTTGGGCCATAAGATTTTTGATAAGGGTATTGAAGTGGACAAAGCTAAGGTTGATGCAATTGAGAAAATGCCGTGTCGTAAGGATATCAAAGGTATTCGTAGTTTCCTAGGTCATGCTAGTTTTCATAGGAGATTTATCAAAGACTTTTCTAAAAATTTCTAGGCCTCTTACAAATCTTTTGCAAAAGGATGTTCCTTTTGTTTTTTATGATGATTTGTTTGAAGCCTTGGAAACCCTAAAGAAAGCCTTAATTTCTGCACCTGTTGTTCAACCACCTGATTGGAATTTGCCTTTTGAAATTATGTGTGATGCTAGTGATTATGTTGTTGGTGTTGTTCTAGGACAAAGAGTTGATAAGAAACTAAATGTTATTCATTATGCTAGTAAGACTCTAGATAATGGCCAAAAGAATTATGCTACTGCGGAAAAGGAATTCCTAGCACTGGTGTTTGCTTGTGACAAATTTAGATCTTACATTGTTGATTCAAAAGTAACTGTTCACACTAACAATGCCGCTATTAAATATTTTATGGAAAAGAAAGTTGCTAAACCTAGACTTATTCGGTGGGTTCTCCTGCTACAAGAATTTGATTTGCATATCACTTATAGAAAAGGAGCCGAGAACCCTGTAGCTGATAATTTGTCTAGTCTTGAAAATGTGCTTGATGACCCACTAGCTATTGATGATAGTTTCCCTGATGAGCAGTTAGCTACAATAAATATTACTAATAATACTCCTTGGTATGCTGACTATGCTTATTACATTGTTGCTAAATATTTACCACCTAGTTTTACATACCAACATAAGAAAAAATTATTCTATGATTTAAGACACTACTTTTGGGATGACCCACATCTTTATAAAGAAGGAGTAGATGGTATTATTAGATGTTGTGTACCTGAGCATGATCAGGGACAAATCCTTCCAAAATGTCACTCCGAAGCATATGGACGGAATCATGCTAGAGATATTATTGCTCACAAGGTATTGCAATCTGGATTTTACTGGCCTGCTCTCTTCAAGGATGCCTGTAAGTTTGTCTTATCTTGTGATGAATGTCGAAGAATAGGTAATATCGTAAGCATCAAGAAATGCCTATGAACTATTCACTTGCTGTTGAACCATTTGATGTTTGTTTATTTGATTACATGGGACCTTTTCCTTCCTCTAATGGGTACACACATATTTTGGTTGCTGTTGATTATGTTACTAAATGGGTAGAAGCTATTCAACCAGTAGTGCTCATCACAACACCTCTATTAAAATGCTTAAGGAAATTATTTTCCCAAGGTTTGGATTCCCTAGATATTTAATGACTGATGGTGGTTCACACTTCATTCATGGTGCTTTCCGTAAAATGGTTGCCAAGTATGATGTTAACCATACAATTGAATCACCTTATCATCCTCGGTTTAGTGGTCAAGTTGAGCTTAGTAATAGAGAAATAAAATTAATTTTACAAAAGAATGTCAATATGTCTAGGAATAATTGGTCTAAGAAATTAGATGATGCACTTTGGGCTTATAGAACAGCTTATAAAAATCCTATGGGTATGTCTCCTTATAAAATGGTTTATGGAAAAGCTTGTCATTTGCCTCTTGATTTAGAACATAAAGCATTTTGGGCAATCAAAGAACTAAATTATGATTTCAAACTTGTCGGTGAAAAGAGGTTATTTGATATTAGCTCATTAGATGAATGGAGAACCCAAGCTTATGAAAATACTAAGTTATTTAAAGAAAAAGTTAAAAGATGGCATGATAAAAGAATCCTAAAGCGTGAGTTCAAATTCGGAGAATATGTTCTTTCGTAGAACTCACGTTTCAGGTTCTTTGCAGGAAAACTCCTTTCTAAATGGGAAGGCCCCTACGTCATCGAGGAGGTTTATCGGTCTGGAGCTATCAAAATAAATAATGTCGAAGGTACTAACCCAAAGGTTGTTAATGGGCAACGAATAAAGCATTACATCTCAGGTACGCCAATTAATGTTGAAAGTAGTATTATCCAAACTTTGACACCGGAAGAACACAGAAAAGAATCCTTCTGGAACACTCCAGAATCGTAAAAATAAGGAGGTACATGCTACGGTAAGTAAACGGGCTCCGAAAAATCCACAATTTTTTTTCAGTTCTGAAATTTTTAGAAAATTAGGAAAATGAGAAACTTCCAGGAAGGGTACCCTGGGCAACTTCCGGGTTCCGTTTTTCTATAGTTTGTTTGTTTCCCAAGATAAAAAATCTTTATATACCGCCCGAACCTGTTGATCACGGTATCATGGAGAAATCTTCTATTTTCTTTTCCTTGCTATTTTTTTGTCAGATCCCATCTACTATGGCCTCCTCAAGATCCTCCAAGGACAAGTTCTTCAAGAACGTCATCAACCCATATTTGCGGGAGGTGGTGCAGCACCCTCAAGCTATCCAGATGCATGATGGGGTGCTGCACCTCCGCGATGTGCAAGGACCCAAGGGGGCAAGAACCGTGGAGGCCAGACTTGAGGCTATGGAGTAGGAAGTTTTCTGGTGCAAGGGAACGGTGGAGCGTGGACTCAATGCCAATCACCTCATGATCTCAGACCTTTCCCGTGATCTCAAGGTGGATGGCAAGCCCATGAAGGACTTCATTTTCACCTTCAACGAGCAAATCAACTTCCTCCAAAGCCAGATTTATGACCTCCAGAACCAAGTCTTTGAATACGAGGCGAGGTTTAAAGGTATGAGTTTGGCTGCCAGTTGCAAGACCCATGTGACTCATTCTTCCTCCTATGATGGTGAACCTCTGCCATGGAAACCTGAGGATAAGATCGCATCTACTTCATCACCGCCACCATCTTCTTCACCACCAAAAGAAAACTAAGTATCGGGTATGGGCACTCCCCTTGGCCTCCGCCAAGCTTGGGGGAGGTGCCCCGGTATTGTATCATCCCACTATCCTTTTGCATTTAAATATTCTAGTTTGATCTTTTGCTTTAGAATAAATGAAAGTTTATTTCGATCCCTTCTTCGCATGAGTTTGCTTAGTGATCTATCTTTGTAATCATGTGCGAGATATATACAATAAAGTTTAGTTTTGAGTTTTTGCTTTCTTTACCTTCCTGTTGCAATAAAAAGAAAGGTTATAATTGAATAAATAAAAGGAAGGAAATAGATTAAGAAGATCATATGCTAATCTTATGGTAGGTGATGGCACCACATAAGGAAAAGTATAAGTAGAAAATTTTATTAGAGATTGATAAGCATAGCATTGGTCAATGATGCGACTCATGAAAGAATTAATAAGGGAAGAGAAGATTCACATATAAATATACTATCCTAGAAAACTTGTGGGTCATCATGGCTATTTTCTGGCGCCGTTGCTGGGGAGTGAGGCGCTTTTGGTAAGTGGAAATTGGTAAGGAAGCATTCATATGGTGTGCTGAAATTTATTGTCACTTGTTACTACGGAGAACAATCCTGGGTTTGTTCGGGGTATCTTCACCTCGAACGGAACCACAATTATCTACTCCTCAACCCGCTGCACCTACTTAAAATATTGAATATGAAATTCCTTCGGGTATGATAGAACAACTGCTAGCTAATTCTTATGCAGGAGATGGAACCGAACATCCTGATATGCACTTGATATATGTGGAACAAATTTGTGGATTGTTTAAGCTTGGAGGTCTGCCCGGAGATCAAGTTATGAAGAAGGTTTTTCCTTTATCTTTGAAGGAAAAATCATTAGCATGGTATAGGCTATGCGATGGTATTGGATATTGGAACTGGAACCGATTGAAATTGGAGTTTCACCAAAAAATTATCCTATGCATCTAGTTCATCGTGATCGGAATTATATATATAATTTTTGGCCTCGTGAAGGAGAAAGTATCGCTCTAGATTGCTGGAGGCTTAAGTCAATGTTATATTCTTGCCCCAATCATGAGCTCTTAAGAGAGATTATTATTCAGAATTTTTATGCTCGGCTTTCTCATAATGATCAATCCATGCTTGATACTTCTTGTGCTGGTTCTTCTATGAAGAAAACTGTTGAATTCCGGTGGGATCTTTTGGAAAGGATTAAACGCAACTCCCAATATTGGGAACTCGATGAAGGTAAAGAGTCAGGTATTAAGCTTAAGTATGATTGTGTTAAATCTTTTATGGATATCGATGCTTTTCAAAAGTTTAGCACTAAATATGGACTTGACTCTGAGATAGTAGCCTCATTTTGTGAATCATTTGCTACTCATGTTGATCTCCCTAAAGAGAAGTGGTTTAAATATCATCCACCTATTAAATAAGAAATTAAAGAACCGGTACTAGCTAAGGACGGAACTATACTTTATCATGTTGATCCAGTTGTTCCTACTGCTTATATTGAAAAACCACCTTTCCCTGTTAGGATAAAGGAACATGCTAAAGTTTCAACTGTGGTTAACAACAGTTATATTAGAACACCTAAACCAGATGACCAAATTAAAGTAGAACCTAATATTGCTATGGTTAAGGATCTCTTGGAAGAAAATGTAGACTGGCATGTTATTTACTTCTGTGAAGAATCTGCTAGAATTGCCAAACCCGATAAAGAGGATAAACATAGACCTGTTGTTGGCATGCCCGTTGTCTCAGTCAAAATAGGAGATCACTGTTATCATGGTTTAGGTGACATAAGCGCCAGTGCTAGTGCTATTCCTTACACTTTATATCAAGAAATTATGAATGACATAGCACCCGCAGAAATAGAAGACATTGATGTCACTATTAAACTTGCTAATAGAGATACCATATCACCAATTGGATTGTTAGAGATGTTGAAGTCTTGTGTGGGAAAATAAAATACCCTAATGATTTTCTTGTTCTTGGTTCCCCACAAGATGATTTATGTCCCATTATCTTTGGTAGACCATTCTTGAACACCGTAAATGCTAAAATAGATTGTAAGAAACAAACTGTCGGTGTTAGTTTTGGTAATGAGTCCCATGAATTTAATTTCTCCAAGTTTAACAGAAAGCTTCATGAAAAAGAATTGCCTAGTAAGGATGAAATAATTGGTCTTGCCTCTATTGCTGTGCCTCCCACTGACCCTCTAGAACAATATTTCCTAGACCATGAAAATGATTTACATATTCATGAAAGAAATGAAATAGATGATATTTTCTTTGAACAACGTCCTTTGCTTAAACAAAATCTACCTATTGAAACTCTAGGAGGCCCGCCTCCACCTAAAGGTGATCCTGTGTTTGAATTAAAACAATTACCAGACACTTTGAAATACACTTATCTTGATGAAAAGAAGATATATCATGTTATTATCAGTGCTAACCTTTCAGAACATGAAGAAGAAAGATTATTGAAAGTTCTAAGGAAGCACCGAGCTGCTATTGGATATACTCTTGATGATTTAATGGGCATTAGTCCCACTCTATGTTAGCACAAGATCAATATGGAACCTCATGCTAAACCCGTTGTTGATCATCAACGTTGTCAGCACAAGATCTATATGGAACCTCATGCTAAACCTGTTGTTGATCATCAACATTGTCAGTACATGATCAATATGGTAAGAGTGGAAATATTAAAACTTCTGGAGCTGGTATAATCAATCCTATAGCTGATAGTAGATGGGTAAGTCCTGTTCATTGTGTTCCTAAGAAAGGAGGTATTATTGTTGTTCTTAATGACAAGAAAGAACTTATTCCACAAAGAATTGTTATAGGCTATAGAATGGTAATTGATTTGAGAAAATTAAATAAAGCCACTAGAAAAGATCATTACCCTCTGCCTTTTATTGATCAAATGTTAGAAAGATTATCTAAGCACACTGTCGGGGTTTTGGGACGACATATGCCAACGAATGGCTTATCATGCATGGGGTCAAAAGAACGTCGCCGGGCTCGGGAAGCGGGATAAAGCGAAACTTAGGACGCCTACGGATCTTACCCAGGTTCGGGGCTCTCCGAGGAGATAACACACGTAGTCCTACTCTGCGGGGGCTCCGCGTCATGACTGATAGCGCTAAGGTTGCTACAAGATTGCTCCTTGAGCTGTGTCGTTCGAGGGAAGAAGATGAACAAGGCTAGCTCACCTCCTCTCTCTCTCTCTCTCTCTCTCCATCTAGGGTTTAATCTCGATATCTTCCAACCCCTCCTCATGGAGGACCCTGGGGGTTTATATAGGCCTACCCCCAGGGGTACAATGGTAAATTCGACGGTGTGGCCCCCGGCCGTCAGTGTCTTATGGCGCCGGCTTTACCGCCTGTCTGTTGGGGCCCGCCGTCTGCGGGCCCCTCGTGGTTGTCTTTCACTATGGGGATGCCTTTGCTGACGACAGCCTCGTCGAGAGGGAAATGGCTACAGTACCATCGCCTCCCGCCGTACGTTGCCTCCTCGCCCCGTCCTGTCATCTTGATGAGGCTCGGACTTCTAGGCTGAGGTTTGCCGTGTGTTACTAGGCGGCCGTCTCCCCTGGCCGTCTTCCAGGGGCGGCTTGTTCATGAGCTACCCGCTGACCGATGGGGCCAGCCGCCTGCTGGCCCCGCCGTTTGTGGGTAGTGGGATCGTGGCCTCCTCTGACCGATTCTTGGTCACGAGCTGCGTGGCTACAGTGACCCGCCGCTTAGGAGATATTCCTAAGGTACACGGTCACTGTAGCCACGCCCTTATAGATCTTCTAAGGACATGTTCTCCTGCAGCCACGCCTCCGACGCGCAGGGGTCCCCCCCAGCGTGCTTCCTGGGGAAGGAGTGCGGGGCCGTCTGCTGGCTGGTGGTGTTGATGTCGCCGCCTGCTGGGTCCCTGCCGCCTGCTGGTAGCCGGCTCCTAGGGCAGGCTACCCTAGGAGGCGGCTCAATGAGCAGACGGCCGCAGCGAACCAAGCGGCTGTCATTTGTCTTAAAATACCAAGGGTAGGCGCCGAGGGTACCCATGGTCAATATCTCCGACACACACACACTTTTGCTTCCTTGATGGATACTTTAGTTTTTCACACATACCTGTTTCTCAACCTGATCAAGAAAATACCACTTTTACTTGTCCCTTTGGAACTTATGCTTATAGACGCATGCCTTTTGGTTTATGCAATGCACCTGCTACTTTTCAAAGATGCATGACTGCTATATTCTCTGACTTTTGTGAAAACATTGTAGAGGTTTTCATGGATGATTTCTCTGTCTATGGGAAGTCTTTTGATGATTGTTTAAGCAATCTTGATCGAGTTTTGCAGAGATGTGAACAAAAAAATCTTGTTTTGAATTGGGAGAAGTGCCACTTTATGGTTAACGAAGGTATTGTGTTGGGCCATAAGATTTTTGATAAGGGTATTGAAGTGGACAAAGCTAAGGTTGATGCAATTGAGAAAATGCCATGTCGTAAGGATATCAAAGGTAATCGTAGTTTCCTAGGTCATGCTAGTTTTCACAGGAGATTTATCAAAGACTTATCTAAAAATTTCTAGGCCTCTTACAAATCTTTTGCAAAAGGATGTTCCTTTTGTTTTTTATGATGATTTGTTTGAAGCCTTGGAAACCCTAAAGAAAGCCTTAATTTCTGCACCTATTGTTCAACCACCTGATTGGAATTTGCCTTTTGAAATTATGTGTGATGCTAGTGATTATGTTGTTGGTGTTGTTCTAGGACAAAGAGTTGATAAGAAACTAAATGTTATTCATTATGCTAGTAAGACTCTAGATAATGGCCAAAAGAATTATGCTACTGCGGAAAAGGAATTCCTAGCACTGGTGTTTGCTTGTGACAAATTTAGATCTTACATTGTTGATTCAAAAGTAACTGTTCACACTAACAATGCCGCTATTAAATATTTTATGGAAAAGAAAGATGCTAAACCTAGACTTATTCGATGGGTTCTCCTGCTACAAGAATTTGATTTGCATATCACTGATAGAAAAGGAGCCGAGAACCCTGTAGCTGATAATTTGTCTAGTCTTGAAAATGTGCTTGATGACCCACTAGCTATTGATGATAGTTTCCCTGATGAGCAGTTAGCTGCAATAAATATTACTAATAATACTCCTTGGTATGCTGACTATGCTTATTACATTGTTGCTAAATATTTACCACCTACTTTTACATACCAACATAAGAAAAAATTATTCTATGATTTAAGACACTACTTTTGGGATGACCCACATCTTTATAAAGGAGTAGATGGTATTATTAGATGTTGTGTACCTGAGCATGATCAGGGACAAATCCTTCCAAAATGTCACTCCGAAGCATATGGAGGGCATCATGCTAGAGATATTATTGCTCACAAGGTATTGCAATCTGGATTTTACTGGCCTGCTCTCTTCAAGGATGCCTGTAAGTTTGTCTTATCTTGTGATGAATGTCGAAGAATAGGTAATATCGGTAAGCATCAAGAAATGCCTATGAACTATTCACTTGCTGTTGAACCATTTGATGTTTGTTTATTTGATTACATGGGACCTTTTCCTTCCTCTAATGGGTACACACATATTTTGGTTGCTGTTGATTATATTACTAAATGGGTAGAAGCTATTCAACCAGTAGTGCTGATCACAACACCTCTATTAAAATGCTTAAGGAAATTATTTTCCCAAGGTTTGGATTCCCTAGATATTTAATGACTGATGGTGCTTCACACTTCATTCATGGTGCTTTTCGTAAAATGGTTGCCAAGTATGATGTTAACCATACAATTGAATTACCTTATCATCCTCGGTCTAGTGGTCAAGTTGAGCTTAGTAATAGAGAAATAAAATTAATTTTACAAAAGACTGTCAATAGGTCTAGGAAGAATTGGTCTAAGAAATTAGATGATGCACTTTGGGCTTATAGAACAGCTTATAAAAATCCTATGGGTATGTCTCCTTATAAAATGGTTTATGGAAAAGCTTGTCATTTGCCTCTTGAGTTAGAACATAAAGCATTTTAGGCAATCAAAGAACTAAATTATGATTTCAAACTTGTCGGTGAAAAGAGGTTATTTGTTATTAGCTCATTAGATGAATGGAGAACCCAAGCTTATGAAAATACTAAGTTATTTAAAGAAAAAGTTAAAAGATGGCATGATAAAAGAATCCTAAAGCGTGAGTTCAAAGTCGGAGAATATGTTCTTTCGTAGAACTCATGTTTCAGGTTCTTTGCAGGAAAACTCCTTTCTAAATGGGAAGGCCCCTACGTCATCAATTAGGTTTATCGGTCTGGAGCTATCAAAATAAATAATGTCGAAGGTACTAATCCGAAGGTTGTTAATGGGCAACGAATAAAGCATTACATCTCAGGTACGCCAATTAATATTGAAAGTAGTATTATCCAAACTTTGACACCGGAAGAACACATAAAAGAATCCTTCTGGAACACTCCAGAATCGTAAAAATAAGGAGGTACATGATACGGTAAGGAAACGGGCTCCGAAAAATCCACAAAAATATTTTTTTTCAGTTTTGAAATTTTTAGAAAATTAGGAAAATGAGAAACTTCCAGGAAGGGTACCCTGGGCACCTTCCGGGTTCCGTTTTTCTATAGTTTGTTTGTTTCCCAAGATAAAAAATCTTTATATACCGCCCGAACCAGTTGACCACGGTATCATGGAGAAATCTTCTGTTTTCTTTTCCATGCTATTTTTTTGTCAGATCCCATCTACTATGGCCTCCTCAAGCTCCTCCAAGGACAAGTTCTTCAAGAACGTCATCAACCCATATTTGCGGGAGGTGGTGCAGCACCCTCAAGCTATCCAGATGCATGATGGGGTGCTGCACCTCCGCGATGTGCAAGGACCCAAGGGGGCAAGAACCGTGGAGGCCAGACTTGAGGCTATGGAGTAGGAAGTTTTCTGGTGCAAGGGAATGGTGGAGCGTGGACTCAATGCCAATCACCTCATGATCACAGACCTTTCCCGTGATCTCAAGGTGGATGGCAAGCCCATGAAGGACATCATTTTCACCTTCAACGAGCAAATCAACTTCATCCAAAGCCAAATTTATGACCTCCAGAACCAAGTCTTTGAATACGAGGCGAGGTTTAAAGGTATGAGTTTGGCTGCCAGTTGCAGGACCCATGGGACTCATTCTTCCTCCTATGATGGTGAACCTCTGCAATGGAAACCCGAGGATAAGATCGCATCTACTTCATCACCGCCACCATCTTCTTCACCACCAAAAGAAAACTAAGTATCGGGTATGGGCACTCCCCTTGGCCTCCGCCAAGCTTGGGGGAGGTGCCCCGGTATTGTATCATCCCACTATCCTTTTGCATTTAAATATTCTAGTTCGATCTTTTTCTTTAGAATAAATGAAAGTTTTGTTCGATCCCTTCTTCGCATGAGTTTGCTTAGTGATCTATCTTTGTAATCATGTGCGAGATATATACAATAAATTTTAGTTTTGAGTTTTTGCTTTCTTTACCTTCCTGTTGCAATAAAAAGAAAGGTTATAATTGAATAAATAAAAGGAAGGAAATAGATTAAGAAGATCATATGCTAATCTTATGGTAGGTGATGGCACCACATAAGGAAAAGTATAAGTAGAAAATTTTATTAGAGATTGATAAGCATAGCATTGGTCAATGATGCGACTCATGAAAGAATTAATAAGGGAAGAGAAGATTCACATATAAATATACTATCCTAGAAATCTTTTGTGATTGCGAGCCCCTATCAAAATATTATATCCCAAAATTATTGACGTTGGACAAGGAAGACAACGTAATGATTTATGTTTGTTCTTATTCACATAGAATTCATATTGTCATAAATCCATTAACATGTGGTGCTTGCTGAGTATCTTTTCTAGCCAAAAATTCCGCACTAAGTAGAGATACTACTTGTGCATCCAAAAACCTTTAAACCCAAACCTGTTTTGAGAGTCCAGCATACCTACCTATGGATTGAGTAAGGTCCCTCAAGTAAGTTGTCATCGGTGCAATAAGGCAATAAAAATTGCTTCTAAAAGTGTGAGATAATTTAGTGTAAGAGAAAATTGAGCGTTGCACGAACTTGTGATGGTAAAGAATAAAAGCGACATAATGCATAATAAAGGTTGCTATCACAAGGGGCAATGCAACGTGACGTTCTTTTGCACTAAGGGGTTGAGCACACAAACAAATAAGCGCATGGCAACCTCTGCTTCCCTCTGCGAAGGGCCTATCTTTTACTTTTATGTAAAGAGTCAAACTTTCCTCTCTATTCCTTTTTATTTTATCCTTTGGCAAGCATCATGTGGTGAGGAAAGATCTAGGCACATATGTCTAGTTGAATATGGGTGACATGAGTTATTATTGTTGACATCACCCTTGAGGTGAGTACGTTGGGAGGCAAAACTATAAGCCCTTATCTTTCTATGTGTCCAGTTGAAACATTTTGCTCATGTGTACACTACCAAAAAAACCACTTCCATGATAATACGTGTTTCTCACAGCAGGTCACGGTTTCTGTCATGCACTAGTAGGCTTGCACGTGCAACGAACGTCTAGGCATTAGAATGCCATCAAATAATTATTAAAATAATAATGTTACACACATAATATGTATCTCAACCAATATAAATTTAATAAAAACATACATTTATTTTGTCTCGCTCATGTTTTTGGTTATCATTACATGAAGAAAAAAAACACTGGTACATCCAGCACAAAGAAAATACCAAGACATGAACAACAAGTTGGCCACACGTTTCCATTTGAGTGGACCATTAATTGCTTTTCCCATAAAGTACATGATTTCTGTTCAGATAGCTTACAGATCAACAAAGAGCATAAAAGTTGTTAGTGTATTAGAAAGTGTGAGAGATGTGAGGTATACAAATAGGAACTTACTTCAAGTTTTAAATAAATATAGGTTGTGCTTGCTGTAACCACACACAGTTACCTGATTGTGAAATAGAAGAACAACATGTACCATTTCTAAAGAACACAATATGTTCATTGTTGATGTACAACCTATTTTGGCCTTAAATCAAGAAGCAGTCATGCACTTTGTAATCATGAAAGATCTAGTAATGTAGTTGCTTACTTGGGAGTTTGTAATCATAAATTAATAAAGATGTGGAAACCCTATTGTCCCATGAAAGCTGCATCAATTCCATAGTACCACTGGGATATAAATATGAAGGAGACACAAATTAGCCATAGTGACTTTTCTAGCCTGTGTTAAGATGATATAAAGATACTACAAATGGAGAGGTGTTTTGTTCCTATTAATGAAGCAGTGTATTTGCGCATCACCTGGTCCAAGCTGAGCTGAAAATACATAGATCCATAAAATCATTATGTAGCACCCCTAAAACAGAAGTAAAGCCTTGTCATACCACTATATACTCTATAAACAGACCAAAATCAAATCCATTAGTCACAATAAGCAACTTACGCATATGAACATAACAAATATCCTATTGTTGTTCTAGCTTGGGCCTACTATATTTTTCCCAATTGTTGATGAGTTTTTTAGGTCCTTACACGGAGAATGATCCCCTCACGGGAACAGATGCACATCTGCATTTTGGAAGTAAAAAAGGTTAACAACCTATAACAGACACTAAGGAAATCAATGAAGGAGCAAAAGCCCCGATTTCCCATTATTTACAGAAAAATTGATCAGAGGAAGGAGCATCAGCATTGGGGTTAATTTCAGAATAAACTATAATTTGAACTCGGAGCATGGCATGTATATATTAGCTCAGAATTGCAAAAGGGGGTGAACCAAATAATGGATCTTCATTCTCATGCTACTTGCTAAGTGTTGAAATGAGTAACAGATCCATGCATATATAGTTAATCTGGAGATGCCAAACAATGGATCTTCATACAAATGCTACTTGCTAAATAATGGAACCAAATAAAACATCTTCATACTAATACACAAATCAGTACCATGGTTAATTATTCTGCATACTAACAAGCTATGCAATGTGTAAGCTGTGTCTTTTTTTTCAGTCCAGTCAAGTTTTTATTGCAAATCCAATATTTATTCGCTCAAAAGTCGAGTTCACCAAAAGCTCATGCTTCATTATTAGCAAGCTATACAGTTCTTGGCGAGTGGAAGCATCAGTGTATTACCTTCGGTTCTTAGCAAGCTGAACTGAAAAAAAGTTGATTGAAGAGTGGAAGCATCAGTCTATTACCTTCGTCTTTCGGTTCTTGGCGAACAAACGGTTGCTCGCATTCTTGATCTAGTGTGGCTGCTGAGCTCAGGTCAGTCCAGTCGCTCATGTCACATTATTTCTACAATGACTATTTTGGACATTAGTATCGAACAAATCATTCTCCGAAGCCGAGGACCAAACAAGGAAGGTCTACGTGTCCAAGCTAATAATTTGTGCCTCTGTTTAACTTTCTACGTCATCAAAACTAACACTGTTAATTTCTTCTATCCTTATATATCCAAGCTGGTGTATATCTAATTTAGCATCATCCTCTAATATTTAAGAATGTGCTCCCACAAATACAATGGCTGTGCGAAGACCATGAATCACTCACTTGAAATCATACAAGCAATCTGGAGTTTATTTTGTATGTCCCGTCAATACTTGAACTGTTACCTTTATTACATGCATACAGAAGTTGTTTAGATACCCAGACAACACAACAAAATAATATTATAGCAAAGAAATGCAAACATTTCCCAATGTTATTGACTATGGGGGTGGTACCATGTTTGAGCTGCCAAGGAGGTGCCTGATGACCACCACTGCTCGGTATCTTTTCCTTTGGCACTGTCTGAATGTTCTTGATTTTAGTCATGATCCAATATTGCTATGGTGACCCTCCTGGACACGTAAACATGATAAGAGTAAAATATGTAACCACTAATACATCGAAGAAAGCACGAGGAAGAATGCTCAGGCTGAAGATTGTCACTCATAGAAGCAAGTTTTCCACCTAGCATCGGCATCGAACTCATTAGGCATAGATTAATTGCTGATAAGTGCAAGTCAAAAAGCTTTCAAAGAACCTGAGAACTGAGCCATGAAGACTAACAATGTCAGTGGTGGAGGAAAAAAATAAGGTGGGGCTGACTGATGTAAACTCTAGATGTAAAGCAAAAATCAAAGAACTTGGATGTTCGGCTCGATGACCCCTGGATCCCGGCATCACCACCGTTCAAGCCATGCGATTTGATTTTTGCCAAGAAAGAAACACCCGGAACTAGAAGCGGCCTCACAGGAAGGGACACACCATGTCTTCCACACCATCTTCTCTTTCCCAGCCGACGACGCAAACTCAATTTCACATACAACCGCACAACAGAACCACTCCGCGCGATCCTACCAGACGGCAGCTGAAACACATCATGAAGTACGACCTTTCACAGATCTACATACTTGTATGTTCGTACTATCAAATCACACAAAGATAAAAAGGAATACTTTTCCAGAAGCAAAATTAATCGTTCGCAAGCTTATACGTTATCAAGTTGAGATCAAACAACGTGTATACCTTATTCACGGAGGATTCGAAGGAAGAAAATCCTTAAGTAGCTCCAGCGATCTGGGCGATGCCTGCTGAGGGAGGCTCCGCTGGGGCGCGGCGGGTGGCACGACGATGGGGGTGCCACGGAGGGGCGCCGCCGCGGGACGCGGTGGGCGGCAAGGGGCTGGGGCGCCACACAGCGAGGCCGTGCTCGAGCGATTCAAGGGCGGAGGACGGCGCGCTGGGGCGCGACGGGTGGCACGGAGACGGGGGCACCACCGAGGGGCGCCGCCACGGGACGCGGTGGGCGGCACGGGGCTGAGGTGCCACGGAGCGAGGCCGCGCTCGAGCGAGTCGAGGGCGGAGTCATCGAGGAACGGTGCGAGGAGCAACGGCGGCTGGTGCCGCGCGGGTGTCCGAGAGAGGGGCCGGCGGCAGGGCGGCGGCCGGGGGTTCCGCGAGTCGTCCGTGGGAGGTGGGGCGTCGATATTTTTTTGTGTTGACCAGATGGCCAGATAGGATGCGGGGTAGCAGAGTTTCGTCCGCCCAAGTAATCTGCTAAACACACACATGTGAGGATTTTTTTTACCGTGGACGGTTAGATCTAATTAGGTGGATCAGATCCTGAGGTGGTATTTTCTCCGGACTGTTCCTGTGTACATGTTTCTGGGTGCGTTTAGGGATGAATATGTTTGCTTGTTTAATAGTAGTAGAGATAGAGATGAATATCCATGACGATTTTATGACAGAATCAAGATAGTCATACCTGTGCTATCGTAGAAGTGTTCCATGACAATACAAAAATTATCATCACGAAGTGTTCACTTCCATGACGATAAATAGGGCGTCATGGAAGTGCTTTCATCAAGCATAACCGACATGTGGCATCCACCGTAATGGCACGCCGTTAACCCTATTGGGTCTGGTTTTGGATCCGATAATCCATTAACAGTCAGGACCAATGGGGATTTTCCACGTGTAAAATTCTCATGGGCCGAACAAACCACGTGTCAGCTCCACGTGCGGGCAGATGTCAACCAACCGATGGACAGGATGCGCCAATGATACGTCGACATGTGACACGGCCCAACAGGGGCCCATTAAGGTCAAAAGGCCGGCTCGTTTGACTTGGTTAAAGGATAACGGGCCGGCCCATCAAATGCGTGCTAACGGCCTGCTCGCATATGGCCCATTCAGGTCTGATAACTCACGACCCATTATGGCCTTTCCTAATTCGGCCCACTAGCTTCATCTGGGTTGTCCAATACGATTCTAGCCCGTTGTAACTTCCGGCCCATGTACGGCCCATGACGTCTTTCGACCCATATGAGTCCCTTTGTAACTCTTGGCCCATTAACGGCCCGTCATGAAACAGGCTCATAATGAACAGTATATCGCTTCATACCCATTAACGGCCCATTACTCCATTGGGCTGTTCCCAGCCCATGCTATCTTTCGGCCCATTAACGGCCCATTGTGAAACTGGCCCGTACTGAACGGTATGTCGCTTCATACCCATTAACGACCCATTACACCATTGGGCCGTTCCCAGCCTGTGTTATAATTCCGCCTTTTAAGGGCCCATTTATTCTTGGGCTGATTTGCAGCATTCAGTAGCTTATGGTCCGTTACTGCAGCATTCAACACTGCGTCCGAAGGGCAGCCTGG
>LR738709.1:516900183-516920896 GCA_902687465.1 Secale cereale
CAGGGGCTCCAGGCGCCCTGTGGGCGCCCCCCCAGGCCGCGCCGGGGGGGCGCCTGGCCCCCCAGAGACTCTCCCGGTGCCCTACTTTGGCATATATTTAAAGGACCCACCGAACCCCTCAGAACAGGAACTCTTTTTGCGATCCCATCTCTGTTCCGCCGCCGCCGCCGCCGCTTCCAAGATCGGGAGCACCAGGAGAACTCTTCCCGGCACCCTGCCGGACGGGAGGATCATCACCGAGAGCTTCTCCACCACCATGGACGCCTCCCGGATGACTCGTGAGTAGTCTCCCTTGGACCATGAGTCCATGACCAGTAGCTATGTGATGTTCTCCTCCCGTTCTTGTGCTTCACTAATTAGTCCTCGTGAGCTGCCCTACATGATCGAGGCACCTATGTAATCCTTATGCTGTTGCTATGTTGAGTTTGCTGGGATCCGATGGATTATGAGATTATGTTCAGATTGATCTTGAGTAATATATTTGATTCACCTCTTTTATATTTTAGTTCATAAGTAATTCTTGCATGTTCTCCGTTGTTACTTATTGCTTTGGCCGAGTAGTAGGTAGTAACTCCAAGAGGGAACGTTATGCTCGATTGTGGGTTCATGCCCCTCGATGACTAGCTTGAGTGACAGAAACATGAGTCTAGGGGATGTGCTGTTGCCACAAGGGGGAAAACAACGGTGCTTGTGCCCGCGGGTGCAAGGATTGTTTACTTTACGCAAAGTTCTTTTAATGCAGTTGTCTATTGCATTGAGTTTACACTATGGGTGGGACTCGCAACTTAATACCAGCGAGATGTTCTGGATAGATATCTCAAGGTGGATGATTAGTAGTAGATATTGATGGATTTCGGTCTACTTACTTTGGCGTACCACCCATGCTTTGAACCTCAACCTTTCTTGCAATGTAGTCAGCATTGGTTTGCGTTCGTGGTCCTGTCAATTGCCCAGCTGTAATTTGTTTACCTCACATAGCTGTTTTATCGTCTTTTGGGAGAGAGACATCACTAGTGAACATCATGAGACTCCAGTCCATATTACCATCATTGATCACATCCACTATTTACTTTTCGCTATTTACTTACTATTGCAAAAACTATCTATCACTACTATCATTGCTTTTAACCCTTTGTGAACTACAAGGCCGGAGGGATTGACAACCTCTCTGTACTCGTTGGGAGCAAAGTTATTTGTATCTGTGTGCAGGTCCACGTTGATTGCTAATTGCACCATTAGCAGTTGACACCTACGTGTTGAACCTAGGAGTCTCTGGGGAATCGATCCTTGGCATCTTTGCTAGGGGAAAACACTTCTACTTACTGCATCTTACACCTTCCACTTGGGGTAACCAACGAGGGGTTCGAGGCCCATCAAGGAGTATTTTCTGGCGCCGTTGCCGGGGACTCCACTCTTCAGGATAGGGGAGTTGCATGCTATATTTTACCTTTGCTTTTTAGTCTTGTTAGTTTACCTTTCATTTTTACTTTAGTTCCTTTTATCGAAAATCACAAAAAAATAGTTATCTTGCTTGCTTGCTACTATGGGTTCTACCAAAAACACTAAATGGGAGGAGTACACCCCTACTTCCATTGCCCCAATTATCACTGACGGGATTTACAAAAAAAAAAAACCTTGTGATTATACTAGTTTTGACGGAGAGTTATGCCCAAGGCATGGTCTTCCAGGAAAAAAGTATGAGCCTGAGTTTAAAATTGCTCCTAAGCTTCCCCAAACTTGGGAAGATGTTCAAACTCTTATAATAGAGAGCGAATTAAACAAAGAGGATGACACTACAATTCTGCCCACTAATGACAAAATTGATTTTGATAATTGTAGTATTTCAGAAGTTGTCACCTTTCTACAAGGAATGGCTAAAGATCCCAACACTAGCACGCTTAATCTTGCCTTCACAGAGCATGTCACTAATGCTCTTATCAAAGCTAGGGAGGAGAAACTTAGAGTAGAAGCCTCCATACCTAGAAAGCTAGAAGATGGTTGGGACTCTATGATTAAAATTAAGATAAATAACTTCTCATGCTCTGCTTTATGTGATATTGTAGCTAGTACTTCTATTATGCCCAAAAGACTATATGATATGCTTAAATTGAAACCTTTTGATTCTTGTTCTTTTGGTAATGTTCTCGTTGATTCTTCCATAAAGAAACCATTGGGGAGGATCGATGATGTTCTTATTGTTGTCAATGATAATTATGTGCCCGTTGATTTCACTATCATGGATATTGAATGTGATCCTTCATGTCCAATTATTTTGGGACGTCCCTTTTTGCGCACCGTTGATGCTGTCATTGACATGAAAGAGGGTAATATAAAATTTCAGTTTCCTTTCAAGAAAGGGATGGAACACTTCCCTCGTAGGAAGGTCAAGTTACCTTTTGAGTCCGTTGTACGGGCTAGCTATTCTTTTACTCTTGATAAAACTTGATCTATGCATTATGCCTAGCTTAAAGGCATAAAAGAAAGCGCTTTTGGGAGGCAGCCCACATGAATAAAGTTTTTGTTTTTGTTGTGTCTTGGTGTTGTTTACTGCTGTAGCATCATCATTGTATCTTTGCTTTTCATATTTGTGCCAAGTATAGCCTCCGATTGCTAGAAAGTTCAAAAGTTGTGAGGTGCTGTCCAGGAAACAGATTCTGTCCTTGGATAGAAAAATTCGTATTAAATCACCAGATCATCTTTTTGGTCTGAATTTTTACGACAGCGTTCTCTATATAATTGTCTTTCGTGCGTCAGTTCTGAGTTTTTTGATTTGAGTTGCAGAAGTATCCCGAACAGATCAATTACTGCCTGCTGTTCTGTTTTTCACAGATTCTGTCCTGTTTTGCCTTACCTTCACTTTGCAAATTAAGAACTTGCTTTTTCTTTGCAAAAACCTTTTGTCAATCTTGAGAAACAGTAGAACTTCAAGAATATCCTTATTTCCAGCAAGGTATAATTATTTTATTAAGGGTACTAACCTCGCTAATCAGATTATGATGAGTTATGTATGAAGGGAGTTTTCAAGTGTGCGAGGGAAGATGATAAAAAGATTCAGGAGTGTCAAGCGCTCAAGCTTGGGGATGCCCCCGTGCACCCCCAAGAAATATTCAAGGAGACTCAAGCGTCTAAGCTTGGGGATGCCCCCCGTGCATCTCCTTCTCCATCAACACTATCAGTTCGTCTTTCGTTTCGCTATATTTTTATCACTTCATGTGTTATGTGCTATGCTTGGAGCGTCTTGCTTTTAGTTTTCTTTTTAGTTTTTCATAACGAGTCGGAACCCAGCATTCCTTTATGTGGGAGAGAAACACGCTCCACCTCTACCTAGAACATTACATAGAATTTTCATGTCTATCTATGCTGTGTGTGTTCTTTGTCTTTTAATAGCTACTATCGTGCTCTGCTCTTAGTATTCATGCTTATCTTTTCAAGAGCTTTTATTTAGTTGGTTGCTTGAACTCTCTTTAATTATCATGCTCACCTTATTAAGAGAGTTTGCTTTCGTTGCATTGGTTAATGTGTCTATGATAAAGATGCTACTTTCATGATGGTGCTTAGTAGTTCAGGTTTTCTTTTGGTTAATCTCAAATAGCTGGGGGGTTCCCAATGTGTTATTGGAGTACCAACTTGGTTTGTTTGCCTATGATGTGGTATGGTTTAGTAATATCTTCCTTCGAGAATTTATTTTGATTGACTTGGCGTATGCTCACGCATATTCAAGACTGTAAAGAAAGTCTGTCAAGCCTTGATGATCTTTTGTTTCTAAGTAGCGATATAACTACCATGCCTGATTCAATATTGCTTTGTCGCTCTGCATGATTATGACCGTCATTGCTCTCTTAGTTGGTCGCTCCCAGTCTTTTGCTAACCTCCACCTGCACTAAGCAAACTAACCATGCAATACATAGCTCATGGGAAAGTAGCCTAAAAACTATTGTGGTAAAGAATATGTTGCTTATGTATCTTATTTCTTATAAGTTGCTTGCTGAGCGGTAGCCATGTTTCTGGGGACGCCATCAACTGTCACACTTTTGTTGAATATCATGTGAGTTGCTATGCATGTTTGTCTTGTCTGAAGTAAGGGTGATTTACCGTGGGTTGAATTAATATGCATATTGTTAGAGAAGAACATTGGGCCGCCAACCAAAGCCATGCATCATGGTGGAAGTTTTAGCTTGGACCTTAATCCTCAATCTCTTATGAGAATATGCTTATGCATTTAAGAGGAGTCCATCATCTATTTTCTATGTTGTCCCGGTATGGATGTCCTCAAGTTGAGATCTATCAAAAATGAGAAATCAAATGCGATCTATCTCCTTGGACCTTTGTACAGGTGGCATAGAGGTACCCCTTTGTGACACTTGGTTAAAACATATGTAATGCAATGATAACCCATGGGGATCCGAGCTAATTAGGACAAGGAGCGAGCACTATTGGTATTTGATGCATGAGGCTTGCAACTTATAGGATGTTTTATGCATGACACATATGAAGTACTACTACCGTTGACACAATTGCTTCCATGTTTTCAAAATAAAAAGCTTTAGCACTTAACCTTTCTTTTATCTTTATGTTGAAGCACCAACTACTGAGAGCATGATTGTCATTCTGAGTGTAATGTGCATTGTCCCAAAGTAGCATTGTCTTTTGCATGATTGTGATATCGTTTATTCTGAAATGATTGTATCTAGTCATCACTTAAACCTTGAGGGTGCCCCTGAATTTATGTTTTGCATCACTAAAGGGGGCAAGCTAGATATCACTTTATCATATTTGCACATCATGTTCATTGCAAATCTTTTTGATGTTTCAGTTTCATGTTGTAAAACTTTCAGTCATTTGTGATTTTCTCTTGAGACAACTTAATTACTATAGAATCATTGTCTCAGTAAGCTTTTGTCATATGACTATGAGAAAGTCCTATATGGTTAATAGCATGTCACCACAGAAATTATTCTTGTTATCATTTACCTACTCGAGGACGAGCAGGAATTAAGCTTGGGGATGTTGATACGTCCAAAACGTATATATAATTTCTGCTTGCTCCATGCCACTTTTGGGTGATATTGCTATGATATTCATACACTTCCATACACTTTTGATCATATTTGGACTAACTTACTAATCCAGTGCACCCCAGTGCCAGTTTCTGTTTTCGGCTGTTTTTGTATTTCAGGTTTTCACGTTTCGAGAACTGCCCAGAAAAATCCAGAAAAATTATATAAAAAATCAGTGATCCGGAAACGACACTGCGTCCGAAGGGCAGCCTGGGGGGGGGGGGGCACAGGGGCTCCAGGTGCCCTGTGGGCGCACCCCCCCTAGGCCGCGCCGGGGGGCGCTTGGGCCCCCCGAGACTCCCCCGGTGCCCTACTTTGGCATATATTTAAAGGACCCTCCGAAACCCTCAGAACAGGAACTCTTTTCGCGATCCCAACTCTGTTCCGCCGCCGCCGCCGCTTCCAAGATCGGGAGCACCAGGAGAACTCTTCCCGGCACCCTGACGGAGGGGAGGATCATCACCGGGAGCTTCTCCACCACCATGGACGCCTCCCGGATGACTCGTGAGTAGTCTCCCTTGGACCATGAGTCCATGACCAGTAGTTATGTGATGTTCTCCTCCCATTCTTGTGCTTCACTAATTAGTCCTCGTGAGCTGCCCTACATGATCGAGGCACCTATGTAATCCTTATGCTGTTGCTATGTTGAGTTTGCTGGGATCCGATGGATTATGAGATTATGTTCAGATTGATCTTGAGTAATATATTTGATTCACCTCTTTTATATTTTAGTTCATATGTAATTCTTGCATGTTCTCCATTGTTACTTATTGCTTTGGCCGAGTAGTAGGTAGTAACTCCAAGAGGGAACGTTATGCTCGATTGTGGGTTCATGCCCCTCGATGACTAGCTTGAGTGACAGAAACATGAGTCTAGGGGATGTGCTGTTGCCACAAGGGGGAAAACAACGGTGCTTGTGCCCGCGGGTGCAAGGATTGTTTACTTTACGCAAAGTTCTTTTAATGCAGTTGTCTGTTGCATTGAGTTTACACTATGGGTGGGACTCGCAACTTAATACCAGCGAGATGTTCTGGATAGATATCTCAAGGTGGATGATTAGTAGTAGATATTGATGGATTTCGGTCTACTTACTTTGGCGTACCGCCCATGCTTTGAACCTCAACCTTTCTTGTAATGTAGTCAGCATTGGTTTGCGTACTGGTCCTGTCAATTGCCCAGCTGTAATTTGTTTACCTCACATAGCTGTTTTATCGTCTTTTGGGAGAGAGACATCACTAGTGAACATCATGAGACTCCGGTCCATATTACCATCATTGATCACATCCACTATTTACTTTTCGCTATTTACTTACTATTGCAAAAACTATCTATCACTACTATCATTGCTTTTAACCCTTTGTGAACTACAAGGCCGGAGGGATTGACAACCTCTCTGTACTCGTTGGGAGCAAAGTTATTTGTATCTGTGTGCAGGTCCACGTTGATTGCTAATTGCGTCGTTAGCAGTTGACACCTACTTGTTGAACCTAGGAGTCTCTGGGGAATCGATCCTTGGCATCTTTGCTAGGGGAAAACACTTCTACTTACTGCATCTTACACCTTCCACTTGGGGTAACCAACGAGGGGTTCGAGGCCCATCAACTGTGCGCCCAATTTCTTCTTCTTCTTCGTTCGATCCTCCACTGCATCTCCTCTCCTCGCTCACCAGCGCTTTGCCCGTGTGCGGGTCGCCCCCATGGGCAAGGACAAGACGGCGGCCCTGGAGCACGCGAAGAAAGCGCCGGCGACGGGGAAGGGCAAGAAAACCAATTATGGGTCGACGTCGAGGGTCGGGCTTCCGCCTGGCTGGATCCAGGGGGATTGGATCAAGTCCACGATGTAGGTGGAAGACATGGAGGAGCTGGCGGAGGAGGAGTTGATTGCCCATTGTTCCTGGAGGCTGCCGGTGGATGAGCTCAAGCCGTAGTCACAAGAGGGTGAGTGTGTCTTCCTCGCAGCTCACGTCGACCGAGGTTTTTCCCTGCCCCCACATCCTTTCTTTCGCGTCTTCTCGACTTTCTACGGTGCCTAGCTGGACCACTTCTCTCCCAATACCATCACGTATCTTGCCGCTTTCGTTTCTCTATGTGAGAACTTCCTGGGGTGTCGACCGCACTGGGGGTTGTTTAAACACATCTTCACTTGTCTTTCCCAATCCGTTAAGAAGGCAAACCCGAGTGACGAGAAGACACATGTGATCCAAATGTGCGGCGGCTTGGGCATTGAGACAAGGGGTCAGAGTACCTTTCCTGCCATGGTCCTTCCCGAGTCGGTTAGGGGATGGCAGTTGACCTGGTTCTATTGTAGGGACATCCCGACTCCTGGTCAGTCGACTGGACTCCTTCCGTTCACCCTAGATCGAGTCGGTCAGCCGCCCCCATTGCTTGTGAGTCGGACTGAAAAAGTAGAGGTAGACATGCTAGTCGAGCGAGTAGTTCAGCTGGTCTGCGACGGGGTCACTGGGATGGACTTGCTGGAGGTGTTCTTCAAACGACGGATTCAGCCTCTCCAGGCTCGAGATCATCCGATGTGGATGTACTCGAGCACCAACGACACCTCTCGGTTCCACCCTAAGGAGGCCGCCGAGAAGACGGTGGAGCAGTGTCTGAAGTGCATTACCGGGAACAAGGATAATCCTCGAGGGACTAGGAGAGTCCGCCCGTTTGACGCAAACCATGAACGAGACAAGGTTTTGCTCTGATTTCCGAGTGAATTTTCTGATTCGTCTCTGTAGGTGTTTGTGAATCTGATTGACGTTTAATCGACTCTTTGCTTTGTAGATCTTCCCTGAGATGTACTCGATACCCAACGGAGAGCAAATCCAGGAGGGGGAGGAGGGCGTTGGCGAAGCCTCCGATTGGAAGTCTGGCAAGGAGACCGAGGAGGAGAACAAGGACTCGAGCCGCGGTGAAGAAGTTGAGTCACCGCCTCGCATCGAGAAACGCTCCAAGCAGACTCACGATCCAGAGATCGTGTGTGCCAAGACGGCTCCCTCCAGCTCCCAGGTGCAAAAGCGCACTTGGACGTCCACCCCTGACCCGACTGAAAAGGCTCTGAAGTAGCCCAAGGTTGCTGCTTCCAAGCCCCGGAAGGCCCTGCCTAAGATCAAGGTGGACGTTCCGATTGCCTCTACGTGAGTGTCACTTTTCTCTACTCTTCTTTCGTTCAAGGAATCTGATGCATCTCAGTTGGTTCACCAGTCTGTTTTACCGAGTGTTTTTTGAAATCTTCAGCGCTGCTGCTTCTGCAACTTCTATGGAGATCGACAAGGGCCGCGACAACTAGGAGACTACGGACGTGAACACATCCGACGCGGGTGCGGTTTTCTTGTCAATATCTTTGCTTTCGTTCATCAGTTTGTTAGCCGACTGAATTTCCTCTTGGTCGAGTGTTCTTGCAGTGCCGTGCAATGTTATTGAGTTGCCTGATGATGATGATGAGTACGTGGAGGTGCCCCGGAGGAGCGCGGGAAGGAGGGGTCGGAAGACGCCCGCTGTCTCGGATGCTCAGCAACAAGGGGACGCGGCTTGGACCGCGGTCTCTTTCGTTGATCCCGTGTCGACTGATCGTCCGTCTGCGTCGACTATCCGGGTTGTGGATCCTCCAGCTGCTCCGACTGCCCCGACGTCCGTGCTCTTTGCTACTCATCATGTCCCGGAGGACCCTGTGAGCGCGGCTAAGGAAGCCGTTCGCCAAGCAGAGTTGATGATGGAGCAGACGAAGGCAGCGTATGAGGCCAGCATGGCTGCCTATAATGCTAGTTCAGCCCTTCGGACCAACGTCCAGGTGTGTCCTTTCCGACTGAGTGCTATTCTATTGGGATCATCGATCTGAAAACTGCTGCTTTGTTCGTAAGATGATGTTTGATATGAAAACTGCTGCTTTGTTCGTAAGATAATGTTCCACCCAGTGGGTGTGCTGCTTTGTTCGTAAGATGATGTAGTCCAATATGTCCAGCTGTGGCGATTGGACCAGTGGCGGCACGCTGAGTGCACCCACTGGGTGTAGTCCCCGAGGCCATGGTCGACTGAAGGCAGTCGGATGTGGTCTTAGTACTGATTTTGTTGCCTTGTTTTGAATTTTTTCCACTCGCGCGGGACGGATCCGGTCGAGTGAAAACCAGTGGGGGCACGCTGAGTGCACCCACTGGGTGTACTCCCCGAGACTGTGGTCGACTGCTGGCCGTTGGCCATGGTCTAAGAACAAGCTTCAACTCTTTCCTTTTTTTGGTCGAATTGGATGGATCAGATCGAGTGAAAACCAGTGGGGGCACGCTGAGTGCACCCACTAGGTGTAGTCCCCGAGGCTACTGTTGAGTGTTTGGCTCGACCGTAGTCTTAGAACTCTCTTGCCGTACCACTTTGTTTTCTGCACTTCTCTGAGTGAAAATGACTTTCTTAAATTTTATTGACTGGTTTGTCTTCTTTGCCGACTATAGAAATCTTGTGAGTTAGGAGCTCAATTTGCGGATCTTGAGAAGAAGAAGATCCAACTCAATCTTGATCTGGGGCTGGCCACGGAGCACTTGCAGAAAGCCAAAGATGAAGCGTCTGGTATGAAAAGTAGAGAACTTGTCGACTGTATTTGATTGAGTGTGCTGTGGATATCCTTGGATTCATCTGTCTGGCGCTGTCTCTTGCAGATCAATTGAAAGCAGCTTTGGAGCAGAAGGATCTTGACTTGGTGGTGGCACAGCTGAAGGCGCAGGTGAAAAATGAACTTGCAGAATAGAAGCTGGCTTCAGTCGGCAAGCTTGAAGAGGAGAATGCCAAGCTGAAGGTCTCCCTTGACGAGGCCAACAAAGAGGTACGCGACTGAAAAAGGCCAATCTTGCTCTGGACGAGAAGGTAGGGGATCTCACGCAGAAGAAAAATGGGCCGGAGACTTATCTGGGTGACCTCGCCAAAAAGCTATTCCTCATGCTTGAAGGTATGCCCTTTTCGACTGAATCAGAGCTGTCGACTCATATTCTGGCTGTTAGCTCATCATATCTTTGTACGTGTAGAATTCTGCCAGAACTTTGAGGAAGAGACTGGGCGGGTCGAGACGGTTTTCGACCCTGCCAATTCCCTTGTCAAGGATGAAGTTTCGATGAACGTCTTACGACTGGAGTCTCGCCTCACCAGTGCTACTGGCTACCTTGCTCGGCTAAAGGCGGTGATGTCCCGGATCGACACTACGCTTTAGCGGGGGATGGTGCATGAGAATGACCTCGAGTCTCTGATGACTCGACTCAATGAGATCCCCGGTTGAGTGCAGGAGTTGAAGAAGTCGTCCGCCCGGTGTGGTGCTGACATTGTGCTATCCCTGGTCCGCATGCACTGTAAGGAGGTGAAGGAAGAGAGGCTGGTTGCTCTCAAGGTTGCCAATACCAAAAAGCTTCAGTTCCAGTCATTCATGGAGACTTTCCTGGAAGCCGCAGCTCGCATCGCCGACATAATCGACCTGGATGAGTACATCGCGCCTGCTAGTCCCCCTCCTCCTGAAGAGTGAACAAACTTTATGCTGTGACTTAATTTGCCTCGGAATGCCGAGTGGTTTTGTAACCGTTAAACACTTGTGGGCTCGTCGCCCGAGTACTTCTACCCGAATCTTGCGGGTCTTTATCTGAACTTGATTTCCTTTGGAATATGCTTGCTTTGCTTCTGATGCCTTTAGGTCTTTGTGTCCCAAGTGGACTTTGTACTTATGGTGCAGCTCGGAAGGCCAAGGTACGTTGTATTTGTGGCGTAGCTTGGAGAACCAAGGTATATTATACTTGTGGCATTGCTCGGAGAGCCACAGTACATTGTACTAGTGGCATAGCTCGGAGAGCCAAAGTACATTGTACTTGTGGCGTAGCTCGGGGACTACGGGGTGCTTTGGAAACTTAGGCGATTACGGGGTCGTGATACGTCTCCAACATATCTACTTTTCCAAACCATTTTGCCCTTGTTCTGGACTCTAACTTGCATGATTTGAATAGAACTAACCCGGACTGACGTTGTCTTCAGCAGAACTGCCATTGTGTTGTTTTTGTGCAGAATAAAAAGTTCTCGGAATCGCCTGAAAATCAATGGAGAATTATTTCAGAAAAAATAAAAAATACCTGCAAGAAGATCCACACCAGGGGGGCTTGGGCCAGTCCACGAGGGTGGGGGGCGCGCCCCCCTTCCCAGGGCGCGCCCCCTGCCTCGTGGGCCCCCTGGTGCTCCACCGACGTACCCCGAGATCCTATATCTTCCGTTTCTGGGAGAAAAAAAATCAAGGAGAAGGAATTATCGTGTTTCACAAGACGGAGCCGCCGCCAAGCCCTAATCTCTCTCGGGAGGGCTGATCTGGAGTCCGTTCGGGGCTCCGGAGAGTGGAGATCATCGCCATCGTCATCATCAACCTTCCTCCATCACCAATTCCATGATGCTCACCACCGTGTGTGAGTAATTCCATCGTAGGCTTGCTGGACGGTGATGGGTTGGATGGGATCTATCATGTAATCGAGTTAGTTTTGTTAGGGTTTGATCCCTAGTATCCACTATGTTCTGAGATTGATGTTGCTTTGACTTTGCTATGCTTAATGATTGTCACAAGGGCCCGAGTGCCATGATTTCAGATCTGAACCTATTATGTTTTCATGAATATATGTGTGTTCTTGATCCTATCTTGCAAGTCTATAGTCACCTACTATGTGTTATGATCCGGCAACCCCAAAGTGACAATAATCGGGACCACTCCCGGTGATGACCATAGTTTGAGGAGTTCATGTATTCACTATGTGTTAATGCTTTTGTCCGGTACTCTATTAAAAGGAGGCCTTAATATCCCATAGTTTCCAATAGGACCCCGCTGCCACGGGAGGGTAGGACCAAAGATGTCATGCAAGTTCTTTTCCATAACCACGTATGACTATATTTGGAATACATGCCTACATTGTATTGATGAACTGGAGCTAGTTCTGTGTCACCCTAGGTTATAACTTCTACATGATGAATTGCATCCGACGTAATTTCCCATCACCGATCCAATGCCTATGAGCTTTACCTATATTGCTTGTCGCTTATTTACTTTCCCGTTGCTACTGTTACAAAAACTACAAAAACACTATCGTTACTTTTATTGCTGCTACCACCACTATCATACTACTTTGCTACTAAACTATCTTGCTGCAGATACTAAGTTTCCAGGTGTGGTTGAATTGACAACTCAGCTGCTAATACTTAAGAGTATTCTTTGGCTCCCCTTGTGCCAAATCAATAAATTTGGGTTGAATACTTTACCCTCGAAAACTATTGCGATCCCCTACACTTGTGGGTTATCAAGACTATTTTTCCGGTGCCATTGCGGGGGAGCATAGCTCTATTCTTTAAGTCACTTGGGATTTATATCTGTTGATCACTATGAAGAATTTTAAGGACTAAAAAACCAAAATCTTACCCTCAACTACGAGGGGAGGTAAGGAACTGCCATCTAGCTCTGCACTTGATTCTCCTTCTGTTGTGAGTAAACTTGCGACACCTACTCCTCCTATTGAATCTGATATGTCGTATGTTCTTGATGATGCTACTTCTGCTATGTATGATGAAACTACTTCTATGCCTAATACTGTGCTAGGTGAATTTCTAGATGAACAAATTGCTAAGGTTAGGGAGAGTGCAAATGTTGACACTTATGCTATGTATGAATGTGATGATTAAACTACTCCCAATAGATATGAATTACCTGTTGTTCCTGAGGGTTATGTTATGGATGAAGAAACTGCTAGAGACTTTCTTGCTTGCAATGATTGATATGATCTTAAGAAGTTATTAGCTAAGCGGAAAGAAAAGTCCTTGAATGCTAGAATGAAACATGACCCTACTTTTGCTACTTCACCTATCTGTGTTACTAATAAGGATTACGAATTCTCTGTTGATCCTGAGTTAATTACTTTGGTTGAGTCTGATCCTTTCCATGGCTATGAGTCTGAAACTGTTGTGGCACATCTTACTAAGTTGAATGATATAGCTACCGTGTTTACCAATGATGAAAAGATTCATTACTACTATATCCTTAAGCTATTTCCATTCTCGTTAAAGGGTGATGCTAAAACTTGGTTTAATTCTCTTGATCCTGGTTGTGTGCGTAGTCCCCAGGATATGATGTATTACTTTTCTGCTAAATACTTTCCCGCTCATAAGAAACAAGCTGCCTTACGGGAAATATATAACTTTGCTCAAACTGAAGAAGAGAGTCTCCCACAAGCTTGGGGGAGGCTTCTACAGTTACTTAATGCTTTGCCTGATCATCCTCTTGAGATACATGATATACTTGATGACTTTTATAATGGACTAACCAATGCTTCCAGAGACCACCTGCATAGTTGTGCTGGTTGTGTTTTCAGGGAAAGAACAGTTGAACAAGCTGAATTACTATTGAATAATATGCTAGCCAATGAAAATAATAGGACACTTCGTGAACCAGCGTCTAAGCCAACTCCAAAGAGAAGAGGTGTTCTATTTCTCAGTCCTGAAGATATGCAAGAGGAAAAGAAATCTATGAAAGAAAAAGGTATTAAAGCTAAAGATGTTAAGAATTTACCACCTATTGAAGAAATACATGGTCTTGATAACCCGACACAGGTAGTAAAGGTAATTTCTATTTATAGATTTGATGAAGGTGATATTCCTCATTATAAGTCTGCTAGCCAATGCTTAGATGCGTTTGATAATTTTATTGTGAAACAAGAAAACTTTAATGCTTATGTTGGTAGACAATTATAACACAATGCTTATATGATTGAACGCTTTAGTGATTATCTGTCTAGAGCTAAAGGTGAACTGAAACTTATTAGTATACATGCTTCTATGGTTACCACTCAAGTAGAACAAGTACTTAAAGCTCATAATGATTTGCTCAGTGAATTAAATAGTAAGAATAATGACTATGCTGTTAGAGTTGCAACTAGAGGTGGTAAAACGACTCAGGAACCTCTATACCCTAAAGGCCACCCTAAGAGAATTGAGGAAGATTCTCAGAGAGCTAATTTAGATGCACCTAGTTCTTCTAAGAAGAAGAAAAAGAAAAATGATAGGACTTTGCATGCTTCTAGTGAACCTGTAGCTGACACACCTGAGAATCCCAATGATGTATTTGTTTCTACTGCTGAGACACAGTCTCGTAATGAACATGAACCTAGTGATAATATTAATAATGAGGTTCACGATGATGCTCAACTTAGCAATGATAATGATGTAGAGATTGAACCTGCTCTTGATCTTGATAACCCATAATCAAAGAATCAACGTTATGATAAGAGAGACTTTGTTGCTAGGAAGCACGGTAGGGAAAGAGAACCATGGGTTCAGAAACCCATGCCTTTTCCTCCGAAACCATCCAAGAAAAAGGATGATGAGGATTTTGAGCGCTTTGCTGAAATGATTAGACCTATCTTTTTGCGTATGCGTTTCACTGATGTGCTTAAAACAAATCCTTATGCCAAGTATATGAAAGACATTATTACCAACAAAAGAAAGATACCTGAAGTTGAAATTTCCACCATGCTTACCAATTACACTTTTGAGGGTGGAATGCCTAAGAAATTAGGAGATCTAGGAGTACCTACTATACCTTGCTCCATTAAGAGAAACTGTGTTAAAACTACTTTGTGTGATCTTGGAGCGGGTGTTAGTGTTATGCCTCTCTCTTTATATCGTAGACTTGACTTGAGTAAGTTGACACCTACTGAAATATCTTTGCAAATGGCTGATAAATCAACTGCTATACCTGTCGGTATTTGTGAGGATGTGCCTGTTGTAGTTGCAAATTTTACTATTCTAACGGACTTTGTTATACTTGATATTCCCGAGGATGATAGTATGTCTATTATTCTTGGAAGACCTTTTTTGAATACTGCAGGGGCTGTTATTGATTGCAACAAAGGCAATGTCACTTTTCATGTCAATGGTAATGAGCATACGGTACATTTTCCGAGGAAACAACCTCAGGTCCATAGTATCAATTATATTGGAAAAACTTCAACTATCACTATTGGAGGTTCTGAGTTTCCTATTCCTACTATCAAGAAGACATATGACATACTTATTGTTGGGGACATACATATCCCCATTGAGGTAACCTAGTGTTATTCGAAAATTCTCCGGTTTCATGTTACTCGGGAAGAGTTTATTAATAAGACCTGATCAACCTTGTTAATGGATTCCTTTTGATGAGCATGGGATAGGTGAATCTAGATAGCACAACCTTCTGTACCCTCCTTTTACTTTGTGTTAATTTGGATATATAAAGCAAAAATAGCATTTTCTGTCTGTTTCCAGACTTATCCGTGAAATAAATAAAAAATATATCCCGAAAATAAAAGTTCTCCAAATGCCATGAAAATTAAATATGATTTTTTCTAGAATATTTAAGAAAATATGGCACTGAACAAACAACGAGGGGAGCCAACACGTGGCCACGAGGGTGCAGGGCGCGCCCCCTGCCTCGTGGGCCCCACGTGGCCCCCCTCCACTTATTCCTGCACCCATGCTCTTCTTCTTCCTCCCAAAAAAATCCCCAACCAGCTCAAACCCGAGTTCTAGCTCATCTTGCTGCCATTTTTTATCTCCTTGCTCAAAGCACCATTCACCAAACTGTTTGGGGAGATTGCTCCATGGTATGTGACTCCTCCATTGGTCCAATTAGTTTTTGTTTTACTGCTTTATTTGTTGCAAATTTATGCTGCTGTGGTGACCTTGTTCTTGAGCTTGCATGTCAAATTTTCTTGGTCCCAAGTAGTTCTAATGCATGATATAGCCTCTAGGCACTTATAGGAGTTGTTGCTATCAATCTTGTTGAGTTTGGTTAACTTTTATTTTGAAGTTACTAAAAATTTCAGATAATTTTAGAAAAATGTCTAAGAGAAACTTCCAAGGTGGTCCTTCAAGGAAGCAAGAACCGAGGCTCGCGTTCCGTGAGCCGGATGATGAACCACCGAGGGATGCTGATGTGCGTCCTTGTGAATGGCCGTCAGATGAATTCATGGGTCAAGCTGGCATCAAAGATGAATTTTACGCATATGTGCGCAATGCTGACCTCGAGGACTTCATACAAGATAAGTGTCCTCAATACCTGGCTTAACTGATAGCTTTGTGAGAAGGTTTAAATTTTCATCTTCACGTAATTTTCACACTGTGCTGTTTTACCTATATGATAAATCCTATACCATGGACTTAGAGGATTTTAATGTTGCTTGCAAACTCCCACAGTGGGGCAGTATGAGTGATCCTTGCAAATATAAATTTAGAGAATTCCTTGCTAGTATTACAGTGGGGGAGTCCAGGGAAGTCACACAGGCTACCATGGGGAGCATGCATTTCCCTGCTATTCATTACTTTGCTCTCTTCATCGGTAGATGCATAAACGGTAAAGATGAGGCTTGTCACATGTGTGTCCCTGATCTTAGTGTTCTCAGGAGTGCCGTACTAGGTGACATGCAATATAACTTGGGAGCAATCGTTGCACGTAGGTTACACCATAATGGCTTGCATGGAGATTTATTTGGTGGGATCTATGCTACCCGCATAGCCCGCTTTCTTGGTATACCCGTGCACGTAAATGATGAACCTTTACCTCCTGCTTATTTAGACAGCCATGCTATGACTAGTCACTGGTTTGTAGAGTGGGATAATCAAACCCTCAAATATCGACTAATCTTTAACAGGCAGCATGCCATCCCTATTGTTCTTCCTACCCCTACTTTGTTTAACTTTTAAGAAAATGGAAGATACACTATAACTATGGAGGAGGCAAATGCTTATTATAACATGAGGGAGGCAGCCCGCCTTTGAGCTGCAGCTCAGCATGCAACATCTGCTGCATCTCAGTACGACCGCAACTACAACTTTGGATATCCGTCAGGCCAATACTGGCCATTGACCAACTTAGGCCAAAAGCCTATGCTTGGGGAGTACGTGTTTCTCACCGACTTTACTTTCATGTTCACACTCTTATTCTCGTTGTCGGTGCTCACACTCTTTCACTGTACCATCCATGCTTAGTTTCAATTTCTTTTTCTTAGCCTTTTTCTTGTGTGCTAGAAAAACCCAGAAAAACAAAAAATATTAGCTGTAGCTTCTAGCTACTTTACTTTTCCTGCTTGTAGTAGTTAAAATGGAAACCCAACAAAAGATTTCCCATTCTTCTTGCTTGTTGGGAGCTTTCCCGTGTAAATAGTTTTTTTCTTTTGTTTGGGGGTTAAGAGTATAAGACCATGATTAAAATGTTTAGTGGCTCTCATATGCTTTGTTGTTGATTTAACCATGATCCATATTACCTTGTCTTCTCTCTTGTATCAAATGCCTGCAGATTCCAGCTTAGTCCAATGCACGTGCACTATTATTATTTTCCACACCGTTCGGTCGTGCGAGTGAAAGGCAATAAGGATGATCTATGATGAACTAATTGAGATGAAAAAAGCTGGTATGAACTTGACCTCTCTTGTTTTTGTAAATATGATGGCTCATCGTTCCTGATTCAGCTTGTTATGAATGAAACATGTTTGCAATGACAATTAGAGATCGTAACTGCTTATGCCATGCTTAATTAGCTGAGAGTTTATAATGGTCTATCTTGCATGCCAACATGATATTAAAATGGTTGTGATGTGGTATGATGGGTGGTATCCTCCTTTGAACTATTTAAGTGACTTGACTTGGCACATGTTCATGCATGTAGTTGAAACAAATCAACATAGCCTTCACGATATTTATGTTCATGGTGATTTATATCCTACTCATGCTTGCATTCATTGTTGATTAATTTTAATGCATGTTCATGACCGTTGTTGCTCTCTAGCTGGTCGCTTCCCAGTCTCTTTCTAGCCTTCACCGGTACTAAGCGGGAATACTGCTTGTGCATCCACTTCCATAAACCCCAAAGTTATTCCACATGAGTCCACCATACCTTCCTATATGCGGTATTTACCAGCCGTTCCAAGTAAATTTGTATGTGCCAAACTCTAAACCTTCAAATGAAATTCTATTTTGTATGCTCGAACAACTCATGTATCAACTAGGGATGTATATATCTTCCATGCTAGGTGGGTTATTCTCACGATGAGTGGACTCCGCTCATCATTCATGAGAAAATGGTTGGTAATCGGGATGCCCAGTCCCATGCTCAAAATCATAATAATTAAACAAAACTCCCCCAGGGCTGTTGCTGGTTTGGACGGTACCCGTTGTTTCGGGCTAGCCATCGAGTGTGCTTGTTGGTGGTTGGGGGAGTATAAACTTTACCATTCTATTTGGGAACCGCCTATAATGTGCGTAGCATGGGAGATATCGAGATTCTTGGTTGTTATGTTGACAATGAAAGTATACCGCTCAAAATGTTATTCATCTCTATTTAAAAATCGAGCTCTAGCACCTCTACAAATCCCTGCTTCCCTCTGCGAAGGGCCTATCTATTTACTTTTATGCAGAGTCATCATCCTCTTATAAAAAAGCACCAGTAGGAGAGCATCTCTGTCATTGCATGTATTACTATTAATTTGCATTGAGTATGATCATGATTGGATCTCTTTTACCATGAATTACAATGTCTAGTCAGTCCTTGATCTTTCAGGGTGCTCTGCATTAATGTTTTGCGGTCTCAGAAAGGGCTAGCGAGATACCAACTTGTTATATCATATCATGATTGTTTTGAGAAAGTGTCGTCATCTGAGGTTTATTATTATTGCTCGCTAGTTGATTATGCCATTGATGTGAGTAGTCTTGAGACCTGAAAGTTATTGTGAATGCGGTTAGTTCATGATCTTGTTGAAAACCCGAATGCTAGCTTACATATGTACAACAACAAGAGCAAACAAAGTTTGTCAAAGTTTTTCTTTATCACTTTCAGTTTATCAACTGAATTGCTTGAGGACAAGCAAAGGTTTAAGCTTGGGGGAGTTGATACGTCTCCAACGTATCTACGTTTCCAAATCCTTTTGCCCTTGTTTTGGAGTCTAACTTGTATGATTTGAATGGAACTAACCCGGACTGGCGCTGTTTTTAGCAGAACTGCCATGGTGTTGTTTTTGTGCAGAATAAAAAGTTCTCGGAATCGCCTGAAAATCAATGGAGACTTATTTTGGAAAATATAAAAAATACCTGCAAGAAGATCCACACCAGGGGGCCTTGGGCCAGTCCACGAGGGTGGGGGGCGCGCCCCCTGCCTAGGGCGCACCCCCCTGCCTCGTGGGTCCCCTGGTGTTCCACAGACGTACCCCCAGATCCTATATCTTCGGTTTCAGGGAGAAAAAAATCAGGGAGAAGGAATTATCGCGTTTCACGAGACGGAGCCACCGCCAAGCCCTAATCTCTCTCGGGAGGGCTGATCTGGAGTCCGTTCGGGGCTCCGGAGAGTGGAGATCGTCGCCATCGTCATCATCAACCTTCCTCCATCACCAATTCCATGATGCACACCGCCATGTGTGAGTAATTCCATCGTAGGCTTGCTGGACGGTGATGGGTTGGATGGGATCTATCATGTAATCGAATTAGTTTTGTTAGGGTTTGATCCCTAGTATCCACTATGTTCTGAGATTGATGTTGCTATGACTTTGCTATGGTTAATGCTTGTCACTAGGGCCCGAGTGCCATGATTTCGGATCTGAACCTATTATGTTTTCATGAATATATGTGTGTTCTTGATCCTATCTTGCAAGTCTATAGTCACCTACTATGTGTTATGATCCAGCAACCCCGAAGTGACAATAATCGGGACCACTCCCGGTGATGACCATAGTTTGAGGAGTTCATGTATTCACTATGTGTTAATGCTTTGGTCCGGTACTATATTAAAAGGAGGCCTTAATATCCCTTAGTTTCCAATAGGACCTCGCTGCCACGGGAGGATAGGACAAAAGATGTCATGCAAGTTCTTTTCCATAAGCACATATGACTATATTCGGAATACATGCCTACATTGCATTGAGGAACTGGAGCTAGTTCTGTGTCACCCTAGGGTATAACTTCTACATGATGAATTGCATCCGACGTAATTTCCCATCACCGATCCAATGCCTACAAGCTTTACCTATATTGCTTGTCGCTTATTTACTTTCCCGTTGCTACTGTTACAAAAACTACAAAAACTACAAAAACACTATCGTTACTTTTATTGCTGCTACCGCCACTATCATACTACTTTGCTACTAAACTATCTTGCTGTTGATACTAACTTTCCTTGTGTGTTTGAATTGACTACTAAACTGCTAATACTTAAGAGTATTATTTGGCTCCCCTTGTGTCGAATCAATAAATTTGGGTTGAATACTTTACCCTCGAAAACTGTTGCGATCCCCTACACTTGTGGGTTATCAGGTCACAGCTAAGCCCCCAAGTGAGAGGGTTGCTCTTCACTCGGAGTGTTTTTGTAACTTAGGCGATTACAGGATCGCAGCTAAGCCCCCGAGTGAGAGGGATGCTCTTCACGCGGATTGTTTTGGAAACTTTGGCGATTACAGGGGCGCACTAAGCCCCCGAGTGAGAGGGTTGCTCTTCACTCGGAGTGTTTTCGTAACTTAGGCAATTACGGGATCGTAGCTAAGCCCCCGAGTGAAAGGGCTGCTCTTCAGTCGGAGTGTTTTGGAAACTTAGGCGATTACGGGGTCGCAGCTAAGCCCCCGAGTGAGAGGGTTACTCTTCACTCGGGGTGTT
>LR738709.1:516920935-517085119 GCA_902687465.1 Secale cereale
AGGGTTGCTCTTCACTCGGAGTGTTTTTGTAACTTAGGTGATTACGGGGTCGCAACTAAGCCCTCGAGTGAGAGGGTTGCTCTTCACTCGGACAGTTTTTGTAACTTAGGCGATTACGGGATCGCAGCTAAGCCCCCGAGTGAGAGGGTTGCTCTTCACTCAAAGTGTTTTGGAAACTTAGGCGATTACGAGGTCGCAGCTAAGCCTCCGAGTGAGAGGGTTGCTGTTCACTCGGAGTGTTTTTGTAACTTAGGCAATTACGGGATCGCAGCTAAGCCCCCGAGTGAGAGGGTTGCTCTTCACTCGGTGTATTTTTAAAAGTTAGGCGAATCGGATTCGCAGCTAAGCCACCCACAGGGGGATTTGATAATATGTGCTTTAGGAACAACAATCATTAAGGAATTGTCACAAACTTGTCTTTGAAAAAACAAACCGGAGGACTCTTATTACAATTCGTCTGGTCGAGTGCCTTAAGTATAAAAGCGGCAGAGCAGATCCGCATTCCATGAGCATGGCCCATCTTTTTTCTTGGCTACGTTGTAGAGGTGGTATGCCCCATTGTGGAGCACTTTGGTGATGATGAAGGGACCTTCCCATGCTGGAGCGAGTTTGTGAGGTCGTTTCTGATGTACTCGGAGTACAAGATCTCCTTCTTGGAATGCCCGGCCTCGAACATTGCGGGCGTGGAATCGATGCAGGTCCTGCTGGTATATGGTCGAGCGGATCAGGGCCATCTCGCGCTCATCTTCCAGGAGGTCAATTGCATCTTGGCGAGCTTGTTCTACTTCCGCTTCTGAGAAGAGTTCCACCCGAGGGGCATTGTGCAGTAAATCACTCGGAAGTACGGCCTCGATGCCATACACCATGAAGAAGGGGGTATAGTCAGTCGACCGGTTCGGGGTTGTCCTCAACCCCCATAGAACAGACGGCAGTTTAGTCACCCAAGCACCAGCGGTGTGCTTGAGGTCGCGCATCAGCCGCGGTTTTAGGCCTTGAAGGATCAAGCCGTTCGCCCTTTCTGCCTGTCCATTCGACTACGGATGTGCTACAGATGCGTAGTCGACCCGGGTACCTTGGGAAGAACATAATGCTCTGAACTCGTCTGAATCAAAGTTGAAGCCATTATCCATGATGATGCTGTGGGGGACTCCATATCTGAATATCAGTTCCTTAATGAAGTTGACGCCGATGCTAGAACCGAGGTTCTTGATGGGCTTGGCCTCGATCCACTTGGTAAACTTGTCGACTGCCACGAGCAGGTGAGTGAAGCCACTCCTGCCTGTCTTAAAGGGCCCGACCATGTCTAAACCCCAGACGGCAAATGGCCAAACCAACGGGATAGTCTTCAAGGCAGATGCAGGTTCGTGAGACATGTTTGAGTAGAACTGACGGCCCTCACATTTGTCGACGATATATTTCGCCATCTCGTTTGCTCGGGGCCAGTAAAACCCGGCTCGGTATGCCTTGGCCAGGATGGTCCGAGAGGAAGATGGTGGCCACAGGTTCCTGAGTGAATCTCATTCAGGATTATTCGACCTTCTTCGGGGGTGATGCAGCGCTGAGCGACTCCGGTGACACATTCTCTGTAGAGCTGACCCTGTATCACTGTGAAAGCTTTGGCTCGGTGGATGATCTGACACGCTTCGTCCTCGTCCTCGGGGAGTTCTTTCCTAAGCAAGTACGCTATGTATGGCATCGTCCAGTCGGGCGTGATCACTAAGACTTCCCTGATTAAGTCGACCACGGCTGGGACTTCAATTTCAGTCGGATTGGATGCGCTGATCGGTTGCGGGGGCTCCTCTGTGAAGGGGTCTTCTTTAACTGACGGAGTGTGCAGATGCTCTAGGAACACATTCTTGGGGATGGGTTTCCGAGTGGAGCCTATCTTAGCGAGATCGTCAGGAAGCTGATTCTTGATTCTGGGTACGTGGTGGAGCTCCAATCCTTCGAACTTCTTTTCTAGCTTCCGTACTACGCTGGAATAACTGGTCATCGCTGGGCTCCTAACATCCCATTCTTTCATTACTTGGTTGACCACTAAGTTTGAGTCGCCGTAAACCATCAGGCGACGGACGCCGAGTGAAATGGCCATACGCAGCATGTACAAAAGTGCCTCCTATTCAGCTTCGTTGTTCGAAGAATCAAAGTGAACTTGCAGGACATAACTGAGCTTATCACCTCTGGGGGACACCAAGACCACTCCTGCACCGGATCCGTTCAACATCTTGGATCCATCGAAGAACATGGTCCAATGATCCGACTGGACCTAAGTCGACTGTTCCTATTCAATCCACTCGGCGACAAAATCTGCTATTGCCTGAGACTTGATAGCTTTCTTTGCTTCAAACTTGATATCCAACGGAAGGAGTTCAATCACCCATTTAGCCACTCGACCGGTTGCATCCTGATTGTTCAGAATTTCGGATAATGGAGCGTCGCTGACGACTGAAATTGAATGATCTGAGAAGTAATGTGCAACTTTCTTGGTGGTCAAGTAAATCCCATTCACAAGTTTATGATAATGCTGATATGTTTGCTTGGAAGGAGGCAAGACTTTAGAAATGTAATAAACTGAGCGTTGGACTTTGTAGACTTTTCCTTCTTCTTCTCGCTCGACCGTGAGTACTGTGCTGACAATTTGTCCAGTGGCTGTGATGTACAACAATAGAGGCTCTTTGCTAACTGGGGCAGCAAGCACCGGCTGGGTGGAAAGCAGGGCTTTGAGTTCCTCGAACGCTGCTTCAGCTTCAGAATTCCACTCGAACTTTTCAGACTTCTTCATCAGTCGGTAGACAGGCAATGCCTTCTCACTGAGATGAGAGATGAATTGACTCAATGCGGCCAAACAACCAGTAAGCTTCTGGACGTCGTGTATGCGCATGGGGCGTTTCATTCGGAGGATGGCGCTGACCTTTTCTGGGTTAGCGTCGATCCCTCGTTTTGAAACGAGGAAACCGAGTAACTTGCCGCCTAGGACTCCGAATGTACACTTTGACGGGTTGAGCTTGATATGATAACTCCTCAGGTTTGCAAATGTTTCAGCGAGATCAACCAGTAGGTCGGAACCTTTATGTGACTTGACCACAATGTCATCCATGTACGCTTCCACATTCTGACTGATTTGCTTCAGCAGGCACTTTTGGATCATGCGCATGAAAGTCGCGCCGACATTCTTGAGACCAAAAGGCATTGTAACATAACAAAAACACCCAAATGGGGTGATGAAGGCTGTCTTTATTTCACCCGGCCCAAATAGACGGATCTGGTGGTACCAGGAATATGCATCCAGAAAAGACAAACGCTGACACCCCGCAGTCGAGTCAACAATTTGATCGATGCGAGGGAGAGGGAAATGATCTTTCGGGCAGGCCCGATTGATATGTTTGAAATTGATGCACATGCAGAGTGACTTGTCCTTCTTGGGGATCATAACTAAATTGGCGAGCCACTCGGAGTGTAAATCTCGCGGATGAACTCAGCTGCCAGAAGTCGAGCCACCCCTCACCAATTGCTTTCCTCTTCTCCGCGGTAGACCACCGGAGATGTTCCTTCACATGTTTCACTTTTGGATCGACCCGCAAACGGTGCTCAGCCAGTCCCCTGGGCACACCTGGCATGTCGGATGGTTTCCATGCAAAGATGTCCCAGTTCTCACGGAGGAACTGGATGAGCGCCTCTTCCTATTTGCTGTCGAGTGTGGTTGAGATGTGAGTCGGAGCGGCATTGGGGTCAATAGGATGACTATGCATAGGTTTCATCTCTCCGGCTGACTGAAATGCTGACTCGGAAGCAGGCTTCTTAGCACGCAACAAATCACTCGGATCTACATTCTTCTGGTATTCTTCCATCTCCACTGCTGCCATCTGTTCATCAACAATTTTTGAGCCTTTCTGGAAGCATTCTTCTGCCTACCGATCTCCAGTGACAGTGATCACGCCCTTGGGCCCTGGCATCTTTAATTTGAGGTATACATAGCACGGTCGAGCCATGAAACGGGCATAGGCAGGCCTGCCCAGAATTGCATGGTAAGCACTGTGGAAGTCCACCACCTCAAATGTCAACTTTTCTTTGTGGTAGTGAGTCAAGTTGCCAAATACCATGTCAAGGGTTATCTGACCAAGTGAGTCGGCTTTCTTCCCGGGGATGACTCCGTGAAATCTCATGTTGCTCTCGCTCAGCTTGGACATCGGTATGCCCATTCCCCGGAGGGTTTTAGCATACAGGATATTCAGACCACTGCCGCCATCCATCATAACTTTAGTCAACCGTGTACCGCCGACCACTGGGTCGACCACCAATGCTTGCTGCCCGGGGGTAGCAATGTGCGCCGGGTGGTCTGACTGGTCGAATGTGATGGGAGTCTTAGACCACTTTAGGTACGTCGTTGTTGCCGGAGCAACCATGTTGACCTCTCTGTTGATAACTTCTAGTCGACTCTTGCTTTCAACATCCGTGAAAATCATCAAGGTGGAGTTGATATGGGGGTAACCTCCATCCCCTTCTTTGTCCTCGGTCTCCTTGGATTCTTTCTCCTTCTCAGCGGGCTGGTCTTTCTGGAAGTTTTGAATCAAGAGCCGGCATTGTCGAGTGGTATGTTTGGGGTAAACCAAATTCCCCTCTTCATCTTTCTTCGTGTGAATAGGACAGGGTAAATCAAGCACGCGTTCCCTTCCTGGTTTTTCACCTTTTTGGGGATCCAAGGACCATTAGGTTTCCCTTTGCCTTTTCCCTGGGCAACAACCGCAGCCTCTCCTGGAACTGCATGCTCTTCTTTACGCGTCGGCTTCCGATTGGAATTCTGATCATCTTGGCCGACTGGTTTCTTGCCACTTCAGAGTTGATCTGCTTCTTCTCCATTAGCATACCGACTTGCTATTTCCATCATCCGTGTCAAAGACATATCTCATGTCCGACTGAACTTCAGGTTGAGCTCTCTTTACTATACGCCCTCTTTGAAGGCGCAGACTGTCTAATGCTCGAACATGTTCTCCACCATATGATGTAGAGTGTTCCACCTCTGGATGTAATCTCTCAAAGTCTCATTCGGTTTTTGGACACAATGCTGCAACTCTGCCAGACCAGCCGGCCGCTTGCAAGTTCCCTCGAAGGTCTTGACAAACACTCGAGCCAACTCTTCCTAGCTGAAGATGCTCCCAGGGGCTAACTGGTTTAGCCAAGCTCTGGCCGAGCCCCCCCACATCAGGGGAAGGTGTTTCATAGCCACATCATCATTGCCACCACCAATCTGCACAGCCACTCGGTAATCTTCTAGCCATGTATCTGGCTTCGACTCGCCAGTGAACTTGCTCACTCCCGCTGCCAATCTGAAGTTGGGGGGAATCTCGGCGGCCCTGATGGCATTGCTGAAACACTCGGGTCCAGAAACTGACGCTCTGTTGCCACTCGGACGATCTCTGTCTTGTCCTTCTCGGTATGTCCGGTTTCTGTCGACCAGACCTTGCACAAGAATCGACCTTGCGTCAAAGCCAGGTCTTCGTGGATCCATGGGGGCCCTTCGCTTGTCATCACATAGACGCCTGCCGTCCTGTTGCCGAGGCGACTATGACCCGCTTCCCGGAGGAGGCGCGGGCACTCGGCGGCGATCATTGCGAGCGAGTCGACGGTCATACTGATCATAATTCTGACCCAGATGTTGCTCTTGTTGGGGCCCACGGCCCTCACTCCGCGGAGGCGATCTTGGGCTATGGGCCGACCAGAGAGTGTCTGCCGCTACCGATCTGCTGTGGATCCAATTGCGTGACTGGCAAAAGGTGCATTATGTTTTCTAGCTGTTCGAAGCAGCGCCCGAATCTGCTGCAAGCCTCTCCTAGCCTTCGACTGGGACGGCTGGATCGAATCTGCGTTGCGGGCCTCTGCTGCGAGGTTCTGAATCGGAGTACGGAATACATGGGGTTCGCGCGGGAACAACTGCCGCGGCCGCCGACTGGATTCAGGAATCAATCGATGGGCTCGATTGTCGAGCGAACGCTGAAGGTTCTCCAGCCGCGCGTGCTCAACCACGGTGGCAATGCGTGTGGCTTCCAGAGCTTGAGCTTCTGGAGTTTCTCCCAAGATATGGGTGTAGAGTGCATCTTCGTTGCGGCGGCAGAGCTCTTCCCTTTGCTCGGCAGTGAGGCAGTGAGCGGCTCGGGTATGTACCCGTCGTGGTCGTATAACTGACCATCATTGCTGCCGCCATTTCTGCCGCGAGAGTACCCCGGTGGACTGCGTCGTGAGTCGACAATGAGGACCTCATCTGCGGGGTCGCTGCTCCCACACTCGGAAAGCGTGTCTACGGAACCAGTCGACAGGTCGACCGGCCCATAGTGGTATTCGTCGGGCTCGATGGCCGCGACTTGGGGGGTGCCCGTCTGGCGGGCCACTGCATGCTTCACCCACCGCTGGAGCCGAGACCGACCGTATCGCTTGCGGTGGCGACCAGCGGGGACAACAGATGGCGAAGCAACCGACCAATACTGAGTCGACGGCTGCCGAAGGAGGACGCCGCACGTACAAGCGCGAAAGTGCGGTGCTCCGCGGACTGGCAGTGCTTCGACGTCGAGGGGGCCTCCTGGAGCCAGGCGGAGTCGTCAGCGACGAAGACGAGCGCGCCGATTCAGATCTCGCGGCCCAACACCAGACCACCGCCGAAAACCATGATGATGGAGATCGGGGAAAAGCTTGCAACCTCACCGGAAGTCGCTAAGACACCGTCCCCACGGTGGGCGCCAACTGTCGTGGTACTAAGTCTAACAGTGAGAATAGGGGGTACGCGGGAGGAGGCAAGATCCTAGCTATGGTGAGGTTATACACAAGGTGTTTACGAGTTCAGGCCCTTGTCGGAGGAAGTAACAGCCCTACGTCTCGGTGCGCGGAGGCGGTCGACTGGAATATGTATGTGTATATGGGCTACAAGGGGTGCGAACCCTTGTACCGGAGGAGGGGGGTGGCTTATATAGAGTGCTCCAGGACCCCAGCTGCCCCGCGTTACAGAGGGTTCAATGTACATAAAACGAGGACGTTACCGGTAACGCCTGTAATAAAGAGTAGTAAAGGTCGTCATAACCGCGGAGTGAATGCCCGACTGTTGTTGGCCTTCTGAGACCTCTGACATTCAGTGAGTCCAGTGGTCTCTTGTATGGTCGAGTGGCTTCATCTTTCCGAGTGGGGTTGGGTCATCCGAGTGAAGTAAACCGTCGAGTGAATCGCTCTCTTGGGTCATATCAGTCGGCAACTTTTGTAATCTTTGGAATGTCTTCGAGCTTCTAGGGTAGTGACCTTGGGTAGGGTACTCAGGTCAGGCATGTGACCCTACCCAAGGTCTATGCTATCATCACCAACTTATGTTCCCCTTTTTATTTTATTATATAAATTTGTACTTTTTTACATATTATTTTTATTATCATCATATATTTAACAAATACTTACATATATAACGGAAAAATATCGCACGTCTTATTAACTTAAAAAATTAAATTTTTAACATTAAAATCCTTTTGTTTTTTTACTTTAAGGCAACGAAAATGCTGGTCATTGTGTACCGAAGCTTGGTAAGATTTGAGAACCAATGTAATAATAAAGCGCTTATTATAAAATATATTTATAAGAAAATGATCAGACATTATTTATTTTTTGATAACATTGCTGTGCCCAACCCAACAATATAATGAGAACCGGCCTAGTAAAATTGTGTATTTCGAGAAAGGGTAAATGGGCTGTAATTTTTTTGGAAAAATTAAATGGGCGGCATGGACCTTAAATTTTTTGTTCACCCAGCCTAGCAAATTCGTGTATTTCGAGAAAGTGCAAATGGGTTGTAGTTTTTTAGAGATAATATAAATGGGCCGCATGGATGCTACATTATTTGTTCACCCAGCCCAGCAAATGGACTGGAAATTCTAAAAAAATGGATTGAAGATGTGCCACATTTTTGGAGGCTCAAATGTGGGCCACTAGGTCGAAGCCAACGCAAGGCGTTGTCAAGTTAGCCAACAAATGATTCTGACATCCTTAGCCGTTGGATTTACATCCAACGGTCGGCATCCATCTTCAGTCTCTCATCTTCTTCTTCCAGCGCCGCAGGGACCACCTCCTCCCGCCTCCGGCTGCTAGCAGCTCTGCTTAGCAACCTTCGCTGTGAAGTGATACCCCACCACTGGCCAAGCCAACCCCTCCACATATCCTCTTATTCTCCGCCGACTGCAGAACCATGCCGCACCATAACTAGTTAACCCTCGTACACCTCTCCGTCTACGACTCCACTGCCGCATCTTCCCATCTCCGTCTTGTTGCCATCTGGGGCCTCGTCGTCGTCCATCGTCTTGGTGCGCTCGGCGCGGTGTGGTCAACAAACGAGAGTTATTGGAAGAAGACTGTATGTGGAGAGGCTGACAGTGGGGACATACCAGTTCCATGGACGCACGCATGCAACCGCCTCCTTATTACGTGAAAATAAAATTATTCCTCCCCTGAAATCTAGGACCCAGCACCTATATCTTCGCACAAAAAGAAGTGCCTCCTTATTCCTGCCCCTGACACCTATGACCACCAGCAACATCTTCGCAAGCGGAAGTGCCTCCTTATTATGGAAAAAAATGATTCCGCCCCTGACAGCTGGGACCCGCCAGCTATATCTTCACAGGCAAGGAAGTGCCTATTTGTCCTCCCTGAGAGCTGGGACCCACCCGGTGGAAGTGTACGTAGCGTTATCTGTGTGGTCGCGAATGTGTACGTACATAGCGGTCAATCGGTCTCTCTACAGCGATGAACCATGGCCGTGTAAGGAGCGACATGTGTCGTACGTTTAGTCCCTTCAAAACTGTGTACACGTACGTACACCCATAGGGCAAAAAACATGGCTACGTACGTACATACGGGCGAAGTCTTGAATGGGTACTCGTGCATACGTACGACCAGGACTGGTGTACATGGAGAGGCAGCGGACGGCGGCAACGGTGTCGTGTTCATCGGCAGCCAACCGGGAGGGTTGGAATGGAGAAACAACGTTGTGTTCATCAGGAGGCAACCGGCTTGGACAGAACAACCAAAACCTGGTGTCACGTACCGCAAAACAGAGGGAAACGTCCTTCTGCTGGAGCGTGTACGGTCGAAACGGGGTCTGATTCATCGGGAAGGGTCCGGCGTACCGCAAAATGGGGGAAACTTCCTTCTGCTGGACCAGCTATGGTAGAAACAGGATCCTATTCATCGGGAGGGGTCTGGCGTACCACAAAACGGAGGAAAAGGACTTGTGTTGGAGTGCTACGGTCGAAACGGGGGTCCTGTTCATTGGGAGGGGTGTGGCGTACCGTAAAACGGGACTCCACGGGCTACTGTTCACCCACCGTCGACTTCCTCCAGCCTCCACCTACATTGTTCATCCACCGTGTCTTCCTGTGCCTCCACCGGCTACTGTTCATCCAGCCCTCCACGAGGTCCTATTCATCCAGCCCTCCACGGGGTCATGTTCATCATACCAGCCCTCCACGAGGTCCTATTCATCCAGCCCTCCACGGGGTCATGTTCATCATACCAGCCCTCCATCGGCTACTATTCAACCAGCCCTCCACGGGGTCATGTTCATCCACCCCAACACCTCGGCTATGGCGGCCTCGTCTCGGGGTCCTGTTCATCCAGCGGCAGCCGCAACGTCCAACCCCCATGGGGTCTTGTTCATCCAGCCCCAACCACGTACGTCTCGACTCGTTCAACCAACCCCACATTTACTGTTCATCAAGAGGCAGCATGTTCGATCGGCTTCAGTAAGCAGCAACAGTGATTGATCGGGTTCAGTTAGCAGCGCTAGCGAAGGAATCGCTCGGGTTCAGTTAGCAGCCAAGGGATTGATCGCTCACGTTCAGTAACATAGCTATTGCAATCGGTCGGGTTCAGTAAGAGAATGCCTCGCTCGGGTTTAGTTAGAGCCCAACGCCTCGCACATACACGTGACATGTATGAGAAAAACACACAAACCTCCGTGCATCGCTCCGCCCCGACCACCCATCGTAACCGGGAACTCCCTGAAATTTTCCTCGCCCTCGCTTCTACCATGGTTTTTTCCGTCATGGATGGTCCAAAGAATGTCATGTAGCTGCGTCTCCGGCCCGCCCAGGACGAAAAGCCCATTTTATGTCGTGATTTTTTGTCATAGAAGTAGGATCCCACCACATCTATGATGATATGGGTTTTTGTCACAATTATCGTCATAGAAGTGTCATAAGTATGACAGAAAAAAATTTAGTTCGGCCCAAAATGTCACGGATGAGTCTTTTTTTGTAGTGGTATGCGGTGAGTGTTAGCAATCATAGAATAATATATGATGGTTGGGTATGTGGACTTGCCTAAAGGCTCCGATACGTGACCCTTTATGAAAAGATGATGAATTGTAGTTGCAAAGTTGACTCAGAACATAGTTTGTTGGTTTCTAATAGAGTTTATGCATTACTTCATTTGTGTGATGAACTGTTACTTGTTCATGAGAAGTCTATGATACAAGTCCTTTGATAAAAGTATTATGTTTAAATTTGTTGTTGTTACAATAATCAACATGATGCTTCCATGTCCGTATTTTGTTTTTATCGACAACTCTCTCTCAAAGCATGTGGACATGTTTTTCGATTTCGGTTTTTGCTTGAGGACAAGAGATGTCTAAGCTTGGGGGAGTTGATATGTCCATTTTGCATCATGTTTTCTTGCTGTTATTTATGTTGGTTTTTTAGTATAATAATGCTTTTTGGAGTAATTCTAATGCCTTTTCCCTCATAATTTGCAAGGAATGTACCAAGATGGAGAATTCCGGCAGCTGGAAATCTGGACCTGGAAAATCTACGTCAGGCCACCTATTCTGCACAACTCCAAAGAAGCTGAAACTTCACGGAGAATTTAAATGGAATATTTGAAGAATATTGCAGCAAATAAGTACCAGAGGGGGCCCACCAGGTGGGCACAACCCACCTAGGCACGCCCGACAGCCCAGGCGCACACTAGTGGGTTGTGCTCATCCAGGCCCTCATCAGGTGCCCATATTCTGGTATATAAGCCATTCTGACCAAAAAAGATAAGGAGAAGACTTTTGGGACGGAGCGCCGCCGTCTCGAAGCGGAACATGAGTAGGAGCACTTTTGCCCTCCGCTGGGGGAACTTCCCTCCCGGAGGGGGAAATCATCGTCATCATGATCACCAACAACTCTCCCATCTTGGGGAGGGCTATCGCTATCTCCATCAACATCTTCAACAACACCATCTCATCTCAAACTCTAGTTCGTCTCTTGTGTTCAATATTGTTACCGGAACTATAGATTGGTGCTTGTGGGTGACTAGCAGTGTTGATTACATCTTGTAGGTGATTACTATATAGTTTATTTGGTAGAAGATTATATGTTCAGATCCAATATGCTATTTAATACCCCTCTGATCTTGAGCATGTTTATCAATTGTGAGTAGTTGCCTGTGTTCTTGAGGTCACGGGAGAAATCATGTTGCAAGTAATCATGTGAATTTGATATGTGTTCGATATTCTGATAGTATGTGTGTTGTGATTCCCTTAGTGGTGACATGTGAACGTCGACTACATGACACTTCATCATATTTGGGCCTAAGGGAATGCATTGTGTAGTAGTAATTAGATGGTGGGTTGCGACAGTGACAAAAGCATAAACCCCAGTTTATGCGCTATTCCGTAAGGGACCGATTGGATCCAAAAGTTTAATGCTATGGTCAGAATTTATTCTTAATACTTTTCTCATAGTTGTGAATGCTTGCGGCAGGGTTAATCATAAGTAGGAGGTTTGTTCAAGTAAGAACAGCACCTAAGCATCGATCCACCCACATATCAAATTATCAAAGTAGCGAACGCGAATTGAACCAACATGATGAAAGTGACTAGATGAAATTCCCGTGTACCCTCAAGAACACTTTGTTTTTATAAGAGACCGTCTTGGCCTGTCCTTTACCTCAAAATGATTGGGATACCTTGCTGCAGTTTTGCTAGTACTATCATTACTTGCTCATTACAAAATTATCTTGCTATCAAACTACTCTGCTACTTACAATTTCAGCACTTGTAGACATTACCTTACTTAAGAACACTTGTCATTTCCTTCTGCTCCTCGTTGGGTTCGACACTCTTACTTATAGAAAAGAGCTACAATTGATCCCTTATACTTGTGGGTCATCACACGCACCCCAGTGTTCGAATCTAACAAGGGTTTTACGAAGCCCTGAATCCAACATTTGGCGCGCCGGGTAGGGGTGCGTCTGAGTCTCTCTTCTTCCGATCGGTTCGCCATTGCCTGGCCGCCCCCATGGCTGACGCTCGTAGAGTCCATGTTGAGCGTCGGGCTGCTCTTGCCGCCCGCGTCACCCAGACAACACCTCTAGGCGACGGCATCCCCCGTCACTCTGGATCACCGGCGGCAGACGCTGCCCCCGGCCCCGCTGCCCGTGAGTAGCAAGATTTGTCGCTCCCGCTCTCCGCGCAGCGTGACGGCCACACTACAACTCCGTCATTGGATCAGGCAGCTGCTTCGTCCTCCCACGCCCATCGTGGACCGGTGAACTCGCAGGCCGCGCTGCTCATGGTGTGTGAGCTCCTGCACTACCGCCCGGCAGATGACCTCTACGAGGACTGGCTGGACCGCATCGCCGAGCTCGTCAGTGCCGCGGGAGAAGCTCCAGCATCGTCCCACTCACTGCCTCCTCCACCACCTCAAGCGGGCGACGTGGCCCATGGCACACCTCCTCGTCCTCTCCGGCGTGATGTCGTCCCCGAGCCAAGGTGTGAGGGCCGCCAGCGCGACCAGCCCCGCAGGGCACACGCGCGCGATGAAGAAAGCTGCCAGGTGGTGCAGTGGCCCCAAGGCGAGAAGCGTGCACTCCCGACTCCGCCTCATCAAGCTCGCGCGCTACCTCACACAGCGGCACGGGAGTACCCTGATCAGGCTCCACCTCCACGACGAGCACCCGGAGGCGTGGCGGGCTACCGGGCGTTCACCCCGGAGATGCGTCGCGTCGTTTGGCCTAGCAAGTTGAAGCCAGACCTGCTACCATGCTTCGATGGAACACCCGACTCCGTTGACTTCCTGCAGCTCTATGAGCTGAGCATCGAGGCGTCTAGTGGTGACGAGAAGGTTATGGCCAATTGGTTCCCCATGGCTCTCAAGGATGGTGCACGTTCGTGGCTCATGAACCTCCCGGCGGAGTCGATTTCTTCCTGTGAGGAGCTGCGCGAATGGTTCATCTCCAACTCCGAAGGGACCCGTGACCGCACCTGTGCGGTAGGCGACCTACGTCGTATCAAGAAGCAGCCAGGGGATACCTTGCGCAAGTACATCCAGCGTTTTACCAACGTCCGCATCAAGATTCCCAAGGTGTCAAACGAGGACATCATCTTTGTGTTCACTGACGGTGTCCGGGACATCAGGATGAAGGAGGAGCTCGCCATTCATGAGGACATGTGCTAGGCTCTAGAGATGTTCAACATGACACTCAAGTGTGCAAGGGCGGAAGAGGGGCACCTCTCGCTTGTCGAACTCCACGAGGCTAACCCAGAAGACAAGAAGGCTAAGACCAAGGAAGCCAAGTGTAAGGGACCAGCTGTGCTCGCAGCTGAGCCTGAGATGAAGCGTGGGTGCGACTACCCCGAGTCTTCCAAAGGCAACCGCCCGTTCTGCGTCTTCCACAACGTGCACAGCGACAACACCAACGACTGTCAGGAGCTCAGGGCTATCCGCGACGGGCACCTCGGTTGTCGCCCCGAGCACGGCGACTGAGGCTATGGCTGCGAAGGTGGTCGTGGTGGAGGATGCTGGGAGAACCAAGACTCTTGCCAAGGCTAGCGCGATCAGCCTCGCGAGGACCACTGGCAGGGCCAGCCTTGTGAGGGCCCTTGGAGGGACCAGCCTTGTGAGGACCGCCCTCAGGGCAACACTGGCCTACCTTCGCTACCACCACCCCACCAAGAAGGAATGACAACTGCCACCAAGATGATGGGGCTGGGGGCCTCCAAGCGCCTCGTGCCATCGCTTGCATCCAGGGTGGTGCTCAGGCCCCGACATTTCATTGCGTCTTCAAGCAGTTTGCCCGTGAGGTGAACGCAGTTCTACCCAAGCTCGAGATAACACGTCTGCTCAAGTGGTCCAAGTAAACTGTCACCTTCGACTCGGCTGACCATCTCAAATGCGAGCCTGCGGCCGGCGCCATCCCGCTGCTCTGCTCACCTACCATTAGCAACATGCTCGTCACCAAGACACACATCGATGGTGTTGCGGGACTCAACGTCCTTTCCGTCAAGACCTTCGGCACGCTCCACTTTTTTACCTACTCGAGGACGAGCAGGAATTAAGCTTGGGGATGCTTGATACGTCTCCAACGTATCTATAATTTTTGATTGTTCCATGCTATTATTTATGAAATCTTGGATGTTTAATGGGCTTTATCATTCACTTTTATATCATTTTTGGGACTAACCTACTAACCCAAAGGCCCAATCCAGATTGTTGTTTTTTTGCCTATTTCAGGATTTTGCAGAAAAGGAATATCAAACGGAGTCCAAACGGAATGAAACCTTCACGAGAGATATTTTTGGAGGAAATCACGCTCGGGAAACGCCAGGACCAAGTCAGGGGACGTAGGGCCAACCCTTGAGGATGGGGGGCGTGCCCCCCCTGCCTCGAGGCTGGCCCACATAGCCCCCAATGCCCTCCTTCTTCCTATATATACCTGCGTACCCCAGAAACTCCATACACGGAGAGAAACCCTAATTCCACCGCCGTAGCTTCTGTTCCCGTGGAGATCCCATCTTCGAGCCTGTTCCGGGAGGGGGATCCATCACGGAGTCCTTCATCATCATCATCATTGCCCTCACCATGAGTTGATAGTAGTTTACCACATACCTTCGGGTCCATAGCTAGTATCTAGATGGCTTCTTCTCTCTCTCTGGATCTCATTACAAAGTTCTCCTCGGTCTTTGAGGAGATCTATTCGATGTAATCTCTTTTTGCGGTGTGTTTGTCAAGATCCGATGAATTGTGAGTTTATGATCAAGGTTATATATGAAAGATATTTGGTTCTTCTCTGAACTTTTCATGTGTGTCATAATATCCTTGCAAGTCTCTTCGAATTATTGGTTTGGTTTGGCCTACTAGATCTATAGTTCTTGCAATGGGAGAAGTGCTTGGCTTTGGGTTCAATCTTGCGGTGTCCTTTCCCATTGATAGTAGGGGCAGCAAGGCACGTACTGTACTGTTGCCATCAAGGATAAAAAGATGGGGTTTTCATCATATTGCTTGAGTTTATCCCTCTACATCATGTCATCTTTCTTAAGGCGTTACTCTGTTCGTATGAACTCAATACACTAGATGCATGCTGGATAGCGGTCGATGTGTGGAGTAATAGTAGTAGATGCAGAATCGTTTCGGTCTACTTGTCTCGGACGTGATGCCTATATACAATGATCATGCCTAGATAGTCTCATAAGTATTCGCTTTTCTATCAATTGCTCGATAGTAATTTGTTTACCCACCATAGAATACCGCTATCATGAGATAACCACTAGAGAAAACTATGGCCCCCGGGTCTATCTTTATAATATTACTTTCCCGTCAACTAGCAAATTTCCGTCGCCGTTGTTTATTTGCTTTCTTTACTTTTTATTTCTATATAAAAAATACCAAAAATATTATCTTATCATTTCTATCAGATCTCACTCTCGTAAGTGACCGTAAAGGGATTGACAACCCCTTATCACGTTGGCTGCGAAGTTCTTATTTGTTTGTGCAGGTGCGAGGGACTGGCGCGTGGTCTCCTACTAGATTGATACCTTGGTTCTCAAAAACTGAGGGAAATACTTACGCTACTGTGCTGCATCTCCATTTCCTCTTTGAGGGAATACAACGCCAGCTCAAGAGGTAGCAAGAAGAATTTCTGGCGCCGTTGCCGGGGGGACTTATGCAAAAGTCATATACCAAGTACCTATCACAAACCCTTATCCTTCGCTTTACATTTATTTGCCTCTCGTGTTCCTTTCCCCCACTTCACCTTTGCCATTTATTTGCCCTTCTTCCGCATGTGTGTTTTTCGTTCGCTTGCCTCTTGTTTGCTTGTGTGTGTTGGATTGCTTGCTTGTCACTATGGCTCAGAACAATACCAAATTGTGTGACTTCTCCAATACCAACATCAATGATTTTATTAGCAGAATCTTGTGAGATCAATGCTGCTTTGTTGAATCTTGTCATGAAGGATCAATTCTCCGGCCTTCCTAGTGAAGATGCCGCTACCCATCTAAACAACTTTGTTGATTTGTGTGATATGCAAAAGAAAAGGGATACAGATAACGATATTGTCAAATTGAAGTTATTTCCGTTTTCACTCAGAGATCATGCTAAAACTTGGTTTTCCTCTTTGTCTAGAAATTGTATTGATTCTTGGAATAAGTGCAAAGATGCTTTTATCTCTAAGTATTTCCCTCCTGCTAAGATCATCTCTCTTAGAAATGATATTATGAATTTAAAGCAACTAGATCATGAGCATGTTGCACAAGCTTGGGAGAGAATGAAATTAATGATACGTAATTGCCCTACACATGGTTTGAATCTATGGATGATTATTCTAAACTTTTATGCTGGCTTTAATTTTGCTTCTAGAAATCTTTTAGATTCGACCGCCAGAGGCACTTTCATGGAAACTACCTTAGGAGAAGCTACCAAACTCCTAGATAATATTATGGTTAATTATTCTCAATGGCACACCGAAAGATATACTAGTAAAAAAGTGCATGCTATCGAAGAAATTAGTGTTTTGAGTGGAAAGATGGATGAACTTATGAAATTGTTTGCTGCTAAGAGTGCTTCTTCTGATCCTAATGATATGCCTTTGTCCACTTTGATTGAGAATAACAATGAATCTTTGGATGTGAATTTTGTTGGTAGGAATAATTTTGGTAACAATGCTTATAGAGGTAATTTTAATCCTAGGCCTTTTCCTAGTAATTCTTCTAATAATTTTGGTAATGCCTACAACAACTCTTATGGAAAGATGCCTTCTGAATTTGAAACTAGTGTTAAGGAGTTTATGATCTCGCAAAAGAATTTTAATGGTATGCTTGAAGAGAAATTTCTTAAAGTTGATGAATTGGCTAGAAGTGTGGATAGAATTACTCTTGATGTTGATTCTTTGAAACTTAGATCTATCCCACCTAAGCATGATATCAATGAGTCTCTCAAAGCCATGAGAATTTACATTGATGAATGCAAAGAAAGAACCACTAGAATGCGTGCTAAAAGAGAAGATTATATTAAATCGTGTTCTTCTAGTTATCATGAAAATAAAGATGAAGATCTGAAAGTTATTGATGTGTCTCCTATTAGATCCTTGTTTGCTAGTATTAATCTTGATGAGAATAGGATTGGGGATGATTCTGCTTTAAGGTGTCCCAATAATTTGGAGTTTTTAGATCTTGATGCTAAAATTGCTAAAAGTGGGATTGAAGAGATTAAAACTTTGCATAGTGATGAACCCACTACTTTGTATTTCAAGGGATTCAATTATGAAAATTTCTCTTTGATTGATTGTATTTCTTTGATGCAATCCGTGCTAAATTCTCCGCATGCTTATAGTCAAAATAAAGCTTTCACTAAACATATAGTTGATGCTTTGATGCAATCTTATGAAGAAAAACTTGAGTTGGAAGTTTCTATACCTAGAAATCTTTATGATGAATGGGAACCTACTATCAAAATAAAAATAAAAGATCATGAATGCTATGCTTTGTGTGATTTGGGGGCAAGTGTCTCCACTATCCCAAAAACTTTGTGTGCTTTGCTAGGGTTCCATGAGCTTGATGATTGTTCTTTAAATTTGCATCTTGCGGATTCCACTATTAAGAAACCTATGGGAAGAATTAATGATGTTCTTATTGTTGCCAATAGGAATTATGTGCCCGTAGAATTCATTGTTCTTGATATAGATTGCAATCCTTCATGTCCTATTATTCTTGGTAGACCTTTCCTTAGAACGATTGGTGCAATTATTGATATGAAGGAAGGAAATATTAGATTCCAATTTCCGTTAAGGAAAGGCATGGAACACTTTCCTAGAAAGAAAATCAAATTACCATATGAATCTATCATGAGAGCCACTTATGGATTGCCTTCCAAAGATGGCATTACCTAGATTTATCTGGTATCGTGCCTAGCTAGGGGCGTAAAACGATAGCGCTTGTTGGGAGGCAACCCGATTTTATGTTTTTTGATTTTGTTGCTGTTAGGGAATAAATATTGCTTATAGCCTCTCATTAGATGTGTTTTCATGTTTAGTTTAGTTTTTGTGCCAAGTAGAACCTTTGGTAAGACTTGTGTGAAGTTTATTTGATCTTACTGTGAAAAACAGAATCGTTAGCGCTCGCTAAAGTAGTCTTCAGATTTTACTGGAGCGTGCTTTTTAGTTGATTCGTTTTGCTGCTAATTGGTAGAATTTTTTTTTCAAATTTACCAATTTAGTTTGAATTTTTTGCAGTTCCATAAGTAGGCGAACCCAGCAGATTACTACAGATTGTTCTGTTTTTGACATATTCTGTTTTTCGTGTGTTGTTTGCTTATTCCGATGCATCTATGAGTAATATTGGAGGATATAAATCATAGAAAACTTGGAGTACAGTAGGTTTAACACCAATATAAACAATGTATGAATTCCTTGATGTACCTTTGAGTGGTGTTTTGCTTTCTCTTACTAACGGAGCTCACGAGAATTTTTGTCTTAGTTTTGTGCTGTGAAGTTTTCAAGTTTTGAGTATTGCTTTGATGGACTATGGAACAAGGAGTAGCAAAGGCCCAAGCTCGGGGATGCCCATGGCACCCCAAGTAAAATCAAGATAATCAAAAGCCTAAGCTTGGGGATGCCCCGGGAAGGCATCCCCTCTTTCGTCTTCCTCATCGGTAACTATACTTGGAGCTATATTTTTATTCGCAACATGCTATGTGTTTTGCTTGGAGCGTCTTCTATAATTTGAGTCTTTGCTTGTTAGTTTGCCACAATCATCCTTGCTGGACACACCTATTTGAGAGAGTTAAATATGGTCTAGAAATTGTTAGAACACTCTATGTGCTTCACTTATATCTTTTGAGTTGAATAGTTTTTGCTCTAGTGCTTCACTTATATCTTTTAGAGCATGGTGGTGGTAATATTTTGTAGAAATTGTTTAACTCTCATGCTTCACTTATATCTATTTGATAGTCTATTAAAACAGCATGGTAAAGTGTTTAGGCTAAAGAAACTAGTCTTCGCATGATAAACATCCAATGTCAATGTAGTAAAAAAATTCACATCAAGTGCATTGAATAGAAAGAGATGTTGGATGCTTGATAATTGTTTTGAGACATGAGGATAGTGATATTAAATTCATGCTAGTGGAGTGATTATGAAATTGATAAATATTTGTGTTAAGGTTAGTGATTCCCGTAGCATGCACGTATGGTGAACCGTTGTGTGACTAAGTTAAAGCATGATGTATTTGTAGAGTGTCAACCTTTCTGTGGAGGTCGGGGGCGCGCGATGGTTAACTCCTACCAACCTCCCCCCTAGGGGCATGCGTTGATTGCTTTGTTTTGATGACTCGTAAATTATTGCAATAAGTATATGAGTTCTTATGACTAATGTTGAGTCCATGGATTATACGCACTCTCACCCTTCCACCATTGCTAGCCTCTCTTGTACCGCGCAACTTTCACCGGTGCCATAAACACACTATATATCCTTCCTCAAGACAGCCACCATATTGTTCCTCAAAACAGCCACCATACCTACCTATCATGGCATTTCCATAGCCATTCCGAGATATATTGCCATCCAACTTTCCACCATTCAGTTTATATGACACGCATCATATTGTCATATTGCCATGTATGATCATGTAGTTGACATCGTATTTGTGGCAAGGCCACCATGCATAATTTTTATACATGTCACTCTTGTTTCATTGCACATACCGGTACACCGCCAGAGGCATTCATGTAGAGTCATACTTTGTTGTTGTAGTATCGAGTTGTAATATCGTGTTGTAATGAAAGTGTGATGATAATCATTATTAGAGCATTGTCCCATGGGAGGAAAGGCTGAATCTATAAAGCCCCTCCGCAAAAAAGAAAAAAGAAAAAAGAAAAAAGAAAGGCCAAAGAAAAAAAGGCCCAAAAAAGAAAAAAGAAAAAAGAAAAAAAAAAGAAAAGAAAAAGGGACAATTTCTACTATCTTTTTCCTCACTTGTGCTTCAAAGTAGCACCATGTTCTTCATTGTAGAGAGTCTCATGTTTTGTCACTTTCATATACTAGTGGGAATTTTCGTTATAGAACTTGGCTTGTATATTCCAACGATTGGCTTCCTCAAATGCCCTAGGTCTTCGTGAGCAAGCAAGTTGGATGCACACCCACTAGTTTCTTTTGTTGAGCTTTCATTCATATTTATCTCTAGTGCATCCGTTGCATGGCAATCCCTACTCACTCACATTGATATCTATTGATGGGCATCTTCATAGCTCGTTGATACGCCTAGTTGATGTGAGACTATCTCCCTCTTTTTGTCTTCTCCACAACCACCTCTATTCCACCCATAGTGCTATATCCATGGCTCACGCTCATGTATTGCGTGAAAGTTGAAATGTTTGAAAAGATAGAGTATGAAAACAAATGCTTGGCTGAAGTCGGGGTTGTGCATGATATGAATATTTTGTGTGATAATGAGGGAACATAGCCAACACTATATGATTTTGTAGGTATAACTTTCTTTAGCCATGGTATTTTGAGAAGACATGATTGCTTTGTTAGTATTGCTTGAAGTATTGTTATTTCTCATGTCAATATAGACTTTTATCTTGAATCCTTCAGATCTGAACATTCATGCCAAAATTAAGAGAATTCCATTCAAAAACTATATTGGTTAGCATTCCACATCAAAATTCTTTCTTTATCATTTACCTACTCGAGGACGAGCAGGAATTAAGCTTGGGCATGCTTGATACGTCTCCAACGTATTCATAATTTTTGATTGTTCCATGCTATTATTTATGAAGTCTTGGATGTTTAATGGGCTTTACCATTCACTTTTATATCATTTTTGGGACTAACCTACTAACCCAAAGGCCCAGTTCAGATTGCTGTTTTTTTGCCTATTTCAGGGTTTTGCAGAAAAGGAATATCAAACGGAGTCCAAAGGGAATGAAACCTTCGCGAGAGATATTTTTGGAGGAAATCACGCTCGGGAAACGTCAGGACCAAGTTAGGGGACGTAGGGCCAAACCTCGAGGGTGGGGGGCGCGCCCACCTTCCCATGGCGCGCCCCCGGACTCGAGGCTGGCCCACACGGCCCCCGGTGCCCTCCTCCTTCCTATATATACCTACGTACCCCAAAAACTCCATACGCAGAGAGAAAACCCTAATTCCACCGTCGTAGCTTCTGTTCTCGTGGAGATCCCATCTTGGAGCCTGTTCCGGGAGGGGGATCCATCACGGAGGCCTTCTTCATCATCATCATCGCCATCACCATGAGTTGTGAGTAGTTTACCACAGACCTTCGGGTCCATAGCTAGTATCTAGATGTCTTCTCTCTCTCTGGATCTCAATACAAAGTTCTCCTCGGTCTTCGAGGAGATCTATTCGACGTAATCTCTTTTTGCGGTGTGTTTGTCGAGATCCGATGAATGGTGAGTTTATGACCAAGGTTATCTATGAAAGATATTTGGTTCTTCTCTGAACTTTTTATGTGTGCTCATAACATCCTTGCAAGTCTCTTCGAATTATTGGTTTGGTTTGGCCTACTAGATCTATAGTTCTTGCAATGGGAGAAGTGCTTGGCTTTGGGTTCAATCTTGTGGTGTCCTTTCCGAGTGACAGTAGGGGCAGCAAGGCACGTATTGTATTTTTGCCATCGAGGATAAAAGATGGGGTTTCATCATATTGCTTGAGTTTATCCCTCTACATCAGGTCATCTTTCTTAAGGCGTTACTCTGTTCGTATGAACTCAATACACTAGATGCATGCTGGATAGCGGTCGATGTGTGGAGTAATAGTAGTAGATGCAGAATCATTTCGGTCTACTTGTCTCGAATGTGATGCCTATATACAATGATCATGCCTAGATAGTCTCATAATTATTCGCTTTTCTATCAATTGTTCGATAGTAATTTGTTTACCCACCGTAGAATACCGCTATCATGAGAGAAGCCACTAGAGAAAACTATGGCCACCAGGTCTATCTTTATCATATTACTTTCTCGTCAACTAGCAAATTTCTGTCGCCGTTGTTTATTTGCTTTCTTTAATTTTTGTTTCTATATCAAAAATACCAAAAAATATTATCTTATCATCTCTAGCAGATCTCACTCTCGTAAGTGACCGTAAAGGGATTGACAACTCCTTATCGCGTTGGCTGCGAAGTTCTTACTTGTTTGTGCAGGAGCGAGGGACTGGCGCGTGGTCTCCTACTGGATTGATACCTTGGTTCTCAAAAACTGAGGGAAATACTTATGCTACTATGCTGCATCTCCCTTTCCTCTTCGAGGGAATACAACGCAAGCTCAAGAGGTAGCATCGCCCCGCACCACCAAGCACCGCTCCCTCTGCCGACGAGCGCAGGGAGCTGCGCATATGCGTCAACATCCCGGGGCTCAACAGAGCCATGTCTCAGGAGCTCTTCCGGCTGTCCCATTTGGGCTGGTGCGAGGGCCTCCCTCGCAGCTACGTTCGCATGCCCTTCAGCCTGCCGAACAGCGCTGCCATGCACAAGCGCCGCATGCGGAGCATCCTAGCGGCTCAAGAGGCCAAGCACCAAGAGATGGTTTCCTGGCGGAGCATCCTGGCGGAGGAAGCACTAATCCTTCGTGAGCCTCCTGGATCACACGAGCCTCGCGAGACACAGGGGCTAGGTGGCTCATGAGGAGTGACTTCAGCGTCGCACGCCTTCAGCTACTCTAACACTTCTCTCGCGATGGTGCTAGGTGACACATTCCATTTTTGATCAGTTGATGGCGCCCCTCGGGCTGCATCATCCCCAAGCCGTGTGGGTCCATCCCTATGGTGTGTATCGTCTTCTCATTTTGTTCAGTTGGGGGCGCCCCTCGGGCTGCATCATCCCCAAGTCGTGCGGGTCCGTCCCCACGGCATGTATCGTTTTAGCATCTATCAAAATTTCCCTTACCTTGAGGTGCTTCATGATTATCACCTGTCTGTCTGATATGTCTCCAACGTATCTATATTTTTTTATTGTTTCATGCTGTTATATTATCATTCTTGGATGTTTTATAACCATTTTATATCATTTTTTGGTACTAACCTATTGACATAGTGCCAAGTGCCAGTTGCTGTTTTCTGCATGTTTTTTACATCGCAGGAAATCAATACCAAACGGAATCCAAACGTACTGAAATTGTTTGAGGATTTTTTTTGGACCAGAAGACATCCAGTGGGCCGGAGAAGCACCTCGGGGGTGCTCAGAGGGGAGCACGCCCTGGTGGTTTGTGCCCACCTCGGGTGCCCCCCGGACCGCCTCTTTGCTCTATAAATACACCAATATTCCAGAAACCCTAGGGGAGTCGACAAAAATTAATTCCAGCTGCCGTAGAGTCCCGAAACACCAGATCCAATCTAGACACCATCACGGAGGGGTTCAACACTTCCATTGGTGCCTCTCCGATGATGCGTGAGTAGTTCTTTGTAGACCTACGGGTCCATAGTTAGTAGCTAGATGGCTTCCTCTCTCTTTCTTTTGATTATTAATACAATGGTCTCTTAGAGATCCATATGATGTAACTCGTTTGTGGTGTGTTTGTTGGGATCCGATGAACTTTGAGTTTATGATCAGATCTATCTTTTTACATCCATGAAAGTTATTCGCGTCTTCTTTGATCTCTTATATGCCTGATTTCTTATAGCCTCGTATTTCTTGTCCGATATTTGGGTTTTGTTTGGCCAACTTGATCTATTTATCTTGCAATGGGAAGAGGTGCTTTGTAGTCGGTTCGATCGGATGGTGCTTGATCCCAGTGACAGAAGGGGAACCGACACATATGTATCGTTGCTACTAAGGATAAAACGATGGGGTCTATTTCGACATAAATGGATCTTGTCTGCATCATGTCATCGTTCTTATTGCATTACTTTGTTTTTCCATGAACTTAATACACTAGATGTATGCTGGAAAGTGGTCGATGTGTGGAGTAATAGTAGTAGATCCAGGCAGGAGTCGGTCTACTAATCTTGGATGTGATGCCTGTATAATGATCATTGCCTGGATATCATTATGATTATTTGAAGTTCTATCAATTGCCCAACAATAACTGTTTACCCACCGTTTGCTATTTTTCTCGAGAGAAGCCGCTATTGAAATCAACAGCCCTCGGGTCTCTTCTTTATATTATTTGTCTTTGCTATCTAGTTTTCTTTGCTTTCATTTTCAGATCTATTAAACCAAAAACCCAAAAATACCTTGCTGCAATTTATCTTATTTGGCGTTCAATCTATCATTATATACAACTCTATCACGTCCGTTACCCGAAAGGGATTGACAACTCCTTTTACACGTCGGGTTGTGAGTATATGTTATTTGTGTGCATGTGTTGTTTACGTTGTGTTGCTTGGTTCTCCTATTGGTTCGATAACCTTGGTCTCATCACGGAGGGAAATACCTATCGTTGCTATACTACATCATCACTTCCTCTTTGGGGAAATACCGACGTAGTTCTAGCAGACATCAAAAGGAATTTCTGGCGCTATTGCCGGGGAGGATCTTCAACATATACCAGGTTCCAAATTACAAATCTCATCTCCTCGGAATTTACATTATTTGCCATTTGCCTCTCGTTTTCATCTCCCCCACTTCACAAAAAATTGTCATTTTTATTGGCCCTCTTTTTCGTTGGCCGTTTTCTGGTCAGATCTATCGCCTACTTGTGTTCTTGTTTACAATTGCTCAAAGATGACGCAAGAGAACACTAAGTTGCGTGATTTTTCCTACCAACAACAATGATTTTATTGGCACTCCGATTGCTCCTCCCGCCACAAGTGCGGAGTCTTGTGATATTAACATTGCTTTGTTGAATTTTGTCATGAAAGATCAATTTTACGGTACTTCTAATGAGGATGTCGTGTCCCATCTTAGTACCTTCGTGGAATTATGCGATATGCAAAAGAAAAAAGATGTGGACAATGGCGTTGTGAACTTGAAATTATTTCTGTTTTCTTTGCGTGATTCTGCAAAAATTGGTTTTCTTCTTTGCCTCGCAATAGTATTGATTCTTGTAATAAATGCAAAGATGCTTCATTACTAAATATTTTCCGCCCGTGAAAATTATTTCCCTTAGAACCCAGATCATGAATTTCAAGCAACTTGGACATGAGCATGTTGCACAATCTTGGGAAAGGATGAAAATGATGCTAAGGAATTGCCCAACTCATGGGTTAAATCTTTGGATGATCATACAATTTTTTTATGTGGGATTGAATTTTGTTTCTCGTAATCTTTTAGACTCTGCCACTCGTAGTACCTTTATGGTAATTACTTTGGGTCAAGCCACCAAATTGCCTGATAATATTATGGTGAATTATTTGCAATGGCATACCGAAAAGGTGCCTACTAGCAAAAAGGTTAATTTGGTTGAGATTGATTCTTTGAGTGAAATGAAAATGGTTGCTAGTAAAAGTGCTCCTATTGATTTCAATAATGTGCCTTTGTCTACTTTGATTGAGCAAAATAGTGATGCCATAGATGTGAATTTCATATCTAGAAATAATTTTAATAATAATGCTTATAGAGGTAATTTTAATCCTAGGCCTTTCCCGGGAAATTCCTCTAATAGTTATGGTAATCCCTATGGTAATTCTTCTAACAATAATAGTAGGAATACCTCTGATCTAGCGAACAATATTAAAGAGTTTATCAATACTCAAAAGGTTTTCAATGCTTCCATAGAAGAAAAATTGAATAAGATTGATGACATGTCTAGGAGTATCGATAGAATTTTTCATGATGTGGAAAATCTCAAGTTGAATTTTTTTGCCTAAAATTGAGGAATCAATCAAATCTCTTTATGTTTCTATGGATGGAAGTAAGAAAAGAACCGCTATGCTTAGAGCTAAAAGAGAATTTTTTGAAAAAGCGTTTTCTAGTGATTGCTTTCATAAAAATGATGAAGATCTTAAAATGATTGGTGTTTCTTCTATTTATTCCTTGTTTATTAAAGTTCAACTTGATGAAAAAGGGACTGGAGAAGAGTCAACTTTAGTTAGAAGGCGTCTCTATAATTCGGAGGGTGAAAATCTTGTTGAGAAAATTGATAAAAGTGGGTTTGGAGAGGTCAAGACATTAACTAGTGATGTTCCCACTCTTTTGGAATACAAAGACTTTAATTATGATAGTTGCTCTTTGATTGATTGTATTTATTTGTTACGGTCCATGATTAATTCACCCCATTCCCATGAACAAAATAAAGCTTTTTATTAAATATATTATTGATGCTATGATGAAAGCTTTAGATGATAAGTTGGAATTAGAAGTATCAGTTCCTAGAAAGTTGCATGATGAATGGGAACATAATATCATAATCAAAATTAAAAATTATGATTGTTTTGCTTTGTGTGATTTGGGTGCTAGTGTTTTCACGATTCCGAAATCTCTTTGTGATGTTCTTGGTCTTAACAATATTGAAGATTGCTCTCTTGATTTGCATTTGAAAGATTACACTATTAAAAAGCCTTTGGGAAGGATCAATGATGTTATTATTGTTGAAAATAGGAACTATGTACCCATAGAATTTATTGTTCTTGACATCGATTGTAATCCGTCTTGTCCTATTATACTTGGTAGACAATTTTTGCGCACCATTGGTGTGGTGATTAATATGAAAGAAGGGAATATTAAATTCCAATTTCCCGTGAGAAAGGGCATGGAACACTTCCCTAGAACAAAGATCAAATTGCCTTATGAATATATATTGAGGGCAACATTTGGATCGTCCAACAAGGATGACAACACTTGAGATCTTTGCTTTATGCCTAGCTAAGGGCGTAAAATGATAGCGCTCGTTGGAAGGCAACCCAACTTGTATCTTTTTGCTTTTTGATTTCCTTGCCGTTTTCAATAAAATACCCTTTAATACCTCTGTTAGATGTGTTTTTGTGGTTTGAATAAAGGTTTGTGCCAAGCAAAACCTTAGGATCATGTTATGTGTTAGTAGATTTGATCTTACTAAAAAAACACAAACTTTTGTGGGCACGAGAAAAATTCTCATTTTTAACAGAAGAGTGATTATAAGTTGATTCTTTTTGAAGAAGATTAATATACAAATTTCCCACGTGTTCCTATTTGTTTCAAGATTTTTAGAGTTACAGAAGTATTCGAAATTCCCAGATTGCTACAGATTGTTCTATTTTTGACATATTCTGTTTTCTTTGCATTGTGTGCTTGTTTTGATGATTCTATGACGAGTTTTTTCCATAGAAAAGTTGGAATACAGTAGATATAATGCAAGAATAAAATATGAGTTGGTTTGCTACAGTACTTATAGTAGTGAATGTTTTATACTAACGGATCTCACGAAAGTTTTGTTGAGTTTTGTGTGATTGAAGTTTTCAAGTTTTTTGTTATCTTACAATTGATGAAGGAATAAGGAGTAAGAAGAGCCTAAGCTTGGGGATGCCCACGACATCCCAAGATATTATCCAAAGAGAAGCAAGCAACTAAGCTTGGGGATGCCACTGAGTGGCATCCCCTCTTTCTTCTAACAACCATCGGTATTTTACTCGAAGCTATATTTTTATTCTTCACATATTATGTGTTTTGCTTGGAGCGTCATGTATGATATGAGTCTTTGCTAGTTTTATTTTCCTTTTTGAGTCTTGAATCCTTTCTGTACACACCTATTTGAGAGAGCCATAATTGTGCCATGACTTGTTAGAATAGCTCTCTATGCTTCACTTAAATTTTTTATGAGCTATGGATTGCTCTAGTGCTTCACTTATGTCTTTTTGAGCATAGTGTGCTTTAATATATTTAAAGAAACTCTCTCTTTCTTCACTTAGATTTATTTGAGAGTTAGTAAAAATTGCAAGAAATTCTCTCTTGCTTCGCTTAAATTATTTTGAGAAAAAGAAAGAAAAATTATGCTCGTGATCTTCACATATATTTGTTTGAGCTTATCAGAAGCAACACATGAAAATTAGTCCCAAAGTAATAGATATCCAAGAAGGATATAATAAAAACTTTCATGAAGATCATTGGACAAAATAAACTTGATTCCTTGTAATAGTTTTGAGATATGATGATGTGATATGTGAGACATGTTAATGAGTAATTATGGTTTAGTAAGAATATTGGTGTTAAGGTTTGTGATTCCCTATGCAAGCACGAAGGTCAATAGTCATGCAATGAAATTACATCCTACTTGTGGTGCATTATTCGGTGTTAATTATGCTTAATGCTCGCTTATGATATTAGTTGTTTCTTGGTTGGTCGCTTCTGAATATTTTGCTAGCCTTCATTTTGCACTAAGTATGATCACTACTTGTGCATCCAAAATCCTTTAACCCAGTTTTGCCACGTGTGTCCACCATACGTACCTATATGCGGTATTCCTTTGCCGTTCTAAGCAAATTTGTATGTGCCATCTCTATTTTTTAAATCCCTTTTGTGTGCTCGTACCGCTCGCGAGGCGGTGAGGGGTTGCTAATATTTTCCATGCTAGATGTGTTATTCTCACGTTGAGTGTTTATTCACTTGTCATTCCACAAGAGTAAGGCAAAGGTATTAGGGATGCCCAGTCCCGAAATGAAAAATGAATTTACTTTATGTTGTCAAATAATAATTTCCTGGGAAAGTGTTGGTATGGAAGGAAACCGTGGATTCGGCTAGCCATGGAAAGTGAAAGTTTGGTGGAAAAAGGAATAAACTTTATTTTGTGTTTGGGAACCGCCTATGATATATCTAGCATGAAAAGTTTGGTGGAAAAAGAAATAATTTTATCTCTCAATTTAAGCTTTGTGCTCTGGCACCTCTACAAATTCCTACTTCCCTATGCGAAGGGCATTTCTTTTAATTTATGCATTTTTTTTAATTTGAGTCTCCATCTTCTCTTATAAAAGCATCAACTAGGAAGCACTATGATCGTACTTGAGCATTGGGTGTAGTTAATATGCGAGTGTGTTTCATGAATGGATCAATGGTTGAGCATGATGGACAAGGGATAACTTATTTTAGCATTGATATTTTGGAAGACATGATTGCTTGTTGATATGCTTGAGTATTTAAATCACATGTCAAAATTAGACTATTGTTTTGAACTATATAAATGTCCAAATGTCCATGCTATAAATAAAAGAATATGATATCACATGATAGGCAATATTCCACATCAAAAAAAAAATCTGTTTTTATCATTTACCTACTCGAGGACGAGCAGGAATTAAGCTTGAGGATGCTGATACGTCTCCAACGTATCTATAATTTTTGATTGTTCCATGTTGTTATATTATCATTCTTGGATGTTTTACAATCATTTTATATCATTTTTTGGTACTAACCTATTGACATAGTGCCAAGTGCCACTTGCTGTTTTATGCATGTTATTTACATCGCAGGAAATCAATACCAAACGGAGTCCAAACGCAGTGAAACTTTTTGAGGATTTTTTTGGACCAGAAGACATTCAGTGGGCCGGAGAAGCACTTGGGGGTGCTCCGATAGGAGCACAACCCACCAGGGCTCGCCAGGAGGCCCAGGCGAGCCCTGGTGGGTTGTGCCCACCTCGGGTGCCTCCCGGACCACCTCTTTGCTCTATAAATACCCCAATAGTCTAGAAACCCTAGGGGAGTCAACGAAAAACAATTCCAGCCGGCGCAGAGTCCCGAACCACCAGATACAATCTAGACACCATCACGGAGGGGTTCACCACTGCCATTGGTGCCTCTCCGATGAGGCGTGAGTAGTTCTTTATAGACCTACGGGTCCGTAGTTAGTAGCTAGATGGCTTCCTCTCTCTCTCTTTTGATTATCAATACAATGGTCTCTTGGATATCCATATGATGTAACTCTTTTGCGGTGTGTTTGTTGGGATCCGATGAACTTTGAATTTGTGACCAGATCTATCTTTGTATATCCATGAAAGTTATTTGAGTCTTCTTTGATCTCTTATATGCATGATTGCTTATAGCCTCGTATTTATTCTCCGATATTTGGGTTTTGTTTGGCCAACTTGATCTATTTATCTTGCAATGGGAAGAGGAGCTTTGTAGTGGGTTCGATCTTACAATGCTTGATCCCAGTGACAGAAGGGGAACCGACATGTATGTATCTGTGCTACTAAGGATAAAACGACGGGGTCTATTTCTACATAAATAGATCTTGTCTGCATCATGTCATCATTCTTATTGCATTACTCCATTTTTTCGGGAACTTAATACACTAGATGCATGCTGGATAGCGGTTGATGTGTGGAGTAATAGTAGTAGATGCAGGCAGGAGTCGGTCTACTAATCTTGGACGTGATGCCTATATAATGATCATTGCCTGGATATCATCATGATTATTTGAAGTTCTATCAATTGCCCAACAGTAATTATTTACCCACTGTTTGCTATTTTTCTTGACAGAAGCCACTAGTGAAATCTACGACCCCCGGGTCTCTTCTTTATATTATTTGCCTTTGCAATCTATTTTCCTTTGCTTTTATTTTCAGTTCTATTAAACCATAAACCCAAAAATACCTTGCTCCAATTTATCTTATTTGGCGTTCGATCTATCATTATTTACAACTCTATCACGTCTGTTACCCGAAAGGGATTGACAACCCCTTTGACATGTTGGGTTGCGAGTATTTGTTATTTGTGTACAGGTGTTGTTTACGTTGTGTTGCTTGGTTCTCCTACTGGTTCGATAACCTTAGTCTCATCACCGAGGGAAATACCTACCGCTATTATACTGCATCATCCCTTCCTCTTTGGGGAAGTACCGACATAGTTCTAGCAGACATGACTGTCTGGGCTTCGTCGCCATGAACGTCGTGCGCCCTCGCAAACCCGCCCTCGACCGCCTCATGATTAAAGACTGGCGTGGCGTCTGTGCTCGGGTCCGTCCCTGCAGCATCGCTAAATCCAAGTGGCTGAGCTCTGGCTCGCTGGCCAGTTCCCGTGTACGTCACCTCCCATGGCCCTTGGTGCCTTGTTCTCGCATGAGCTAATCGGGAGTGGATGAGTTAGGGCGCGCGACCTGGTGCCTCGCCAGCTCGGGACCCATGCGCCGGTTGTCTTTCTTCAAGACCGTTGAATGAGAATACTGGGCATGGCGTCCATGCTCGGGTCCATCCCTGCAACATCGACAAACCCAATGGTTGAGCCCTGTCTGGCAGCGGTCCCGTTCACGTCACCTCCTGGGGTCGTTGGTGTTTGGCCTTCTCATGCGATATTCTCAGGAGATTCACTCGGTGCAGGTTGCCTAACCATCTTGCAGGACCCTCATAGGTGTTCCAAGTCAAATCCAGGCGCAACCCGCCTTGAGGTAGGGCCTCGTGAGTCCCGCACTGGCTCACGAGTGCCCATACACACCTTCTCCAGTCCTGTCGTGCAAGCCACGTGTCAGGACGGGGTTGTACACGCCCTAGGGGCTCCACTCAAAGGGAGCCCCCACCCACGTACGAGTGGAAGCCCCATGCTCCGCGTTGGCGGACGACACTGTCGAGGAGTGGCTATGCATGTGCAAGAGTGGAATCACCATGCTCCGCGCTGGTGAATAAACAACTGAGGATGGCCTCACGGACGCAACAACCTCAGGAGGACCACCAGGCTCGCTGCTCAGCCTCACCGCGCTGCTTTCCCTCGGGAGCATAGCGCGAGGGGGCTGGGCATGGAGGCTATGCTCAGGTCACACCTTGCGTACGCCACCTTGCCAGGTCCCTCGGACCAGGTCTTCGCTCGCCCCTCCCGAGCGAAAGCCCGGTGAGAAACATGTATGAAGGTTTGGTCGTATGTCAACGGGGACCCTTGGGCATTGCGACCCAGGGGCCTAACTCGCCACGTACACCCTCACTCTTGGTCTCGTCCTGGTGATCCGGACGCCACAACGGCGGCTGAGGTATGGGCGTTGTCGGGCCCAACTGACGCAGAACACTAGAACCTACACGCGCATGTCCTTCCTGAGGGCTGTTCGAACGTCTAGGGGGACCCCCGGGCATTGCGACCCAGGGGCCTAACTGGCCATGTAGCCCCTCACCCCTTGGTCTCGTCCTGGTGATCCGGACGCCCCAATGGCGGCTGAGGTATGCGCGGTGCTGGGCCCCGCCGACGCAGAACACTAAAGCAAGCAGAAAGGAAGATAACGAAACCTTAGCAAATTATTACAAAACATATTGTCTCTCAAAGGTTCAAAGTGAAATTTCTTATGCCTCCACGAGGCACGATAAATGTTGCAGGGATAAAACAGGAAGCAACGGCATCCCCGTCCTCTTCTTCAGGCCTGGACGCCACCATCGCCCGCCTGGGGTGACCTGTCGTCAACAACATTGCAGCCGTCTCCTCCATCAGCTCCCGCTGCCGTAGCTGCAGAGTCGACCAGACAGAACTGCTGCAGCAGAGCCTCCACTTGCTCTCTCATGACCACGGAAGTGGCACCTTGAGGCTCGGGAGCCGCAGGCTCAAGCATGGCGCCAAAGTCGAAGTTGGGGTCTCAGAGGTGGAGGTGGTGGTAGATGCGCGTCGTGGCCAAGGTGGAAAAAGCATGAGCCTCCGCCTCCACCAAGGGGCCCAACGCGGCAACGATGCCCTCGAGCGCCGTGGCGACCCTGGGGAGCAGTCCGGCGGGGCCCTCCTCCGGTGTTGCCAGCGGCTTCTTATACCCTGTCCCGTAAAGGGATCGTAGGGAAGTGCGGAGCCTCTTCTAAGCCTCGGCAAGGTACCTTCGGGCCGCTTCCACCTCTTTCTCCTGCTTTTCCGGGTGGTTGCGCTCCGTAGCCTGTTCTTGGTCTGCCTGCTCTAGTTCGGCGCTGCGATCATCCAGTGTCGCCTCCCGGGCCTTCAGCTCCTTCTCCTGCTTCTCAAGACGGCGGGCATCACCAGTGTGCTTGTTGGTGAGGGCCTTCAGCCCGGCCTGCGCCGTGCGACAGCGTTCCTCGGCAGCCTTTTCGTTGGCCCGCGCCACATCACGATCAGCCGTGGCCAAGCCGGCCACCTTCCCTCCCTCTTTGGCGATGGCCTCAGCTTCGCTCCAGGTTGTCCTAACGGACGAGTCGGCCTGGATCCACCCAGATATCAGCCCCAGACGTCCCGTCGTCATACGATGGTTAGCATCACAAAGGTCGACCCGGAGCTGGTTCAGTGCGGCGAAGGCATCCTCCAAGGCGCGGGGCATGGTGGCAGAGCCATGGCCCGCCGACGTGATGGTTTGAGGAGAGGACGGCGTCGGCGCCTGGGTTGGCGGAGCAGCAGGAATATGGACGATAGGGGGCTCCAGAGCCCTTGCACCTCCAGCAAGGTCACTGGGGGCTGGGGCCTCCGGAGTCAGCCTGGCCGCGGCTGCGGCCTTCACCTGAGCCTGGGTCCTAGAGCCCCGAGAGGCGTGCCCAGGTGTGGGCAAGCGCAAGGTGGCCCCTTCTTTCCGCGTCGGAATCGCAGTTGCTGCAGCAAGAGGTGCAACCTCAAAAGGCCTGGCCTCCTCCTTCCTCTTCTTCGCCGATGGCGGCGGCCTGGCCACCAATAGAAGGATACCTCGAGTACATGACCCAAAGTGGAAGAAGAAAGAGGGTAAAATACTTTTTGGTTGATAACGATGTACGTCCTCTTCTTGGAGAGGAGTGAGGCGGCCCCAAGCTTCCCGCCCACAAGACTCGTCGCGCCCATGGCGACTGGCGCGTGCGTGGCAGCGGACCCTGCAACACCAGCGAACGGCAACCTCAGAAGGCCTTGGCTCCTCCTTCCTCTTCTTCGCCGATGGCGGCGGCCTGGCCACCACTAGAAGGATACCTCGAGTACAGTACCCAAAGTGGAAGAAGAAAGAAATTAAAATACTTTTTGGTTGATAACGATGTACGTCCTCTTCTTGGACAGGAGTGAGGCGGCCCCAAGCTTCCTGGCCACAAGACTCGTCGCGCCCATGGAGACTGGCGAGTGTGTGGCAGCGGACCCTGCAACACCAGCGAACCGCCCCACCCTTCTTCGGGGCCCCATGCGTCAGCCTCTTCAAGGGTGTGACCCTGGACCTGGTGGTCACCCCGGTGAAGCGCCGGCGACCCCTCAACAAAGTGCTCGCCGGCATCATCATCATTAGAGAAGTCGCAGAGAGCTCGCTTTGCCGTGGAGAAGAGGCCTCCGCCATCCCCTCTTGGGTTGCCTCCGAGTCACCCCTTCCCTCCTCACCGGAGCTCTCGCCGGAGGACAACAGCACCTGTCGGCATTCTGGGAACAGGGGTAACCAGACTTACCTGCCTGCAGCCCAGAGCTTGGCTCGCCTAGTGGCCTGGTACGGCCCATCTTCATCAACAAACCTCTCAAGACCCTCACGAGGGGCCAAGCCTCGTGAGGCGGACGACACAAGACCTCCCCTGGGGCGGCCTCACTAGGCAGGCTCCCGAGGAGCGGAGATATCAAGGCAAGGGGCACCTCGCGAGGTTCTCGTGATGTGAGCCATGACGACCAAGGCCAGGCGGGCGCAGGATGCCAGTTTCCTCTTTTGTGCTAAAGGAGCAAGCGCAGGCGAGGAGTCTCGAGGCGTCAGGCAAAGGTTTCCATATCGGTGCAACAAGACCAGGACTAGAAGGACGACAGGACGAAGGCCACCACGGAGCCCACGGCGGCGTCACAGCCAGAGCCTTTGGCAGGCGAAGACCACCTTTTGTCAGGATAGCTTGTACTAGATGTCCCCCATCAAACATGACCGTTGTGGGATCCTTTCCCGCTCAATATTTGAGAAGAGGACTCGAGCCTCTATAAATAGGACTAGCCACCACCATAAGAGGGGGGTCCGATCTGGAGCTCACCCTTACACCCACTAGCTCACCGAGCACAAGAACACCTCTCCTCAGGAGGCAGTTCTTCCCGTGTATTATTTCTTCCCCAATCTACAAGGCAATCCACCACAACACAATTGATTAGGGTATTACACCACAACGGTGGCCCGAACCAGTATAAACTCTCGTGTCTCTTGTTCTTTGGGCACGACCAGCTAGGCCTAGGAATCGGCGAGAGAGCGAACTAGAGCGGAAAGGAGAGGTCTTCGTGCGCACCCCAGTGTTCGAACCTCAGAAGTTTGCCGGAACCTGAAATCCGACATTTGGCGCGCCAGGTAGGGGTGCGCCGAGGTTTTCGCTCTCCGTCCACCCTGCTCTCCATCCGCTAGGCTCTCATGGCGGGCGCTTCTTCTCCGACCAGCTCGCCGGGCGCGCGCGGCGGCATCGAGGGCCACCGAGCCTCCACCCCGGCCTTGCGACAGGTGGAGTGGCTGCTCAAGTTTAGGCCGGAGCTACAACCCCCGTTACGACGGGGCGGCAGATCCGGCCATTTTCCTTCTGGCGTACGAGGAGGCCATCTCGGTGGCCGGTGGCGACAGCAAGGTCATGGCTAGCTGGCTCCCCATGCCACTCACTGGCGTTCTGCACGCTTGGTTTCTCAGCTTGCCAAATTCATCTGTGGCCTCCTCGGAGGAGCTGCGCGGCCTCTTCACCGCGCGCTTCGAGGCGCTGGCACCCCACGCTGTCGCGGCCCTCCTCGGCGCCTCTCAAGCACCGCCCTCGGACCGCCACATCAAGCAGTTCTTCCACCAGATCGGCGCCACCTCTGTGCACCGGGGGGCCCTCCCGGATGGGCGGCGCCCAAGACCGACCTCACCTTCGCCTCAGGTGACAACCCCGTTTCCGCTGTGGGCTTAGGCACCCTCCCGATGCTTTGCACACCCACCATCTGCAACATGGCGATCACCAAGACCCTCATCGACGGTGGGGCTGGCCTCAACGCGCTCTCCATAGAAGCTTTCAGCCCGCTCCACGTGCTACTCGCACGGCTATGCCCCACCAAGCCCTTCTCCGTAGTCGGCAGCGGTTTCACGAGCCCTCTAGGGCAGATCCGCCTCCCAGTCACCCTCGGCACTCGCAACAACTACTGCACCGAGCTGATCGACTTCGACGTCGCTTGTATCGGCCTCCCGTACAATGCCATCCTCGGGGATCCTGCCCTAGCTCAGGTCATGGCCGCGACCCGTCCGGCCTACAACCTCATGAAGATGCCGGGGAGCAGCGGCATCCTCACCGTGGCTAGAGACACCAAGGAGGCTCTGGTGGCCCTCAAGCTAGCCTTCCGGACCGCTGCGGTGGCACGTCCGGTCAATGAGGCCGCCCCAGGGGCCAAGGGGGCTGCACCAGCAAAAAAGAAGCAGCTTTTGTCTCAAGACCAGGCCAAGACGAAGCAGGTGCTGGTGGATGAAGATGGGGCGCCCGGTGTCACCTTCACCATAGGCGCCGGCCTTCCCCCAGCTCAAGAGAAAGTGCTGATCGGATTCTTACGTGCTAACAAAGAGGTGTTCGCATGGGAACCCAAGGATTTGGCAGCTCCCAAGGGAGGTGATTGAGCATCACCTAAATGTATGCCCCAACGTGCGTCATGTGAAGCAGAAGGCCAGGCGCCAGTCTATAGAGAAGCAGTCCTTCATCATGCAAGAAAATCGCAAGCTAGAAGTGGCAGGTGTCATCCGCGAGGTCCGGTACCCGGAATGGCTGGCGAACCCCGTCGTTGTGCCCAAGAAGGGTGGCAAGGAGCGCATGTGTGTCGACTTCACCGACCTCAACAAGGGCTGCCTGTAAGACCCATTCCCACTGCCTCACATCGACCAGATTGTCGACTCCACCGCCGAGTGCGACCTACTGTGTTTCCTGGACACCTTTTCGGGCTAACATCAGATCAAGATGGTGGTGCAAGATGTCGAGAAGACTACCTTCCTCACCCCATGCGGAGTATACTGCTACACTTGTATGCCATTCGGATTGCGGAATGCGGGAGCAACTTTCCAGCGGCTGATGCACATTGCCCTAGGAGAGCAGCTCGGGAGGAACGCTGAGGCTTATGTTGATGACATTGTGGTAAACTCTCGGGAGGCCAAGACCCTCGTTGGGGATTTGGAAGAGACCTTCGCCAGCGTGCGCAAGGTAGACCTGCGGCTCAACCCGGAAAAGTGTGTGTTCGGCATCCCATCAGGCAAGCTGCTGGGCTTCCTAGTGTCGCACAGGGGGATTGAGGCTAACCCCGAGAAGGTTAAGGCCATAGAAAAGATGAGTCCGCCGAAGACCCTCAAGGAGATGCAGAAGCTGGCTGGCTGCGTGACTTCACTCGGGCGTTTCATCTCCAAGCTAGGGGAGCGAGCCCTCCCCTTCTTCAAACTGATGAAAATGAAAGGCCCGTTTGACCCCCGAGGCTGATGCAGCATTCGAAGACCTCAAGAAATACCTCACCAGCTCGTCGGTAATGGTGGCGCCTAAACCACAAGATCCCTTGGTGTTTTACGCCGCTACACCACATTCCACCAGCGCAGCGTTTGTGGAAGTCCGGGAGAAGCCCCATCGCAGGGTCGTACAACCCCGGAGCAACACTCACGAGGCCTCGCCAGGGCCAGCCGACGACCAAGTTCCGCAAGATGACGTTCCTGAGGCCCCGACCGCTACATCCGGCAATCAATATCCCGGGGCCACCTCACCTCAGGGGGTGCCACAGCCTCGTGAGAGCCAGCCCCCACCCTTGTCGAACACCCAGTGTACTTCGTCAGCACGATGCTCCACGACGCTCGGGCGCGCTACCCATGCCGCAAAAGCTTCTGCTCGCACTCCTCATTGCTTCACACAAGCTGCGTCATTACTTCTAAGGCCATCCCATCAAGGTCGTCTCACCTTACCCACTGGAGAGGGTACTCCGGAGCCCCAATGTCGTGGGAAGAGTTGCCGAATGGAATATCGAGCTGCAGGCGTTCCAGTTGGAGTTCAGCACAACCAGGATCATCAAAGGAGCCGCACTCGCTGACTTCATGGTAGAATGGACCGACGCCCCGAAGCTCGAGGCGGGCGAGGACAGATCCCTCTCACCGAGAAGTGAAGCGCCGGACGGCTCGGTCATGTACTTCAATGGCGCGTTCGCATGACAAGCACAGGGGCTGGGGCTGTGCTCATCTCGCCCACTCAGGACAAGCTTTAGTACGTCGTACAGCTCTGCTTTCAGCAGGGTGAGAAAGTCTCCAACAACATCGCAGAGTACGAGGGCCTCATCGCTGGTCTTAAAGCTATGGCGGCCCTGGGAGTGAAGCGCCTCACCATCAAGGGCGACTCGCAGCTCCTCGTTAACTTCTCCAACAAGGTATACGAGCCGTAGGACAAGCACATGGAGGCATACCTCACTGAGGTATGCAAGATTGTAGCGACCAGACCTCAAACAGTCTGATCTCTGTGCATTAGTGTCATCCCTGGATCAGTAATGCTGACACGCACAGTACTTGAAGGATTTATAACAGAGTAGCAATCACACACTTATTACATCGATAGTCCAACGATGAATTTATTACAAATAATATGGCTGAAGGCCATCTAATACGATAACAGCGGAAGGCTTAGAAGATAAGTGAGTCCATCAACTCCAGCGGCATCACTGAGTATAGAACCATGACCTAAAAACGAGCATCTTACTCGTCGTCTGAAAAGTCTGCAACATGAAACGTTGCAGCCCGAAAACGGGTCAGCACATGGAATATGATGGCAAGGTAACACAAAATATGCAATGAAATTAAGGCTATACTATATGCAATATGGCTGGTGGAAAGCTCTATGGTTAAATTTTTGCGTAAAGCCAATTTTCCCTACTTCAAAGGAATAGATTTTAATTAACTATCATGGTAGTTGAAACATCGTTGAGAAGATAGACATCCTCTCAACCCCAATTAAAGTTCATCAATAAACCCAACAAAATTAAATTAAAAGTAACATGATGAGATTCACATGATAATCCAAGTACTAGATACTCAAGACGTCCATAACTGGGGACACGGCTAATCATGATCAGTTTGTACACTCTGCAGAGGTTTGTGCACTTTCCCCACAAGACTCGATCGCCTCCGTTTGGTTTCTCGCACTGCATGGTGTTTGAGAAACGGATGACCGAGACACAATCTTTCCGAAGAGGTCCCCTTAACCAGATAGATAGGCCGGTACACCTACAAAACCCAACTACATCTGCTAGCCCATCATGGAAAGGTTTCCCACAACTTACTCAACTATGCCAGAGCCCATATTGGCATGTGGGTGCACACGGAAGTTTCTAGCATGAAAAATCTCATGATCCCTTTGAGCCTGGGTGGCGGTCCAAAAGAAAAACAGGCAATCCTGGAATACCCAGATGCCTCAATCCACCCAGATGTGTATTAAAGTTGCCACATTAAGTTGAACCCTTAATTAACAACTCACATCTGTCATGGATTTCACTCAAACCCAAACCACGTCTACGAGCATAGCATGTCCTAACAACAAACGTAGAAGTAACTCCCAAGGGTTTGAATGTAATGCAGGTAATATGTACTACCTCAATCTACTTCCCAATCCCACAAATTAATCGATCCTACTCATGCAATGTGTGAGGGTTTGACTAATGCAATGAAAACTGGGTAATTGGAAAGTATGATCAAAGTGTTACTTGCCTTGCTGATGATCCGCAAAACCTAGAGACTCAAAGTAGCAAGCGGCGCACTCCGGGTACTCTATCGCAATCAAACAAACAAGCATACAATAAGTACCTAACTAATGCACGTGTAAAACTCAAATAAGAGATCTAACCAGAAAGTTCAACTTAAGAACTCCGGTTTGCAAAAAGAATCAACTCGAAAGAAGCAACGAAACTCAAACTACAAAAGAAACGAACTCCGAATTACTAGTTGGCCTAAAGTCAAATTTTACAGTAGCCAAAACTTTGTTCAAGTTGATCTAACGTAAAGAGGGCTTCGAGACGAAGATCTGGGATTTTGAATCACCTGATTCCGACTCTCGAGCGAAAAGAAAAACACGAAACAAGATCAGGGCAGAAATCACGATCGGAAAAATCGCGGTTTAAATACCCCGAAAAAGAAAAACGACGAACAGGCTAACGAACGAACGTTCGCTGTCTGCGGTTAACTAACGAAAACCGTTCGTTAAAACGAATGTACGGACGAACGTCCGCTTTTTAACTAAACCGGCGGAAAATAAAAAATACCGAACCGATCTAATCTAAAAAAACGAATCTACTGGTTTATTTCTAAACCGATCGGTTTTCTAGAAAAACTACCTCGACGAACTCCGGCGATTCCGGCGGCGGCGGCGGGTACTCCGGCGGGCAGGGCGGCGGCGGCTCCGGCGGCGGCGGCGTGCGGCGGGGTGCGGCGGCGGCGGCGCTGCGGCGCGGGCGGTGGGGCGAGCGGGCGGCGGCGGCGGCTGGCACGGGCGGCGGGGCGCTATGGTTCGGGCGACGGGGCGAGCGGGCTGGCGAAACGGGCCGGCTATGGAGCTATTTAAAGCCCAGAGTCCTAGTCCTTTACTAGTCCTAGTCGGTTTCTGTTTTTTTTAAATAGAGTCCCGGCGCAGAAAAACTATCGAAAGAAATACCAAACGGACTCCAAAAATTCCCGAAATAAAATTTCACCGTCCACTAATATTATTTAGGACAAAGTGAACATTTTTCCCGGACCTAAATGCAATTTTGAAAAACGCGCATTTTTCCTATGCAAATAAATCCGTGAATATATCCAGAAAAATACCAAAAGTGATTTTAATATTTTTCCTCCAATATTTCTGTTATTTTGGAGAAGTCATATTATCTCTGCTCATTTATTTTATTTAGAAATATTTTTAGGTGAGAAAAATAATTAGAATCACACTGTCCTCGTACCGGTATTCGAGCGAACTCTAATACGAAAACGGTAAAATCCCCAACTCTCTCCGTAGGTCCTTGAGTTGCTTAGAATTTCGAGGAACTCCGCGAATAAAAAAGAAAAAACATGCAAATGCAATATGATCTATGTATAACATTCTAAATTGAAAATTTGGGATGTTACAAAGATGGAGAAGCTGTTCTTAGGTCTGGAGGTGCAGCATGTGCCCCATGGCACCAACAAGGAGGCTGACGACATCGCCAAAAGGGCATCCAGGCGCCTGCCCCAGGAGACCGGCGTCTTCGAGGAACGGCTCTCCAAGCCTTCGGCATCGCCCCCATCTAAAGAGTTGGCGATGCCCCAGGAGGAACTCCCCCAGCCACCGGCCTCGGGAGCCCCTGCCTGTGGCCCGACCTCAGGAGCACGTTTGCTCTTGGCGGCCAAGCCTCAGGAAGGGTGTTGGACTGAGGAGTTCAAGGCATACCTGGTGCGAGGAGCGCTGCCGGAAAAGGAAGAGGACTTGGAGTGTGTAGCCTGGCTGGCTACGACATATTGCATTCAAGACGGTGAGCTTTACAGAAAATGACCAAATGATGTTTCTTTGCGATGCATCTCCAGGAAGCAGGGGGATGAGTTGCTAGTTGACATACAAGCAGGGGACTGCTGGCATCACTCGTTATCACGCACCCTGGTTGGCAAGGCGTTCCGCAACAGTTTCTACTGGCCCACGACGCTCAACGACGCGGCCGATCTGGTGAAGTCCTGCGTAGCTTGCCAGTTCCATGCCAAGAAGATCCATCAGCCGGCTCAAGGCCTCCAGACCATCCCACTCTCCTAGCCATTCGCGGTCTGTGGGCTGGATATCCTGGGTTCGTTCCCTCGAGTGCCCGGGGGCTACTGCTACCTCTATGTCGCCATCGACAAGTTCACCAAGTGGGCAGAAGTGGAAGCCGTCCGCACCATCCCAGACGGGTCCGCGGTCAAGTTCATCAGAGGTCTCGTGAGCCGGGTCGGGGTCCCCAACCGCATCATTACCGATAACGACTCGCAGTTTACTAGTAACCTCTTCAGGACATATTATGCTAACCTTGGAACGCAGATTTGCTGCGCTTCAGTGGCACACCCCAGGAGCAATGGCCAGGCCGAGCGTGCAAACGCGGAGGTCTTAAGAAGCCTCAAGATCTGAACCTTCAAGAAGAAGCTCGACGCCTGCGGCAGGGGCTGGCACGACGAGCTCCATTCCGTGTTGTGGTCCATTCACACCACCGCCATGAAGCCAAGAGGCAAAACCCCGTTCTTCCTCGTCTACGGAGCAGAAGTGGTTCTCCCTCACGAGGTCAAGCATCGCTCTGCATGGATCCTAGCATTCGATGAAACGCGGTAGGACGCCATGCGGGGGATGGACCTCATGCTGGGGGAGGAACGCCATCGGGAAGCCTCGGTCCGTGCGGCAAGGTACCAACAGGCGTTGCGATGGTACCACTGTCGCAATGTCTGCTCCAGGACGCTCGAGGTGGGCGACCTCGACCTAAAGCGGGTCCTCTCCAGGGAAGGGCTGCACAAGCTTCCACCCATGTGGGAGGGCCCGTTCAAGATCGCCCACGTCTCTAGGCCTGGCACCGTACGTCTGGAGACGGGGGATGCCATCCCAATCCAGAATGCGTTGAACATCCGACACATCCGGAAGTTCTACCCATGAGCCAAGGCCCTGTGCCTGTGAAGACAAGGCCCTGTGCCTGTGAAGCAAGGCCCCATGCCTGTGAAGCCAAGGCCCCGTGCCTATGAAGCCAAGGCCCGGTGCCTGTGAAGCAAGGTTCACGCCTATGAAGGTCTCCGCCCGTGACACTCTCACGTAATAATGAGTGGGGCTGTACACGCCCCGAAGTCTCAGGAGTGCCGCCCTCCGGCCTCGAGGGCTCCCTCCCATGTCCTAGTTGCAGCACTTAGCTCCGCGCTGGTGAGAACACTAGACTAGGTGCCGGACACAGCTGTTCATTTGCTTTCTGGAGTTGGCTTGCCTTTCCTTCTTTTGATGAAATTTGAAAGTTCTGGCACTTCTCGATGGATGGATTGAACCACCTCTCTCTTTGATTCTTCCCTGGATTCTTTGACTTGTGTTGGGGAGAGCGGCAGTTTCCTGACGCTCTTCCTCGCGCGCCTCCCAAGGGGGCTGGACAGGGTGGCGTGCATGCGCGCCTCACCTAGTCTCTCCGAGGCGTCCATATTTGAGCTGGTGAACAGCGCATCCCTCTCCTTAAGTCTGTGCCCCATGGGTACCGCGATAGAGTGCCTTCGACCATGTTCAACCCATGCCTAGGACCTCATACATCGAAGGATAATAGTCCCGTGACGAGTTTTTGCATCTCCTCGAAGGGTCGCGCCTCACGAGATGGGTGCTGATAACCCACAAGTGTAGGGGATCAGTTGTAGCCTCTTTCAATAAGTAAGAGTGTCGAACCCAACGAGGAGCTAAAGGTAGAACAAATATTCCCTCAAGTTCTATCGACCACCGATACAACTCTACGCACGCTTGACGTTTACTTTACCAAGAACAAGTATGAAACTAGAAGAACTTTGTAGTTTTTGTGGCATAGGTTTGCAAGATAATAAGGAGCACGTAAATGAAACTAGGTACTGTTAAGATATAGGCACAACTAAATTAGTTTTAGTAGAGAGCTTTTTGTCACGAGAAAGTTATTTGTCCCTAGGCAATCGATAACTAGACCGGTACTCACTATTGCAATCTTATTTGAGGGAGAGGCATAAGCTAACATACTTTCTCTTCTTGGATCATATGCACTTATGATTGGAACTATAGCAAGCATCTGCAACTACTAAAGATCATTAAGGTAAAACCCAACCATAGCATTAAAGTATCAAGTCCTCTTTATTCCCATACACAAACAACCTACTTACTCGAGTCTGCGCTTCTGTCACTCACGCCACCCACCATAAGCAAATCATGAACATATTGCAAACCCTACAGCGGGGATCCCTCACGCTTGCGCGACACGGAGAGCACCATAGGACAACACCAATAATAAAACATGCAACTCAAACCAATCATGATTATCAATTAACCCATAGGACAAAACGGATCTACTCAAACATCATAGGATAGCCATACATCGTTGGGAAATAATATATAGCGTTGAGCACCATGTTTAAGTAGAGATTACAGTGGGTAGAAGAGGGGTTACACCGCTACATAGAGGGGGAAGAGTTGGTGATGACGGCGGTGAAGTTGTTGGTGTAGATTGCGGTGACGATGATGGCCCCGGCGGCACTCTGGTGCAACTGGAAGCGAGGGGGAGAGATCCCTCCTCCTTCATCTTTTTTCCATGACCTTCCCCCTAGATGGCAGATGGGTTTCCCCTCTAGTACATGGTCTCCATGGTGTGGGAGGGGCAAGAGCCCCTCCGAGATTGGATATATCTCTCTGTCTCTCTCTATTTCTGCGTTCCCAGAATCTGGCCCTTCACCGTTTCTTAAATTCCTGGAGATCCATAACTCCGATTGGGCTGATTTTTGGACAAGATTTTTATTCGGATACTAGCTTTATTGCGGCGAAAGAAGGGCATCAACGGCCTTACGGAGTGGCCACGAGGGCCCAGGGTGCGCCTGCCCCCCTGGGCACGTCCCCCACCCTCGTGGGCCACTTGGGCATCGTCTCACATTGGTTCCGCTTCCCAAAATTCACATATATTCCAAAAAAAATCTCCGTCCATTTTTATCCCATTTGGACTCCGTTTGATATGGATATTCCGCGAAACAAAAAACATGCAACAAACAGGAACTGGTACTGGGCACTAGATCAATATGTGAGTCCCCAAAAATAGTATAAAAAGTTGCCAAAAGTATATGAAAGTTGTAGAAGATTGGAATGGAACAATCAAAAATTATAGATACAATGGAGACGTATCAGGTGCTACCCCAAATGTGTCAAGATAAGTCTCCTCCCCCAATGCCTGCACAGTGCATGGATATCGCAACACCACCCGAAAACTATAAACACAACAGAAAGAAGCATGGGATTCACGGTCCATTACACGCCCTAGCAGGGCACCATACTTGCTTTTGGTAATGTAGGAGAAAAGGAAAGGCAAGGACAACCAAGCGCCTCTTGAGATGCGGCTGCTCCCGAGGATCGGCCCCCCGAGATCAGCCAGATCCCTCCTCACGCTTCACTGGGGCGCAGCGACGAGACGACCCGACATCACCCTCGAAGCGAGCACGACTGCATGGCGGCTGGTCGTAGCCACCACTGCTGGAGCTGCCGCTGAGGGAGGAGCTACCGTAGCTGGATGAACTGCGACCAGCGCCGAGGGCGAGTTTGCCCTCACCCTCGTCACGGCCGTCGCCAAGGCCGAGCACCACGACGCCATGGTTGTCCTCGGCGCAGCACCCGGCGTGGCGACCGTCTTCCCCGAATAACCTCACGAAGAGGGTCGCGTCGCCGTCGTACTTGAAGTGAAGGGTGCACCGCCTGCTCAGGCCACGCGCACGGGCGAATGTTTGCCCACCGTGGGTCAGGGTCACGACGCCCGTGGTGGAGACCTCCACCGCGACCCACGAAGCCCTGCTGCAGCAACCATCCGCCTGTAACGAGAGGCCGCCGAGGCCCGCGGCCGACAGTTCGCCGGTTAAGGGGCGCGGAAGCTGGAGCCGAGCGCCAACCGGGTTCGCCGACCACACGAAAAATTCCGGTAGTACCTCCGCCGAGTGGAAGCGCAACCGGGGAGGCCGGGTGACCCTGGCACTCCTCCCTTCATCAATGGGGCTGCAACTACCTCGGTGACCCCCACCACGCAAAGAGCCGCCGCCGCGGCTACCAAGGGGGGCGCTGGGCACCGAAGAGGTCTGCCCGCAGCCGCAAGGGGCCGCGGCAGGGGCTGCGGCGTACTTGCGAGGGCGGCCTCGTCCCCTCTTAGGCGGTGGTGAACAGGGCCCCTCCTGGCGGGTCTTCCCCTTCTCCGTGGACAAGAACCTCCTCACCGGTGCCATGAGTGTCTATGCAGAGCAAGAAGCAAGAGGAATGGAAGAAGAAGATGGGAAACAGGGGCTGTGCCCGTCGCCTCATTTATAGCCAGGAGGAGGCCAACCACCGTCCTCCATAATCGTAGGTAATGATGGTCTTTTGTGCATGCAGGGACATGTCCAGTCGTGTAGTTGTCGATGCTGCGTGGGGAAGTGGAGATGCCCACGTCATGTCAATCGCCACGCATCAATCAAGGCCGTAGGCTTTTGGGGCCCGCAGTGCTTCGGACTTGACCCTTGGCTTTGCCGGGAAAACCAAGTGCGAGCGCGCCTTGGGCCGGGGGCTACTGTCGGCGTTCTGGGAATGGGGGTACCCAAACTTGCATGCCTGCGACCCAGAGCGTGGCTTGCCCAATGGCCTGGTACAACCCATCTTCATCATCAAACCTCTCAAGACCCTCGCGAGGGGCCAAGCCTCGTGAGGCGGACGATGCAAGACCTTCCCTGGGGCGGCTTCACTAGGCTGGCTCCCGAGGAGCGGAGATATCAAGGCAAGGGGCACCTCGCCAGATTCGCGTGATGTGAGCCATGACGACTAAGGCCAGGCGGGCGCCAGCGGGTGCAGGATGCCAGTTTCCTCTTTGGTTCTAAAGGAGCAAGCGCAGGCGAGGAGTCCCGAGGCATCGGGCAAAGGTTTCCATATCGGTGCAACAAGACCAGGACCAGAAGGACAGCAGGATGAAGGTCACCATGGAGCCCACAACGGCGTCACAGCCAGAGCCTTTGGCAGGTGAAGTCCACCTTTTGTCAAGATAGCTCGTACTAGTTGTCCCCCTTCAAACTTGGCCATTGTGGGATTCCTTCCAGCACAATATTTGGGAAGAGGACCCGGGCCTCTATAAATAGGACTAGCCACCACCATAAGAGGGGGATCCGATCTGGAGCTCACCCTTACACCCACTAGCTCACCGAGCACAAGAACACCTATCCTCAGGAGGTAGTTCTTCCCGTGTATTATTTCCACCACACCACACTGGATTAGGGTATTACACCACAACGGTGGCTCGAACCAGTATAAACCCTCGTGTCTCTTGTTCTTTGGGTACGATGAGCTAGGCCTAGGAATCAGTGAGAGAGCGAACTAGAGCAGAAAGGAGAGATCTTCGTGCGCACCCTAGTGTTCAAACCTCAAGGGCTTGCCGGAACCCGAGATCCGACAACACCGTAGGAGGAGGGGCATGTGGGATTTTCGGTGGCACGAGCCCTTGCTCTTTGATGACAGGCATGGCAGCGGCTACATCTGCCCCCTCGTCACGGCTGTACAGCGGGACATAGCTGTCTGGAAGGTCACCAGTGTCCTTGTCGAGCAGGACGCGCATGACCTTGCCCAGTTCCTCGTCAGTCAGGGCCTCTGGGTGCAACCGGAGCTTGTCATCCTCGCCCTTGAGGCTCCACAAGGGTCGCGAGCGCGCCTAGAGTGCAACCAGATGCTGCCTCATGAACTCCTTGACAAGCAAGGCCCCCATCAGCTTCCCCGTCGTCAGCTCCTTCGTCATCGTCTCCAACAACTGCTCCGCCCGGGGGTCGGTCAGCTTCTCATGAGCCCATCGGGCCATCTTCTCTGGCGGCACAATTGGCAGCTCCAGCCAAACATGAGAACGATTGGCATCCACGAAGACCCACTTGCGCTGGAAGTCATCCACCTTCTTCTTAGCCTTCGAGATCACGTTGCCAGGGTGGACCACGACAAAGCAGAGGCTCCCGGAGCACTGGTCAGTGCCGCCCCGAAGGTAGAAGAGGTGGCAGAACAACGCAATAGAGGGCATCACCCCGACGAATGCCTCGCAGTAGAAGGCAAAGATTGACCGAAGGAAGGTGGAGCTGAGATGGAGATGAAGGGCGTGGATCTTGTTGCGATTGAGGATGGCGAGGAAGAAACTGGAGAAAGAGGGGACGAGCCCAGCAAAGATGATGTGTAGGAAGAGGGGGTAGAAGGTCTTACCCAAATATTCCGGCTTGGTGGAGCCAAACCGAACCACCGTCTCCCCTCCCTCATTGTGGCTGGACGCCAGCAGCGGGAGCACAGCGGTTAAATGCTTCTCCTTACTTATGGCAGAGACATTGAGGGCTGGCTCATGCTCGGAGGCTGGACCCGAGGGAGAGACATCGGGCTTTGCCTTCTCGATGGCCATTAGCACCGAACTCGGGGGCAAGACTCAACATATCTGGAGGCGCTCCCGGTGAGAAGAGAAAGGGGATCTGGAGCAAGATGAAAGGAATGCAACGAAGGTTTGGACGCAAACACCATCCGTTTTGTCAGCCTAGGATGGTTGCCGAGGGAGCATGGGGAAGTGGAGACGCCCACGTCCCATCCACGTGCCACACGTCAATCAGGTCCGCAGGTGGTTGGGGCCCGCGGCGCTTCCCCCTTGCCCTTTGGATTCGCCTCAAAGCCAAGTCCGAGCGCGCCTTGGGACCGGGGGCTACTATCGGCATTCAGGGTACTAGGGTACCCAGACTTGCCTGCTTGCGGCCCATGACGTGGCTCCTTCATCGGCCTGGTACTGCCCATCTTCAGCATCAGCACTCAAGACCTTCGCGGCGGGCCAAGCCTCGCGAGGCGGACGACACCAAGACCTCTGGAAAGAGCAGTCTTACTAGGCTGGCTCCTGAGGAGCGAAGATCTCTATGTAAGCCCACACCTCGTGAGGTTCAGATGATGCAAGCCATGACGACCAAGGCCAGGCAGGCGCCAGCGGGCACAGGACATCAGGTTTCCTCTTTGGTGCTAAAGAGGAAAGCACAGGCGGGGAGTCCCAAGGAGTCAGCCAAAGGTTTCCATTTCCATGCACGAAGACCATGATCACCAGGACAACAGGACAGAGGTCATAACCAAGCCCACCGTTGTGTCAGGACCAGAATCTTTGGAGGCGAAGACCACCTTTCGTCAGGATATGATGTACTAGTTGTCTTCCTTCAAATTTGGCCGTTGTGGGATCCCTTCCCGCCTACGTTTTGGGGGAAGAGGACCAAGGCCACTATAAATATAGCTTAGCCACCACCATAGAGAGGGATCCAGATCGGACAGATCATTTAGACCACCCTCACCTCCTGAGGTGTTCCATCACTATACTAGTTCTTCCTCGGCCCACCTCGAGGCAATCAACCACAAAGCGGGAGTAGGGTATTACACCGCGAGGTGGCCCGAACCTGGGTAAACTGCTTTGTGTCATTTCCTCCCTGTTCATCAAGCTAGATCGTTGAGACAGCGAGTAGGCAGATAGGGGAAGTTGAGTTCTTCGCACACACCCCAGTGTTCGAATCTAACAAGGGTTTTGCGGAGCCCTGAATCCGACAAGATATCATTGTCTGCTCTGAAGATCTTGTTTTCACTCCAAATTTTTTTCCATGATCGTGTCGAGTGGCTGATGCACAGGAAGAGTAATTGAATGTATTAACATTGTTGACAAATTTATCACGTAATAAAAAAGGATGGCATGACATAATTCACATATAAGATGACTGGCTAACCAAGATGGCATTGCATGATTCACATATATGATATAGAAACTAAACAAATGGCATTCAAACAATAAATGTCTAAACTAAGCAGATGACATATTTTATGTGTCAAGTAAGCAATGCAAGGCACCATATGCATGATATGACCAACATCAGCATGCCAAGTTAGAGCAAAACACCTGAGGGGTTCAATAGGTGTGGTCTGCTCTCTCTGAATCCCCTCTGAACTATTATCTTCCTCTTGATTATAGTATAGAATGGGGGGAGGGGGTTGCTTTTGTGCCCACCATGGAGCGACGTTTGCATGAAATTTTAGTGCCATGCAAGGCTCGTCTCTTTTGGTCTACATGTTCAGTACCATTGTGTACAATAACTGACATGCATAGGAATAAAACGTAGTGAGATTATGTAAGGAGTGCATAATGTGGTTAAACCCAAAACCAATGATAGCAGGCAGATAATATCTTCAGTTAAAAAATACAGTTAATGGTTCCTTTAATGTTTGTTTCCACCCAACATGAAACTCACAGTAGACAGCCGATATTAACCAGATAGTAGACATATAGTATTGATTGATGCCCCAATATGTACCCCACAACCATGTAAGAACTCAAGTTTGAACATTAGTTTGGACCTGACTCGGAGTCTAATTGGTGAACAGGACGATAAAGTAGCATGCCATCATGTTAAGCGATGCATAGCGTAAGCAGACACGAAAGAGTGCGACCTCTCTTGCGGACCCTTGTAGTCCTCAAGGTCCTCTTTTTAGTTGATGATGGTAATGCAGTTGTCGTGGCTGCCGGTGGCGGGGAAGAAGATCTGAGGTGCCGAAAGACAGTCTGGAGGGCGGATCCCTACTGTGGTGCACCCTTCCGTCGTTGAAGTGGCTGAGCTGGGGTGGACCACATTGCAGCAGGAGCGGGACAAACCACACAAGGTTTTCTTTGACACATATCTGTAAAAGAAGTAATTTTGCAAGGGCTTGTTTGAATTGGAGGATTCTAACAATGCAGGGATAGGAAATACATGGGAATAGGATAGGAATTCATGTGCAAAACAGAGAATTTAAAAACACAAGATTTCTATCAATATGAGTGTTTGGTTCGCAAGAATTGGAAGATGAGAGGAATGCAAAGAAGCATGGTGAAATTAAGTCAAACCACAAGAAAAAGTACATCATAATGCTGTTATGCTACTATCTCATAGTCTTGTGCTTCGTGAATAGGAATTTGATAAGGAGGCCAAGTGGATACTAAAATTCCTATGGTTTTTCTATCAAGGAGACACTAAAGGAACAAATCATACAGTTTTCCGTTGCTCCATTCTTTTGAACCAAATGCATGAATAGTAGTACCAGGAAACTTTCCAATTCCTATATTTTTCCTTTCAAGCACTGGCGTTTATAGTAGGCAGGCTTGAACATGGAAAAGCCTACACTCCAAAAATGTTTTTGTGCTACTTCTACTACTTTGGACCTAGGGCACTGCCCTACTAGCTCAACTCCCAGGCCCATCTAGAAGTGCACAGCTGAAACACGCAGAAATAAATAATGATGGCTTTCGAGAGAGTCCACCACGGATAGCTAGGTTGCCTAGTACCTCACTGCTTATTATATAGGAGAAACTAATCGTATTTCATGTTACTACAAGTATAGTAAAAAAAGTGATACAACAAGTGTAAAACCTCTTTGGAGAAGCAATGTCAATCTCATCATCTATTTGGTGATAGCTAGGTTGGTCGTTGAGGATGTTGCGGCTGATGTGGCAGTCGACGGAGCAGAAGAAGATCTTAGGCACATGGAGATGGAGCCAAGGGTACTGCTCGGCTGTGATGGAGGGTTTTGTCGTTGGAGCAGCTCCGGTGAGTTGCACGATGGCGAGGCTGAAGTAGGACAAGAGATACACTGTTAACCTAAATGGAATTTTAATAGCATCTCTAATACATGATGTAAAACACATAACCACAAGGTGCTAGATGTAAAATACATCAGCCGCTCATCTCTGAACTTAACTTTCGAAACTGAATTTAACTCTCGAAACTGAATTTCACTATCGAAATTGAATTTTGCTGTCAAAACTGAACGCACTAGTAGCAGAAAAGCAGTAGCAGCAGAAGCAGCGCCCGAAGCAGCAGCGCAGCGACAGCCGGGGCAGCTGGTCATGTAGCAGCATCTCAGGTAGCAGTTGTAGGGGCTCGAGCGAGACTAGAGCAGTAGTGCAAGCAAGAGCAAGAGCAAGAGCAGAAGCGCAAGCAAGAGCAAGAGCAGACCAGGCAGGGGACCGGAGAGCAAAAGCAGAGCAGCAGCGTGAGCGAAAGCCAAAGCAGCAGCAGCTCCGACTGATGTGGATGTCGCCGTCAAGGGAGCGATGCTATAAGGGAAGAGCCCGGCGACGCATCCGTAGGTTGAGCCGCGCCATGGTAGCTCGGGACCGAGCGCCGGCAACACCGTGAGTCGAAGCAAGAATAAAATGCAGCGATTACTTTAGAACCTCTTTGGTGGTGCCGATTAGGCCTCACCTTCATCTTTGGCCGGTGGTGCAGGTGAAGGTGGTGGTGTGGGAATGGAGGTGGCACGAAAGACGAGGGGTGATAACACACAAGTGTAGGGGATCAGTTGTAGCCTGTTTCGATAAGTAAGGGTGTCGAACCCAACGAGGAGCTAAAGGCAGAACAAATATTCCCTCAAGTTCTATCGACCACCGATACAACTCTATGCACGCTTGACGTTTACTTTACCTAGAACAAGTATGAAACTAGAAGTACTTTGTAGTTTTGGTGGGATAGGTTAGCAAGAATATAAAGAGCATGCAAATATAAACTAGGGGCTGTTAAGATAAAGACACAACTAAATTAGTTTTAGCGAGTGTGGAAAAGTGGTGGTAGGAGTTGCGAAATTGCCCCAAAGCAATTGACTACGTTACTAGACCGATAGCAAGTTTTATGTGGGAGAGGCCACTGCTAGCATGTCATCCCTTACTTGGAATTCTATGCACTTATGATTGGAACTATTAGCAAGCATCCGCAACTACTAACGTTCATTAAGGTAAAACCCAACCATAACATTATGATATATTGGCCCCCCTTCAATCCCGCATGCATCAATTTCTACGCTAGGTTGAAGCTTATGTCACTCTTCCCTCCAATACGTAGTCCTATCAACATACAACTAACCCTATGATGTGATCCACACACACGCTCATATGATGGGCACCAAATGACAGCAACATAACCACAAGCAATTTAAACCAATCATAGCAATTCACCAATCACTGATAGGACAACGAAAATCTACTCAGATATCATAGGATGGCAACACATCATTGGATAATAATATGAAGCTTAAAGCACCATGTTCAAGTAGAGGGTACAGCGGGTTGCAGGAGAGTGGACCGCTGTAGATAAATGGGGGAAGGTGATAGAGATGTTGGTGAAGATGACGGAGGTGTTGGTGTAGATCGCCGTCACACGATGATGGCCCTGTGGCACTCCGATGCCACCGGAAGCGGGGGGGAAAGGGGCCCCCCTCCTTCTTCTTCTTCCTTGACCTTCTTCCTAGGTGGGAGAAGGGTTTCCCCACGGCAGAGGGGTGAGAGCCCCTCCGAGATTGGATCTGTCCCTCTGTCTCTCTCTGTTTCTGCGTTCCCAGATTTTGTCCCTTCACCGTTTCTTATATTCCTGGAGGTCCGTAACTCCGATTGGGCTTATTTTTTGACACGATTCTTATTCGGATATTAGTTTTTTGCGGCGAAAGAAGGGCATCAACCGCCTTAAGGTGTGGCCACGAGGGCCCAGGGCGCTCCCCCCTTCCTCGTGGCTCACTCGGGCATCGTTTCATGTTGGTTCCGCTTCCCAAAATTCACATATATTCCAAAAAAAATCTCCGTCCGTTTTTATTCCGTTTGGACTCCGTTTGATATGGATATTCTGCGAAACAAAAAACATGCAACAAACAGGAACTGGCACTGGGCACTGGATCAATATGTTAGTCCCAAAAAATAGTATAAAAAGTTTCCAAAAGTATATGAAAGTTGTAGAATATTGGCATGGAACAATAAAAAATTATAGATACGACGGGGACGTATCAGCATCCCCAAGCTTAATTCCTGCTCGTCCTCGAGTAGGTAAATGATAAAAAAGATAATTTTTGATGTGGAATGCTACCTAGCATAATCTTGATCATGTAATCTAATCATGGCATGAATATTAAGACACGAGTGATTCAAAGCAATAGTCTATCATTTGACATTAGGACAATAATACTTCAAGTATACTAATAAAGCAATCATGTCTCTTCAAAATAACATGGCCAACGAAAGTTATCCCTACAAAATCATATGGTCTGGCTATGCTCCATCTTCACCACACAAAGTATTTAAATCATGCACAACCCCAGTTTTAGCCAAGCAATTGTTTCATACTTTAGTATTCTCAAACCTTTTCAACTTTCACGCAATACATGAGCGTGAGCCATGGACATAGCATTATGGGTGAAATAGAAGGTGGTGATAGACAAAAGGAGGGAGAAAGTCTCACATCGACTAGGCAAATCAATGGACTATGGAGATGTCCATCGATCGATATCTATGTGAGTGAGTAGGGATTGGCATGTAACAGATGCACTAGAGCTATAAGTGTATGAAAGCTCAAAAAGAAAACTAGTGGGTGTGCATCAACTTGCTTGCTCATCAAGACCCAAGGCATTTGAGGAAGCCCTTCGTTGGAATATACAAGGCAAGTTCTATAATGAAAATTCCCACTAGTATATGGAAGTGACAAAACAAGAGACTCTCTATTATGGAGATCATGGTGCTACTTTGAAGCACAAGTGTGGAAAAGGATAGTAGCATTGTCCCTTCTCTCTTTTATCTCATTTTTTTGTTTTTTTGGAGGGGCTTTCTCTTTTTTTAGCCACTCTCTATTTTTTAGGCCATCTTTTTTTATTTGGCCTTTCCTCACATGGGCAATGGTCTAATAACGAAGATCATCACACTTTTATTTACTTACAACTCGAAGCCGACTCTATGTGAATGCCTCCGGTGGTGTGCCGGGATGTGCAATGATCTAGCGTAGCAATGACATCAAAAAACGGACAAGCCATGAAAACATCGTGCTAGCTATCTTACGATCATGCAAGGCAATATGACAATGATGGTGCGTGTCATAATAAACGGAACGGTGGAGTTACATGGCAATATATCTCGGAATGGCTATGGAAATGCCATAATAGGTAGGTATGGTGGCTGTTTTGAGGAAGGTATATGGTGGGTGTATGGTACCGGCGAAAGTTGCGCGGTACAAGAGAGGCTAGCAATGGTGGAAGGGTAGAGTGCGTATAATCCATAGACTCAACATTAGTCATAAAGAACTCACATACTTATTGCAAAAATTCATTAGCCATTGAAACCAAGTACTACACGCATGCTCCTAGGAGGGAGGTTGGTAGGAGTTAACCATCGCGCGTCCCCGGCCTCCACACAAAGGATGACACTCAATAAATAAATCATGCTCCAACTTCGTCACATAACGGTTCACCATACGTGCATGCTTCGGGAATCACAAACCTCAACACAAGTATTTCTACAATCCACAACTACCCACTAGCAAGACTCTAATATCACCATCTTTATATCGCAAAACTATTGCAAGGAATCAAACATATCATATTCAGCGATCTACAAGTTTATGTAGGATTTTATGACTAACCATGTGAATGACCAATTCCTGTCAACTCTCTAAATAGATATAAGTGAAGCAAGAGAGTTTTAATTCTTTCTACAAAAGTTATGCCCACGCTCTAACAATTATAAGTGAAGCAAAAGAGCATTCTACAAATGGCGGTTTTTTATGTGAAGAGAAACAGGTAATCCAAACTTCAAAAGATATAAGTGAAGCACATGAAGTATTCTATAAAGCCACACTCAAAAGATATAAGTGAAGTGCAAAGAGCATTCTATAAATCAACCAAGGACTATCTCATACCAGCATGGTGCACTTATTAGAAGAAAAAGAAAATGCACACGATGCTCCAAGAGTTTACGCATATCATGTGAACGAAATGAATCCGAAGACATACCGATACTTGTTGAAGAAAGATGGGATGCCTTCCGGGGCATCCCCAAGCTTAGACGCTTGAGTCTCCTTGAATATTTACTTGGGGTGCCTTGGGCATCCCCAAGCTTGAGGTCTTGCCTCTCCTTCTTCTCCTTACACCGAGACCTCCTCGATCTTTGAACACTTCATCCACACAAAACTTTAACAGAAAACTCGGTAAGATCCGTTAGTACAATAAAGCAAATCACTATTCTAAGTACTGTTGCAAACCAATTCATATTTTGTTTTTGGATTCGAGCTACTGTAATATAACTTTTCCATGGCTCAATCTACTGATAGAAATTGATAGTTTCATCAAAACAAGCAAACTATGCATCAAAAACAGAATCTGTCTAAAACAGAACAGTCTGTAATAATCTGAACATTCACCATACTTCTGATACTTGAAAAATTCTGCCAAAAATTGGAAAAATAAAAAATTTGTATAGAAAGATAGTGCAAAACGTTTCAGAACCATTTGACGTTCCAGCAAAAAATGTAAATCGCGCACTACAGCCAAAGTTTCTGTCCTCCACCGCACAAACCAACAAGCATTGTAAACATCCTAAAGGCAAACCTTGGCACATTATTTTTATAATACAATGGAATTGTACAAGGGGATAATTTTTTTTGTTGAAAAGTTTCTGTAATTAAGATTCACAAAGTTTCCATGGGCATGAACAAAGTTCAAGGACGTCCCCCACTTTCACAATGCTCGTCTATATCACTTTCACTTTTCTTTTTGAAAAATTTGTAGGTTCCCCTCTTTATTTTTTCTGTTTTTAAACTGTATAAAAGCACACAACAGAAATAAATGACTCTCTAAAACTTCCGGGTTGTCTCCCTGGCAGCGCTTTCTTTAAAGCCATTAAGCTAGACATATAGTGCTCAAGTAATGGATCCACCCGGATCCCAAGGTATATCAAAGTCAGTTTTAATTAACAATGATTTGGCATTTAGTAGTGAGCACAAAGTGATATATATCATGAAACAAGGAAGTCTAACTCTCTTCCTATGCATCGGCATGTCATAAAAGAACAATGCATGCACATCAAGTAAAGGCCAATGCATAGTATATGCAGTTTCTTGCAATTTTATCATGTTGGAAACATGGAGAGGCGGAGATGTAGTTCCTCTCTCATAATAATTGCAAGTAGGAGCAGCAAGCACATGCATATTATATTTATCAAAATCATCATGTGTAACGGAAAAAGGCAACCCATCAATATAATCCTTAATAAGTGCAAACTTCTCCGATATAGTGTAGTTTGGAGAATTCAAAAAGATAATAGGACTATCATGTGCGTCTGCAATAGCAACTATCTCATGTTTAACATAAGGAACTATAGCAAGTTCATCTCCATAAGCATAATTCATATTGGCATCTTGGCCACAAGCATCATCGAAAAGGGATATTTCAAAAGAATCAACGGGATCATAGCAATCATCCTTCGGTAGGCACGAAGGGAAATTAAACAATGTGTGAGTTGAAGTGTTACTCTCATTAGAAGGTGGGCACCAGTAGCTAATCCGCTCTTCCACCTTTTTTTCTTCGCTCTCCTCGTCATCTTTTTCATCTAATGAGCTCACAGTGTCATCAATTTCTTCTTCCATAGTTTCCTACAAAAATATTAGTCTCTTCTTGGACAGCGGAGACCTTCTCAATAAACGCATCAATATTGGCATTGTATTCATAATTCAAATAGCAATATTTCAATAGCAAGATTTCCAGGCCTAGAAATATCATCATCAAAAACATCATTCTTTTTAAACAAAGATTCAATTTCATAAGCACCCTTAAAAGCAACGAATTCTTCTATTTGTTCCACATCATAATAGTCATATATACCATTAGCATAAGAAGCTAAGGTTTCATTATCATTAAATTTGCATGAAAAGGGAAGGTGTGGAGCCTTCACCCTACAGCAACAAGTATAATCATATCTCAAGCATAGTTGCCGAGAATACCAATGCAACATATGAATTTGATCCCATACCAGTTTCCCTTTTTGTGTCAAGCGATAATCCCTAAAGTATTCACGTTGATCCAATGTTACTCCCATTACATAGTTGAATGGGGTTTTCTCAGGATTATCAAAGTAGTACATAATATCTTTCATATAATGAGAATCGAGGGTTTTAGGAGGTTCCCCATCTCCATGAGTAGCAAGTACACCTAAGTTTTTTGGTATTTCGTGTTTCATATCCATAACTAAAGATAGAGAACAACTTAGAACAACAAATAAAATCTACTTAGTGATAAAGCAAACAAGCACACACGAGAATATTCACCCCACCCTATTGCTCCCGAGCAACGGCGCCAGAAAAAGGTCTTGATAACCCACAAGTGTATGGGATCAGTTGTAGCCTCTTTCGATAAGTAAGAGTGTCGAACCCAACGAGGATCTAAAGGCACAACAAATATTCCCTCAAGTTCCATCGACCACCGATACAACTCTACGCACGCTTGACGTTTACGTTACGTAGAACAAGTATGAAACTAGAAGTACTTTGTAGTTTTTGTGGGATAGGTTAGCAAGAATATAAAGAGCACACAAATATAAACTAGGGGCTGTTAAGATAAAGACACAACTAAATTAGTTTTAGCGAGTGTGGAAAAGTGGTGGTAGGAGTTGCGAAATTGCCCCTAAGCAATTGACTACATTACTAGACCGATAGCATGTTTTATGTGGGAGAGGCCACTTCTAGCATGTCATCCCTTACTTGGAATTCTATGCACTTATGATTGGAACTATTAGCAAGCATCTACAACTACTAACGTTCATTAAGGTAAGACCCAACCATAGCATTATGATATATTGGTCCCCCTTCAATCCCGTATGCATCAATTTCTACGCTAGGTTGAAGCTTCTGTCACTCTTGCCCTCCAATACGTAGTCCTATCAACATACAACTAACCCTATGGTGTGATACATGCGTGTGCTCATATGATGGGCACCAAAGGACATCAACATAACCACAAGCAATTTAAACCAATCATAGGAATTCACCAATCACCGATAGGACAACAAAAATCTACTCAGACATCATAGGATGGCAACACATCATTGGATAATAATATGAAGCATAAAGCACCATGTTCAAGTAGAGGGTACAACGGGTTGCGGGAGAGTGGACCGCTGTAGATAGATGGGGGAAGGTGATGAAGATGTGGGTGAAGATGACGGAGGTGTTGGTGTAGATCGCCGTCACATGATGATGGCCCCGGTGGCACTCTGGTGCCATCGGAAGCGAGGGGGAGAGAGCCCCCCTCCTTCTTATTCTTCTTTGACCTTCTCCCTAGGTGGGAGAAGGGTTTCCCCTCTGGTCCATGGCCTCCATGGTGGTGGAGCGGCGAGAGCCCCTCCGAGATTGGATCTGTCTCTCTGTCTCTCTTTGTTTCTGCGTTCCAGATTTTGTCCCTTCACCGTTTCTCATATTCCCAGAGATCCGTAATTCCGATTGGGCTGATTTTTTGACACTATTTTTATCCGGATATTAGCTTTCTTGCAGCGAAAGAAGGGCATCAACATCCGTACGGTGTGGCCACGAGGGCCCAGGGCGCTCCCCCTTCCTTGTGGCCCACTCGGGCATCGTTTCATGTTGGTTCCGCTTCCCAAAATTCACATATATTCCAAAAAAAATCTCCATCCGTTTTTATTCCGTTTGGACTCCGTTTGATATGGATATTCTACGAAACAAAAAACATGCAACAAATAGGAACTGGCACTGGGCACTAGATCAATATGTTAGTCCCAAAAAATAGTATAAAAAGTTGCCAAAAGTATATGAAATTAGTAGAATATTGGCATGGAACAATCAAAAATTGTGGATACGACGGAGATGTATCAAGGGGAATGATGGGGCAGCTTCTTGGAGGTGGAGGACGGGGTGGCCGAACCGGCAGGACGACGAGATCGACGATGGATTCTCATCCGATGCAATGGATGAGGGAGGTCGAGGTGTTGCGCTGGTCGATGTCGTCGGGGAAGAGGCTCCGACTGGGTGGCGGACGGAGGAGGGTGTGGGGCTTCGCGGGTTTTCGTGGCCTCGGTGTACGAATGGGGCGGAGGGGATAGGAGGGGGTAACCATGTCTTAGGGACGTGCTTGTCCGAAATGTGGGGTAAATTACGAAAGTACCCCCTGTGATTTGAGCTAAGGGGTTCTTTCGGTTCAGGGGTATCACGGGAATTTTAGGTGTTGGGATTTCGCAGGAGGTGGGAGTTTCCGCACGCGTTGTAATTTTGGGATGGCAAGGTGCGGATTGAGATAGAGTGAGTTTTTGGAGCACAACGAGACAAAGAGATATCTTGAAACTTAGCGTTAACAAGGCGCGGGTTGATGAGGCGGGAGTTTCGCAGCACGATATACATAGATGTTAGCTTGAAATTTCTGCATAACAAGGCGCGTCTTGAAATTTCGGGAGAACAAGCTTAACGTGTACAAAAAAAGGCAATTCACACCCCACTAGAGAGAGCCTTGTCCCGTTTTACTATATTACTAGAAATGCATTCAAATACAACAACAAAAAACTAAAAAATTGGGACAACAAGCTTAACGCGTACAGTACCAAATCAATTTGGACTTCCCACAACAATAAAAAAAACAATTCATGTTGTCTAGCATATGGACTAAATTTGAGTACATTTTTCCTGTATTAATGGGATTGTAGTTGGGTTAGTTATACAACCATCTAAATATTATCTTCACAACACATGACATGAATATAGGAGTAGCAAATTCCCATATAAATATGAACTACATGTACATACGATCTCAAATTCAAATATATGTATCCATTTTATGCTGAATTCAAATCATAGCACATGTATGCTCTAGCTAGATGTTCGGAATCTAAACCATGTATGATACTATGTACAATGTATTTAACACACACACACACACACACACACACACACACACACACACACACACACACACACACTCACCATTTAGACTAGTAAGGTACATGTGCATGGCACGCACATGACATTTGGCAATCAAATTATGAATAAATACCACATTATAGCATGTAAGTTTTGAGTCTATATATGCATGCTATAGATGTTTGTTTGATTCTTGTAGTTCATCTCATTCAAAATCAATTAGTGTTTATAAAAAAGTTAATGTATTTTTAGATTCATGGAATTGTTCGTTGTGAAGCCTAAAGTTAAAATAAATAATGGCGATTCATCTATAAAAAAATTGGGCAATTATGATACGGAAGATTCTAGAACAAAGGTGAAGTGCTTGTGTTCTGAGATTTGTGCATTCTGCTTAAGTTCCACCATGGCGTCTTCTTGATTGTACATGTGGCGGAATCTTGTGGAATGTAGATGATATCCAACGGCGAGTAGTGCTCGAATTTGCCATCTCTGCACCGTCATATTGGGAGGCCATCTTTAAAAGTTATTCGCACACTATATAGGGGTATAGATATGTGACGCGAAAGCCACCCATCATCTCCAATTTGAATAGTGTGTCCATGCGTAGATGCAATGTTGCCAAACGATGCTTGCCATCGGTATCTCAAATTCAAATAAGTCTGAACTTGTTCAATGTGTATACAGTATAGCATGCTCGTTTCCAAACGACACCACACATATCTTAGTTATATTCATGCATGCATGGGTTTCAAACATCATGATCTCTCATTCAAATATTTGAATTCATCTTTACAATTATTATGACCTCACCTAGTCTTTTACACCCTGATACGTCCATTTTGCATCATGATTTTATATTGATATTTGTTGCATTATGGGCTATTATTACACATTATCTCACAATAGTTATGCCTTTTCTCTCTTATTTTACAAGATTTACATGAAGAGGGAGAATGCCGGCAGTTGGAATTCTGGGCAGGAAAAGGAGCAAATATTAGAGACCTATTCTGCACAACTCCAAAAGTCCCGAAACTCCATGAAAGTAAGTTTCGGAATATACTAAAAATATTGGGCGAAGAAAGCACCAGAGGGGGGCCACCCACCGTCCACGAGGGTGGGGGCGCGCCCTACCCCCCTGGGCGCACCCCCTGCCTCGTGGGCCACATGGCAGCCCCCCTGATGACCCACAAGTGTAGGGGATCTATCGTAGTCATTTCGATAAGTAAGAGTGTTGAACCCAACGAGGAGTAGAAGGAAATGTTAGGCAGTTTTCAGTAAGGTATTTTCTGCAAGCACTGAAATGATAGGTAACATATAGTTTTGTGATAAGGTAATTGGTAGCAAGTAACAAAAGGTAAAAGTAAGTAAGGTGCAGCAAGATGGCCCAATCTTTTTGTAGCAAAGGACAAGCTTCGACTAACTCTTATATGAAGGAAAACACTCCCGAGGACACATGGGAATTATCGTCAAGCTAGTTTTCATCACGAACATCTGATTCGCGTTTGGTACTTTGATAATTTGGTATGTGGGTGAACCGACGCTTGGGTGGTGTCCTTACTTTGACAAGCCTCCCACTTATGATTAACCTCTAATGCAAGCATCCGCAACTACAAAAGAAGTATTAATGTAAACCTAACCATAGCATGAAACAAGTGGATCCAAATCAGCCCCTTACGAAGCAACGCATAAACTAGGGTTTAAGCTTCTGTCACTCTAGCAACCCATCATCTAGTTATTAATTACCAATGCCTTCCTCTAGGCCCAAATAATGGTGAAGTGTCATGTAGTCGATGTTCACATGACACTACTAGAGGAGAGACAACATACATCTCATCAAAATGTCGAACGAATACCAAATTCACATGCCTACTAATAGCAAGATTTCTCCCATGTCCTCAGGAACAAAAGTAACTACTCACAAGACATAATATTGTTCATGATCAGAGGGGTATTAATATGCATAATGGATCTGAACATATGATCTTCCACCAAATAAACCAACTAGCATCAACTACAAGGAGTAATCAACACTACTAGCAACCCACGTGTACCAATCTGAGGTTTGGGTACAAAGATTGGATACAAGAGATGAACTAGGGTTTGAGAGGAGATGGTGCTGGTGAAGATGTTGATGAAGATAGCCCTCCCCAAGATGGGAGAGCTGTTGGTGATGACGGCGATGACGATTTCCCCCTCCTGGAGGGAAGTATCCCCGGCAGAACGGCTCAGCCGGAGCCCTAGATTGGTTTCCGCCAAGGTTCCGCCTCGAGACAGCGGCGTCTGGTCCCGAAAGCCTCCTTCTGATTTTTTTCCAGGTCAAAACACCTCATATAGGAGAAGATGGGCATCGAAGGGCCATCGGGGGGCCCACGAGGCAGGGGGCATGCCCACAGAGGGGGGGGCGTGCCCCCCCACCCTCGTGGACAGCTGGTGGGCCCCCTCATGATCTTCTTTCGTCGGATATTTTTTATATTTTCTGAAACGGACTCTTGTGAAGTTTCAGGGCTTTTTGAGTTGTGCAGAATAGGTTTCCAGAGTTTGCTCCTTTTCCAGCCCAGAATTCGAGTTGTCGGCATTCTCCCTCTTCATGTAAACCTTGTAAAATAAGAGAGAAAATGCATAAGTATTGTGACAAAACATGTAATAACAGCCCATAATGCAATAAATATCAACATATAAGCATGATGCAAAATGGATGTATCAACTCCCCCAAGCTTAGACATCGCTTGTCCTCAAGCGAAAGCCTATATCGAAAAAAAAATATCCACATGTTTAGAGATAGAGGTGTCGATAAAAATAAAATACGGATATGAGGGCATCATGATCATTCTCATAACAGCAACATATATATTGTCATATGATTCTTATGCTAAAGTAACAATTCATTCACAATATCAAGCATGAATCAGAAACTTCATTGAAAACCAACAAACTATGATCTCGGTCATTGAAGCAATTGCAATTTATCATAACATCGAAAAGAGTCAATATAAGAGCTTTTCAGCAAGCGTACATACTCAACTATCATATAGTCTTTCACAATTACTCACACTCACGCAATACTTATGTTTATGGAGTTTTAATCGGACACAGAGAAAGATAGGGGCTTATGGTATTGCCTCCCAACCTTTTACCTCAAGGGTAATGTCAATAGTAATAGACCATGATAACTTACATCCAAGTGGGTATATATATCAGGATCTTTCCAACACAATGTGCTTGCCAAAGGATAAAATGTAAAAAGGAAAGGTGATTTCCACCTTCACTCTTAAGGAAGAATAATATATAGGCCCTTCGTAGAGGGAAGCAGAGGTTGTCATGTGCTTTTATGGTTGGATGCACAAAGTCTTAGCACAGAAGAACATCACTTTATATTGCCACTTGTGATAAACACCTTTATTATGCAGTCCGTCGCTTTTATTACTTCCATATCACAAGATCGTATAAAGCTTATTTCCTCTACACTAATAAATCATACATATTTTAGCGAGTTTGCAACATGACAACTTACTTGGAAGGATCTTTCTCAATCCATAAGGAGGTATGGTGGACTCTCATGGCAAAACTGGGTTTAAGGATGTATGGAAGCACAAGTAGTATCTCTACTTGGTGCGAGGAGTTTTGGCTAGCATGAGGGGGAAAGGCAAGCTCAACATGTTGGATGATCCGTGACAATATACTTTATTTCAGATATAAGAAAACATAACCATTATGTTGTCTTCCTTGTCCAACATCAACTCTTTAGCATGTCATATTTTAATGAGTTCTTACAATAATAAAAGATGTCCAAGATAGTATGTTTGTATGTGAAGCCTCTCTTCCTTTATTACTTCCTATTAATTACAAAGATGACCAAAGCTATGTTTGTCAAACCTCAACAACTTTTGTTCATCATACTCTTTATATGTGAAGTCATTACTTCCCGTAAGATCAATATGATCTATTTGATACTTTTTATATTTTCTTTTATTCTATCATGACCAAAGTGAGGAAATCAAGCCCTTGACTCAACACTAATCTTTATTATATGGCTCACGGACTAAATTACAAAGGGTAAAGATCATAAGGCAAAAGCTCACAATTAGATCATGCTAACTTTGTTCTACTAGATCAAGATACTACCAAAAGGATCGAACTAAGAAAAACGGTAAAGATAGGAGCGATGGTGATACGATACCGGGGTCACTCCCCCAAGCTTGGCAGTTGCCAAGGGGAGTGCCCATACCCATATGATTATGTCTCCTTATTCGGGGGTGGTGATGTAGGAGTTGTTGATGATGTAGGCTTGTTGTTCACCATCTGGTCCTCCATGGCCCCTCAACATCACGGATGTGTAGCAACCCCTCATGCAACTCCATGGTTTGAGGGTGATGACCTTCTCGAAGAACTTGTCCTTGGGGGTGTTGGTGGATGCCATGATGATCTAGATCTGTCAAAAACAGCAGCTCGAAACGAAAACAGGGGATTTTTGCGTGATACAGAGGTAAAAACCTTCGGGAGTATATATAATGAATTTTTACCGACCAAAAGGCGCAACTTACAGGAAATCAGAGTTCGGGAGGCACACAAGCTGCCCACGAGGCAGGGGGCGCGCCGAGGGAAGGGGGCGCGCCCTCCACCCTCGTGGACGGCTCGTGTCTCTTCCGGACTGCCACTTATTTTTCTATTTTTCAAAATATTCCAAAACGGAGAAAAATTGCCTTTAGAACTGTTTCGGAGTCGGTTTACTTACCGTAACACATACCTCTTCCTTTCGGAGGCTGAATCGTTCTGGAAAGTGTCCCTTATGTATTCCTCCGGGGTTACGATTTCAATAACATTGGTCTCAACATTTATAGGGTTACCTGAGATATAATGTTTGATTCTTTGACCGTCCACCACCTTCGGATTTGTGCCTTCGAAGTTGTTGATTTTTATGGCACCGGAACGATAGACCTCCTCGATAACGTAAGGTCCTTCCCACTTAGAGAGAGGTTTTCCTGGCAAAAAATCTTAAACGAGAGTTGCATAGCAAGACATAACCACCTACGTTAAACTCACGCTTTTGTATCCTTTTGTCATGCCATCTTTTACCTTTTTCTTTAAACAACTTGGCATTCTCATATGCATGTGTTCTCCATTCATCAAGAGAGCTAATGTCAAATAACCTCTTCTCACCGGCAAGTTTGAAATCATAATTGAGCTCTTTAATAGCCCAATATGCCTTATGTTCTAGCTCAAGCGGTAAGTGACAAGCCTTTCCATAAACCATTTTATATGGAGACATACCCATAGGATTTTTGTATGCAGTTCTATAGGCCCATAATGCATCATCAAGTTTCTTGGACCAATTCTTTCTAGACCTATTAACTGTCTTTTGCAAAATTAATTTCAACTCTCTATTACTTAGTTCTACTTGACCACTAGTCTGTGGGTGATAAGGGGATGCAATTCTATGATTCACAACATACTTAGCAAGCATTTTACGAAAAGCACCATGAATAAAGTGTGAACCACCATCAGTCATTAAGTATCTAGGGACTCCAAACCTCAGAAAATAAACTTCTTTAAGCATCTTAATAGAGGTGTTATGATCAGCACTAGTAGTTGGAATATCTTCTACCCATTTAGTAACGTAATCAACAGGAACTAAAATATGTGTGTACCCATTAGAGGCAGGAAACGGTCCCATATAATTGAAGCCCCAAACATCAAATGGTTCAATAACAAGTGAATAATTCATAGGCATTTCTTGACGTCTACTGATATTACCAATTCTTTGACATTCATCACAAGATAAGACAAACTTACGAGCATCCTTGAAGAGAGTAGGCCAATAAAAACCAGATTGTAATACCTTATGTGTAGTTCAATCTCCAGCATGGTGTCCTCCATAAGCTTCGGAGTGGCACTTGCGTAGGATCTGTTCCTGTTCATGCTCAGGTACACAACGTCTAATAATACCATCTACTCCTTCTTTATAAAGATGTGGGTCATCCCAGAAGTAATGCCTCAAATCATAGAAGAACTTTTTCTTTTGCTGGTATGTGAAGCTAGGAAGCATGAACTTAGCAACAATATAATTAGCATAATCAGCAAACCATGGAGCAGTACGAGAAGTATTTATGACGGCTAATTGTTCATCAGGAAAGCTATCATCAATAGGTTGTGGGTCATCAAGTATATTCTCTAGCCTAGACAAGTTATCTGCAATGGGGTTCTCAGCTTCCTTTCTATCAATAATATGCAAGTCAAACTCTTGCAGTAAGAGAACCCATCTAATAAGTCTAGGTTTAGCATCTTTTTTTCCATAAGGTATTTGATAGCAGCATGATCAGTGTGAATAGTTACTTTAGAATCAACAATATAGGGTCTAAACTTATCACAGGCAAATACAATTGCTAAAAATTCTTTCTCACCGGTAGCATAATTTTTCTGTGCACTATCTAGAGTTTTACTAGAATATTGGATAACATTTAATTTCTTATCGACTCTTTGTCCTAAAACAACACCTACAGCATAATCACCATCATCGCACATAATCTCAAAGGGTAAATTCCAGTGAGGAGGCTGGACAATAGGTGCAGAGATCAATGATTTCTTAAGTATTTTATAAATGCCTCTAGACAATCATCATCAAAGACAAAAGGAATATCTTTTTGTAAGAGATTAGTCAGAGGCCTGGAGATTTTGGAGAAGTCCTTAATGAACCTCCTATAAAAACCGGCATGACCAAGGAAACTTCGTATACCTTTGTTGTCCTCGGGGCACGGCATCTTATCAATAGCATCAACTTTAGCCTTGTCAACTTCAATACCTCTTTCAGAAATTTTATGTCCCAAGACAATGCCTTCATTAACCATAAAGTGGCACTTCTCCCAATTCAAGATAAGATTAGTGTCTTCACATCTCTGCAAAACTCGATCAAGGTTTCTTAAGCAATCATCAAAAGAAGTTCCGTAAACAGAGAAATCATCCATGAAAATCTCAACAATCTTTTCACAAAAATCAGAGAATATAGCCATCATGCATCTTTGAAAGGTAGCAGGTGCATTACATAAACCAAAAGGCATACGTCTATAAGCAATGGTACTGAAAGGGCAAGTAAAAGTGGTCTTTTCTTGATCCCCTTTTGACACAGGTATTTGAGAGAAACCAGAATAACCATCTAGAAAGCAAAAATTAGTATGTTTGGACAACCTTTCTAGCATTTGATCAATAAAAGGCAAGGGGTAATGATCTTTCTTAGTAGCTTTATTTAATTTGTGGAAATAAATTACCATCCTATAACCTGTAACAATTCTTTGCGGGATCAATTCATCTTTATCATTAGGAACAATAGTCATACCTCCCTTCTTAGGGACACAATGGACAGGACTTACCCACTGGCTATCAGCAACTGGATAGATAATACCTGCCTCTAGAAGCTTCAGAATTTCCTCCCTTACCACTTCTTTCATCTTAGATTTTAACCGTCGTTGATGATGTGACGCCCGAGACCGACGTCCCAGAAGATTCCAGAAGATCCCAGAAGATTCCAGATGTTCCGGGTCCTCTCGTGGGTTGCATTGTGCTTGTGTTATTTATTTTTTTGCATTGCATCATGTCATCATGTGCTTTTCTTCAGCATGTTTTCAAAACTTGCATCTGTCCGAGTCTCCTCGTCCTCTTCGTTGTCCGTTCTGAGCCCAGACACACTTGCACGCGCCCGCGGTGCCTCTGAATTTTTATTTTGTGAGTGGCCGAAAAATGTTCTCGGAATGGGATGAAACTTGTCATGTGGTCTTATTATAGTGTAGACAGGCCGCCTGCCAAATTTCATCGCATTCGGAGCTCGTTTGATAGCCCAACGGATATATATAGCGGCACTAGTCGCCGGTTAAACGTCGGACGTTTTCGGTCTCCGAAAAACCTCCGCGGGCCTCTCTCCCCTCTTCTAAACTCAGTCCACACCCCTATTCACAGCCCACCTAGGCCCAGCCTATTCCCCTTCGCTCCGTTGCCGTTGGATCACGATCCAATGGCTCCGGATCAGTCCAAAACCCCCCAAAACCCTCAAACCCTAGCAATTTTGGCTATAAATGGACACCTCCTCGTCCAAAAATGGATCCCTAGCCCCCTTCCCCTTGTTTTCCGTGCTCCACCCTCCAGCCGTCGCCACTTGGCGGATCCAGGCGAGCAGCGCCGCCGCCAGCCGCCGAAACTGCTGTTCCCCCCCCACTCCTGTCGCGCCACGCGCCCCTTGGCTTCCCGCACCCGCCGCGGCCCGCCAGGCCCGCGGGGAAGGCCCGCCGAGCCCATCTGGCCGGTGCGAGCCGCCGCAACCCCGCTCCTCGCGCGCCGCTCCGCCCTCGACCCCGAACCCCGCGCCGCCACACTGCTCCTCGCCGGAGTCCCAAACCTCGCCGGAGTCCGCCGCCCCGACCCGCCTCGTTCCTCGCCGCCGCACCTCCGGCCACCGGGCGCCCTGTCCTCCTCGTGCGCGCATCGGCTCCACTCCCCGCCGGCCGACCCACCTCCCCGCGGTGGCGCCGCCTTGTGCCCGATCTGGCCGCCGGCCGCCGGATCCGGCCATCTACTGTCACTCCGCCACCCTTGCCTCGTCGGAGTGCAGAGGCCCCGCCCGCCGCCGGCCACCAGCTCATCGGGAGGAGTCCCGATCCCTTTCCGCTGGCGTTGACCGCATCGCAGCACCTGGGCTTCGCCCCAGCCAAGGCCAAGGCCCAGCCCCAGCAGTTCGGCCCGAGTCCCCTTTTTCTGTTTTTTTTTCGTGGAACGTTTTGTCTAATTTTCCAGAGACAGCAGTTTTGCAGTTAGTCCCTCTAGTTCATGCATTTAATAACTTCACAACCATGCATCACATCTAAAAACTTTATATATGAAAAATGCTTAGAATTTTGTGTAGATTCATAATATGCCACTTTCACCCCAGTTAAAAATGTTTAACTTGGTGTTTTCATTAATTTGTGTAATTAACTTGCTAAAATGATTTATTTCATAACTAAATAACCGTAGCTCGGTTTTTAATAAACTTTATATGCAAATGGGGTAGAAAAATGTGTAGAATAACATGATGCACTTTGTTTTGCTGTTTAACAACTTTAAAATGTGGTTATAGCCAGAACAGTACCAAATTCATATATATGTGCATGAGGAGTTTCCGGAATCTTTGTTGTTATTTCCGGCCTCATTTAAATTGCCTAGATAGGTAGTTTGTTTTTGCTTCACCTCTTGCCATGTTAACCAACATTTAACCTTGTCTTGTAAATAAACGAGACTCAATTAAATAATTAATGTGGTGTTTCGTCAATATGCAACTCGTTGCATATTGAGCTCCACTTAACTTGTAGTTTTGTTTGTGCACCTTGCCATGCCTTGCATATTTAAACCGGACATGCATCATACTTGGATGTGCATCGTATGCCATGTTTATGCTTGTGTGTTTACCGTGTGTTTGTTTCTTTCCGGTTGCTTCTCTTGTTAGCTTCGGTTTCGTTCCGGAGTGGTGAGGTTTCTCTCGACTGTTGCTCCGTCTACTTCATGGATCCGTTCTTCTCCCTTGTGGAATCCCAGGCAAGATGATCATACCCTTGGATACCTTTACTACCATTGCCATGCTTAGTTGTCTCGATGCTATCGTTACTTGTCGCGATACCCATCTTTTATGTCAGCCCTCTCCTTGTTGCCATGAAACCTCTAACCTTGACACCTTCCTAGCAAAACCACTGTTTGGCTATGTTACCCGCTTGCTCAGCCCCGCTTGCTCAGTCTCTCTTATAGCGTTGTTAGTTGCAGGTGAAGATGAAGTCTGTTCCAGGAGGGAACTTGTGGTTGGATATATCACAATATCTATTATTATTATTAACACACCTTATATACTGGGCATGGGTGGAAGGCTTGGCCTTTTGCTCGGTGTTTTGTTCCACTCATGCCAGCTTAGGCGCCGATAAACCGGCATTATGTTCCTTGATTTTGCGTTCCTAACACGATGGGTGTAATGGGGACCCCTTGACAGTTCGACTTTGAATAAAACTCCTCCAGCAAGGCCCAACATTGGTTTTATTTGCTCATAATAACAACTTAATTAATTAATTAAATTTGCATAGGGAGTTAGCGCTACCCGAGGATTCTTAATTCTACATAACAGGGGGGGGCCAGTGCTGATGGTGTTGGTCCCAAATAGAGTCGTGTGCGGTGCCACCCAGTCACCTGGGGTCTTCGGTTGCTGTACGCTGTGCTCATCCGGTCGTGGCCTGAGACGAGATACGCGCGGCTACTATCAGGGTGTCGGCACGCCGGGAGGTCTTGCTGGACTTGTTTTACCTTTGTCGAAATGACTTGTGCTACAGGGATTCCGAGCCTGATCGGATTTTCCCTAAGATAAGGAGTGATGATATTATATTTATCACTTCAGCTAATCGTGAGAGCTTGTGATGGGCTAAGTTGGAACACCCCTGCAGGATTATGAACTTTCGAAAGCCGTGCCCGCGGTTATGTGGCAGATTGGAATTTGTTAATGTCCGGTTGTAGAAAACTTGACAGAGGATCCGAAGTAAAACACACAACTGTGTGAGTAACCGTGACTGTCTCTTTTCTCTTTGAGAAGAGAACACGGTGGGGTTATGTTTGAACGTATGTAGTTAGGATCTTTAGCGATCACCTCTTTTGCGACCATTTGCGTAGATGCTCTTCTCTTTCTGGTACTCGTAAGTTAGCCACCATATATTGCTTAGCTGCTGCTGCAACCTCACCACTATCCTCTTCCTACCCCTTAAAGCTTTGCTAGTATTGTTACCCATGGTTATGGGATTGCTGAGTCCTCGTGGCTCACAGTTACTACAACACCAGATGCAGGTTCAGCCGAGTTTGATGCAGGAGCTGGTTCAGTGCTTCACCAGGAGCTTGTTGAAGAGTTTGACCGTTTGTTTGTGACGTTTCGATGTTCAGTAGTGGTTTCTACTAGGATTCGATCCTGACCTGTGGCTTTATGTTGTTTTGGTATCTTTCTGTTGGATCTTACCCGTAGTCGGGTTGTGATGTTTTGAATGATGTATTGCTTATGTATTGTATTGTGTGAAGTGGCGAGTGTAAGCCAACTATCCTCTTTTACATTTTTAATCCCTCTTTTACATGAGTCGTGCAAAGATACCAAACTTGAGATCATTCTAGGATGGGCTTATACCTTTAAGTCGTACCTCGACACGTAGGAGGTATAGTCCCATCCTGGGCATTACAGATGATCAATAACCGGTTTAGCGTTTTCTTCCTATTTTATCTTGTGTTGGCATAAAGTGGGACTGATGCCCTTAAGATCATCCAGAGTATATCCAATAGCAGCACGGTGCTTCTTCAGAGTTTTCAATAATTTTTCCTCTTCCTGCTCTGAAAGGTTAGCACTAATAATAACAGGATATATCTTCTTTCCATCAAGATAAACATACTTGAGATTATCGGGTAAAGGTTTAAGTTCAAACACGGGATCACCCTTGGGTGGAGGAGGATCCCCTAGGATTTCAATAGGCAAGTTGTTTTTCCATACGGGTCCCTGATTAAAGAATATTTCATCTATTTCCCTTCTCTCATTCATATGCATATCATTTTCATTATCTAGCAAATATTGTTCTAAAGGATCATTAGGAGGCACAACAATTGAAGCAAGACCAATAATTTCATCCTTACTAGGTAGTTCTTTATCAAGGGGTTGTCTCCGAAATTTATCAAAGTTAAAATCATAAGACATATCCCCTAAACCAACAGTAACAATATCTTTTACGCAGTCTATCTTAGCATTAACAATATTCAAGAAGGGTCTACCAAATATAATGGGACAAAAATCATCTTGTGGGGAACGACGAACAAGAAAATCAGCAGGGTATTTAACTTTCCCACACAAGACTTCAACATCTCTAACAATCCCAATTGGTGAGATAGTGTCTCTATTAGCAAGTTTAATAGTAACATCTATACCTTCTAGCTCAACGGGTGCAATATTGTGCATAATTTCATCATATAGGGATATAGGTATTACACTCGCACTAGCACCTATGTCACATAAACCATGATAGCAATGATATCCTATTTTAACAGAGATAACAGGTAAGCCTACAATAGGTCTAGGTTTATTCCTAGCATCAGGTTTGGCTATTCTAGCAGCTTCCTCTTGGAGGTAAATAACATGTCCATCTAAATCCTCTACCAAGAGATCTTTAACCATAGCAACACTAGGTTCAACTTTAATTTGCTTAGGGGTGTAGGTGTTCTAGTATTACTCTTACGAACTACAGTTGAAGCTTTAGCATGATCCTTTATTCTAACAAGGAAAGGTGGTTTCTCAATATAAGCAGTAGGAACGATAGGATCAACATTATAAGTGATAGTCTTTTCTTAAACTTTAACAGGTTCAACTACTTTTACTTCAATGGGAGGATGGTATTTAAACCACTTCTCATTGGGAAGATCAACATGAGTAGCAAATGATTCACAAAAAGAAGTTACTATCGCAGAGTCAAGTCCATATTTAGTGCTAAACTCACGGAAAACATCGGTATCCATAAAAGCTTTAAGACAATCAAACTTAGGGGTCATACCTGACTCCTTACCTTCGTCGAGATCCCAATCTTTGGAGCTGCGTTTAATTCTTTCCAATAAATCCCATTTGAATTCAACCGTCTTCATCATAAAAGAACCAGAGCAAGAAGTATCGAGCATGGAGAGATTATTAAGAGAAAGCCAAGCATAAATTTTTTGAATAATCATTTCTCTTGAAAGCTCATGATTGGGGCATGAATATAACATTGACTTAAGCCTCCCCCAAGCTTGAGCGATGCTTTCTCCTTCGCGAGGCAAAAAATTATAGATATAATTACGATCACGATGAACCTGGTGCATAGGGTAGAACTTCTGATGAAATTCCAACTTCAGACGATTATAGTTCCATGATCCAATATCATCACATAGCCTAAGCCATGTCAATGCATCTCCCTACAAAGATAAAGGGAAGACCTTCTTCTTGATAACATCCTCCGGCATACCTGCAAGCTTAAATAGTCCACAAACTTCATCCACATAGATTAGGTGTAAATCGGAATGCAGTGTTTTGTCTCCTGTAAAGGGATTATCTAGCAATTTCTCTATCATACCCAAAGGAAATTCAAAGCAAACATTTTCAGTAGGTGCATTAGGTTGAGGAGCAACTCTTTGCTCTTCTGGTCGGGGTGAAGATACCCCGAACAAGCCCTTCAAAGGATTATGAGCCATAGTAACAAGTGACAACAAATTTCAGCACACTATATAAATTTTTCCTCACCAATGGCGCCAGAAAAGAGTTTTCATGACCCACAAGTGTAGGGGATCTATTGTAGTCCTTTTGATAAGTAAGAGTGTCGAACCCAACGAGGAGCAGAAGGAAATGATAGGCAGTTTTCAGTAAGGTATTTTCTGCAAGCACTGAAATGATAGGTAACAGATAGTTTTGTGATATGGTAATTGGTAGCAAGTAACAAAAGGTAAAAGTAAATAAGGTGCAGCAAGATGGCCCAATCCTTTTTGTAGCAAAGGACAAGCCTGGACAAACTCTTATATGAAGGAAAACGCTCCCAAGGACACATGGGAATTATCGTCAAGCTAGTTTTCATCACGATCATCTGATTCGCGTTCGGTACTTTGATAATTTGGTATGTGGGTGGACCGGCGCTTGGGTGCTATCCTTACCTGGAAAAGCCTCCCACTTATACTAACCTCTAATGCAAACATCCGCAACTACAAAAGAAGTATTAAGGTAAACCTAACCATAGCATGAAACAAGTGGATCCAAATCGGCCCCTTACGAAGCAACGCATAAACTAGGGTTTAAGCTTCTGTCACTCTAGCAACCCATCATGTACTTATTACTTCCCAATGCCTTCCTCTAGGCCCAAGTAATGGCGAAGTGTCATGTAGTGGACGTTGACATGACACCACTTGTCACAACCCTAGTTCTGGTATGCACTAGGTTGGTCTTGTGGTTTGCATCATGTTTAAATTTCAAATGAAATTGAATTGAGGACTTGTGAAACCCTCAGAAACGCTTTTTGAAAAATGACCCAAATAAAAATTGCTCCAAAAGGGTCCAAGAAAATGTTCATGTTGCTCTCTAGAAATATTGGTTAGAGATAAAAATCAAACCAATATTATTAGGAGCTCATAAGTATTTATTTTGGGCATTTGGAATTAATGCAATAGTTATTTGCTTGGATATATATTTATTATATATTTTATATATGTCCAAAATTCCGATTCTTTATTTTGAGGGGCTTGGATTAATTCCTAGGTCCCTGCAAATAAAAATGTCAGAAGAAAATAATTGATTTAGTTTAGAAACTAAATCAAAACAAATGTCAAAAAAATAGAAAAGAAAATAAAAGGGAAGGACTTACCTGTGCCACCCTGGTGGCCCAACTGCTTGGCCCAGCAGCCGGCCCAGGTGACTGGCAGCGCCAGTAACCCTCAACCTCGCGCCAGGAGGCCGGGGCGCGTGCCCGACGCGTGCTTCGCCGCGCCGCGCCACCTCCTGCCTGCTTGCTTCATCCCCCTCGCCGCCTGGTGGCTTCTGGACGAGCCACGCGCCCCCCCGACCCTCTCGCACTCTCTCTGGACCTCTCCCCTCTCCTCTGCTCTCTCTCCCGCTCGGTCCTGAGCGCCGTCGTCACCGCCGATCGCAACCACCGTAGCCACCGCCTCCCCCTCGCGTCTCCGACGAGCCTCAGAGCTCCGCCCCGCCGCCGTGAACCTCTACGCCGAGCCGCAGGACCCCGGACGCCCCGAGACCGCGTCCCCGAGCTCTTCTTCTTCGCACGGCCACCGAACGCCGTCGACGAATTCGTCGCCTCCGACGCGTCCCCGAACCCACTAGGCTACTTCGCCGCCTCACTGTGAGCTTCTCCTTCTTCCCCCCTGTCCTTGCCGTCGTTTGCGACCTCTAGGTCCTATCCCCGCTGATGCCCGACCTCACCGCCGCCGACGATGCCGCCGTCGTGGCCACAGCCACGCAAGCTCCAAACCGAGCACGCCACCGCACTCGCCGTCTCACCAGGAGCCCGTAGCACCTCTCCGTTGGCCTCCCCGTGCCCTGAAGCGCCTTTTTCGACGAGGCCCGAACTCCAGCGCCGCCGCGAGCTCGTTTCCGGCGAGCTCCGGCCGCCCTAGCTGCTGCCGCTGGCTGGAATGGATGCGGGTGAGCTCCAGCTCCCCGTAGATGGTCTCCGCTGCACAAAAGACCCCCGGAATGGAAATCCCAACGCCCTCCGCCGCGTTTGCTGCCGCCGGCGGCTAAACGCCGGCATGTTAGCTGGGGTTTGACCCGGATTTGACCCCTAGGTCAATGACAGGCGGGCCCCCACCCCTTCAGTTAGTTGGCTATTTAGTTTAATTAAGTAATTTTGGTTAATTAGATTAGCCACTGACATGTGGGCCCTGCCCTGCTGACTTTCTGTTAGGATTAGTTTAGTGTTAATTAACTCAGTTAATTAACTGAGTCACTGACCAGTGGACCCCACTGCCAGGTTTGACTCTGGACCAGCCCTTTGACCTGCTGACGTCATGCTTGGGTCATGCTGACGCAGTATTCCAATTCTGGTATTTAAATAAACCTTAAATGATTTATTTATTTCAGAAAATTGTTTAAAACTTCAAAAAATCACAGAAATTCAACCGTAGCTCAGAATGAAATAATTTATATATGAAAAATGATAAAAAAATATAAGGAATCTGTTTATGGCATTTTCATGCATGTTTAACCAACTTATACTTACTGTATAGGTGAAAACACATAAATGGCACTTTTAAATGTTAATTTTGGAATTGCATTTGAACCCTTGGTTCAAATGGACTTCTTTCAAATAGAATGCTAGTTGCATTAACTCAAATAACATCACATCTTCATGCCATGATCATGCATCATATTGTTGCATATGCTTGTGTTTGATTGTCGGCACCGTTCTTCTCGATAGGTCCAGCTCCGGAGACCGATCCAGAGTACCTGTCAGAGGAGCAGTGCTCTGCACGTTGTTTTACCAGGCAAGCAAACCCCCCTTGTTCATTCCGATACAACCCCTCTCTCGCTCCTGCTCCCTGTTATTGCATTAGGACAACAACGACTTCACCTGCTACTTTATGCTGCGGTAGTTGAACCCATTCCTCTGCATGACCTGTCATTGCCACAGTAAATAGTTGAAACCCACTAGTATGTGTAGGAGTTGATTGAAGCCATGTTGTGATCTTACCATGCCTTGCTTGCTATTGCTTAGAGTGTGTCAGGTCTGATTCATCGGGAATGAATTGGAGTGCAATGATATGTTCTGATGCTGAGAGTTAAGCGTGTGAACGCGATTTGGTAAAGGTAGCGGTGAGAGGCCATGTAGGAGTACATGGTGGGTTGTCTCACTGGAACCGTCCCTAAGAACTGAGTTCTGAGTATGTTGTCCAATGACTAGCTACTACCACACATTGGGTTCTGGTAACTCGACCCCTCTCGACTTATTAATCAACATGATCTCTGTCCAGGAGTTGCAACTAGTTTCTGGTGTTTGTAGGTAGTGTTAGTAGTCTACCAAGTGGCACTCGGCCAGTGGGCTTGGGACAGACTAGGCACCGTGGCACGGTGTACCAAGCGTAGATCCACTCGGCGAGGTGGGCTTGGGAACCCTGCGCACATCATTTGGGGTCGTGAGCGACAACCCGGACGGATCTCCTTACGGATGGAACCCGAATAGGCGATGAACCTGGACTAGAGTCTTGTGTGGTTAGTCAGGTCGTGGCCGACACCCTCGCCAGGCTTCTGCTTGAAGGTTGCCGAGATACACGAGATGTACATGGCGGTAAGTGGTGAGAGCGTGTGTGAAGAAGTACACCCCTGCAGGGCTAACATGATCTATTCGAATAGCCGGGTCCACGGTTATGGACTTCTTGGATACTTACGTGGTACATAGACAACTTGAAGTGGATACCATAAAATACTCAAGACAAGTGTGAGTGCTATGGATGGCCTTCTCGTAGGGAGACGGGGATGAATCCATAGTGGTGTATTGTGTGGTGCTTAGTGGACTCGTGTGCGCCACCTCAAAAGAGTTACCAACAATCGTAGAATAGGATAGCCACTGAGTCAAAGCTGGCTTGCTGCAACTAAACCCCACTTTGCCATCTTGTTACAAGTGCATGTATGATAGGTTCTGATGTCAGTCTTGCTGAGTACCTTTGTACTCATGTTTGCTTTATTTATGTTTTGCAGATGAGATTGATGTCTCACTAGTAGTTCCGCTTGGACTTCGACAAGTAGCTTGTACCTCAGCTACGTTCTTGGACGAGTGTCGTATATAGTCAGGCTCTTCAGCCTTTTTCATTTGTAGATGTCTGTACTCAGACATGTTGTGCTTCCGCTTGTTGCTTGTATGCTCTGAATGTTGGGTCGTGAGACCCATGTTTGTAATATTTGGCTTCTCGGAGCCTAATGAATAAATACTTTGTTTATTAGAGTCTTGTTGTGATGCCATGTTGTATTTGCACATATTGAGCATATTGTGTGTATGTTATTGAAATGCTTAGTATGTGTGGGATCCGACACCTAGTTGTTTACCCTTGGTAGCCTATCTTACAGGGAAATGTCTCCTAGTGCTTCCACTGAGCCTTGGTAGCTTGCTACTGCACCGGAACACTTAGGCTGACCGGCATGTGTCCTTCTTCGTTCCTGTGTCTGTCCCTTAGGGGAAATGTCACTCGATGTTCCTTTAAGTCCTTGTAGCTTGCTACGACTTGGGTTCATACGTTGATGACCGACACGTTCGTTGCTGGGTCATGAATGCATGTCTGTGTAATTTAGTGCCACTTTTGGTTTATAACTGGTCATGTCGGCCCGGGTTCTCTGTCATATGGATGCTAGCGACACTATCATATACGTGAGCCAAAATGAGCAAACGGTCTTGGGCCAGGTAAGGTGGCACCCGTGGGGATACCGTGCGTGAGGCCGCAAAGTGATATGGTGTGTTACATGCTAGACCGGTGTGACTTAGGATCGGGGTCCCGACACCACTAGAGGAGAGACAACATACATCTCATCAAAATATCGAACGAATACCAAATTCACATGACTACTAATAACAAGACTTCTCCCATGTCCTCAGGAACAAAAGTAACTACTCACAAGACATAATATTGTTCATGATCAAAGGGGTATTAATATGCATAATGGATCTGAACATATGATCTTCCACCAAATAAACCAACTAGCATCAACTACAAGGAGTAATCAACACTAATAGCAACCCATGGGTACCAATCTGAGGCTTGGGTACAAAGATTGGATACAAGAGATGAACTAGGGTTTAAGAGGAGATAGTGTTGGTGAAGATGTTGATGAAGATAGCCCTCACCAAGATGGAGAGTTGTTGTTGATGACGGCGGTGACGATTTCCCCCTCCCGGAGGGAAGTATCCCCGGCAGAACGGCTCTGCCGGAGTCCTAGATTGGTTTCCGCCAAGGTTCCGCCTCGAGACGGTGGTGTCTGGTCCCGAAAGCCTCCTTCTGATTTTTCCAGGTCAAAACACCTCATATAGGAGAAGATGGGCATCGGGGGGTCATCGGGGGGCCCACGAGGCAGGGGGCCCGCTCCCCACCCTCGTGGACAGCTGGTGGCCCCCTGGTGATCTTCTTTCGCCAAATATTTTATATATATTCTGAAACGAAGTCCTGTGAAGTTTTGGGGCTGTTTGAGGTGTGCAGAATTGGTTTCCAGAGTTTGCTCCTTTTCCAGCCCAGAATTCCAGTTGCCGGCATTCTCCCTCTTCATGTAAACCTTGAAAAATAAGAGAGAAAAGGCATAAGTATTGTGACAAAACATGTAATAACAGCCCATAATGCAATAAATATCAACATATAAGCATGATGCAAAATGGACGTATCACCCCCCGATGCCCATCTTCTGGTATAAGGTGTCCTCTGCCCTAGAAAAAATCAGAGGGAAGCTTTCGGGACGAAGCACCGCCGTCTGGAGGCGGAACCTTGGCGGAACCTATCTAGGGCTCCAGCGGAGCTGTTCTGCCTGGGAAACATGCCTCTGGGAGGGGGAAATCGTCACCATCGTCATCACCATCGATCCTCTCATCGGGAGGGGCTCAATCTCCATCAACATCTTCGCCAGCACCATCTCTTCTCAAACCCTAGTTCATCTCTTGTATCCAATCTTTGTCCCAAAACCTCAGATTGGTACCTGTGGGTTGCTAGTAGTGTTGATTACTCCTTGTAGTTGATGCTAGTTAGTTTATTCGATGGAAGATCATATGTTCAGATCCTTTATGCATATTAATACCCCTATGATTATGAAGATGAACATGATTTGTGAGTAGTTACGTTTGTTCCTGAGGACATGGGAGAAGTCTTGCTATAAGTAGTCATGTGAATTTGGTATTCGTTTTATATTTTGATGAGATGTATTTTGTCTTTCCTCTAGTGGTGTTATGTGAACTCGACTACATGACACTTCACCATTATTTGGGCCTAGAGGAAGGCATTGGGTAGTAATAAGTAGATGATGGGTTGCTAGAGTGACAGAAGCTTAAACCCTAGTTTATTTGTTGCTTCGTAAGGGGCTGATTTGGATCCATATGTTTCATGCTATGGTTAGGTTTACCTTAATACTTGTTTGGTAGTTGCGGATGCTTGCAATAGAGGTTAATCATAAGTGGGATGCTTGTCCAAGGAAGGGCAGTACCCAAGCACCGGTCCACCCACATACCAAATTATCAAAGTAACGAACGCGAATCATATGAGCGTGATGAAAACTAGCTTGACGATAATTCCCATGTGTCCTCGGGAGTGCTTTCCTTTATATAGGAGTTTGTCCAGGCTTGTCCTTTGCAACAAAAAGGATTGGGCCATCTTGCGGCACCTTATTTACTTTTATTACTTGTTACTCGTTACAAATTACCTTATCACAAAACTATCTGTTACCGATAATTTCAGTGCTTGCAGAGAATACCTTACTGAAAACTGCCTATCATTTCCTTCTGCTCCTCGTTGGGTTCGACACTCTTACTTATCGAAAGGACTACGATAGATCCGCTATACTTGTGGGTCATCAAACTCTTTTCGGGCGCCGTTGCCGAGGAGTGAAGCGCCTTTGATGAGTGGAATTTGGTAAGGAAAAATTTATATAGTGTGCTGAATTTACTGTCACTTGTTACTATGGAACATAATCCTTTGAGGGGCTTGTTCGGGGTATCTTCACCCCGACCAGTAGAGCAAAGATTTGCTTGTCAACCCACTGAACCTACTGAAAATGTTTACTTTGAAATTCCTTCGGGTATGATAGAGAAACTGCTAGCTAATCCCTTTATAGGAGATGGAACATTGCATTCCGATTTGCACCTAATCTATGTGGATTAAATTTTTTGTGGATTATTTAAGCTTGCAGGTATGCCCGAGGACGTTATCAAGAATAAGGTATTCCCTTTATCTTTGAAGGGAGAGGCATTGACATGGTTTAGGCTATGCGATGATATTGGATCATGGAACTACAACCAATTGAAACTGGAATTCCATCAGAAGTTTTATCCTATGCATCATGTTCATCGTGATCGTAATTATATATATAATTTTTGGCCTCGCGAAGGAGAAATATCGCCAGGGGCGGATCTGGAGGTAATCTTACCCTGAAGCACCACTTAACCATGGCGTAAAATTTGCAAGCAAGGATGCAATGAATAAAGAAATGTTCCATAGCTTGTAACACGAATTACGAAACATAATATAAGTCGATTTATAAAAACAAAATGTAAGAGTTAAACAACTTAATATAACACTAAAACAAATGACAAAATTACTTCAAAATGATGCCTTGCATTCTCAGATTCCAAAACACCTCATCACATACCAAGGTTCAATAACCTACAATATAAATACTGATATTAAATTTTCAAGTAGAAGTGTGGAACATAATAAAATGCTCAAATCAAAGTACATAAATTTGCTAAATTTTTATAATCTACCTTTAGTAGCTTCTTTTCCTTCGAGCCATGAAATACTCAACCACTTGATCATTGGTGACCTTTTTCATCTCTTCTGTCTCCACATAACAAATAACATCATCACTCAAGTTGTCATCATTGAGGCGAGTGTGCAAGTCAGTCTTGACCAATTTCATTGCTGAAAAGCACCTCTCAACTGTAGCAGTAGCAATAGGCAGCACAATTACTAGTTTCAACAACCGATAAAACAAAGGATACATAATATGTCTCCTTGTCTGCACCATTTTTTTGAAAGCTCAGTGATTGTTGCTATGCTGGAAAAGCTATCATCTGTGCGCACATCAGCAATATAGAGACGTAGATCCTTATCAAGATCCCTCAAATCCCCGGAATCAAAATCTTGAGGGTATATTTTAGCCAAACTCATGAGATTATCCAAATTGAAATCACGAAATGAGTCTCTTGGACTCAAAGCGGTTGAGAAAACAAGAAAATTAGAGGATGTCTCACTGAACCTGCTGTCAAGCTCTTGAACTAGCCAATCAAAAACATCGTTGAAGCAATCAACCTGATAGTGATGTTTGTTAGTAATTCCAGTTACCTGCCTTCTCTTTTCTGGATTAACATATGCTTCTTCCATGTCCAAATCTACAATATCATGTTTCTCACAAAACACATGAACATCACCTAGCATAGATTCCCATCCATGTTCTCTAAGTTCATTCAAAACTGTTATGGTTGACTTGACACATTTCATGGCATTTACTATGTCTTGATCCTTCCGCTGCAATGCTAATGACAATGTGTTGGTAGTAGTGAGGATTGTCAACATGAGATGCAAATAGAAGACAAAGTCAAAAGATTGAAAGTACACTAGAAGACCATTTGCTTGGTCTCTATTTGTTCTGTCAGTGTCTTCTTCTTCAACAAATTCAAGAACTTTAATAACGGACCTGAACATGTCAACCAAACTCTTAAGTGTTTTAGCATGTGAACCCCAACGAGTGTCTCCAGGTCTTTGAAGGCATTGCTCTTGATTCTGGCATGTTCCTGTTGTAAGCTGCCCACACCCTACAGCCTTGCTCATTTCTTCAAGATTTATATCTCTAATCATGTCTATTCTCTTGGAAGAACCACCCACAACATTTAACAACGTAGAAATCATACTGAAGAAATTACTAACTCCTTTATGCTTTCTTACAACAGCTACAACAACTAACTGGAGTTGGTGAGCAAAGCAATGAACATAATAAGCTGTGCTACTTTCTCTCATGATTAATGATTTTAGACCATTAAACTCACCTCGCATATTGCTGGCACCATCGTATCCTTGTCCTCTAACTTGATTGTAGCTCAGCTTATATTTTGCAAAAAGAGAGTCAACTGAACTCTTGAGGTACGAAGATGTTGTTTCTTTCACATGAACAAGACCAACAAAACTTTCTTTAGAATCTCCGAAACTATCAACATACCGCAAGGCCACACCCATTTATTCTTTGCAAGAGGCATCTCTGGACTCATCAACAAGCAAGCAAAACACATTATTCCGAACTTCTTTGAGAATAGATTGGACTATCACATGTGCAAAACCTTCAGCAATATCTTTCTGGACTTGAGGAGCAGCCATAACAGCATTCTTTGCAACATCTTTTCCCATGGCCTTGCCAACAACTGGATCATGCTCAGCTAAGAAATCACGAGCTTCCAAGAAATTACCTTTATTATGTGAGTTCTTTGACTCATCATGGCCCCAAAAAGGCAACCCTTGCTTCAACAATAGTCTAGCCGTGTCAATTGCGGCATTCAGTCGAGTAAAATATGCAACCTTCGAAGCTTCACTTTGAAACTGCATAGCAACATCAATGTGTTCATCTCTTTTTAGCAGAGCTGTACATTTTTTCATTGCTTGATCATGGACACTACCTGGCTCACCAACATGATCTTTTAGCCTTGATGGAACACTCCAGGTATCCCAACATTCAGAACAAATGCCTCATACCCAGCTTCTTTCTTGTGGCCACGGTCCCTAAATAAGAAACAACGAAAGCAATATGTTTTTTTCTTCTCTTTGCTGTATTCAAGCCAACTCTCATGATCATCAAACCATTCAGGATTGAACCTTCTCCTCTTAGTCCCAATGTTTGAGTATGGAAAATCGATATCTTTTGGCTGACAAGGTCCATTAAGCAAGTACTTTCTTCTTACCAAATCTTTAAAATTTGGATGATAATGTTCTATCAATTTCCTCTTGCCTGGATCATATTGAATCTCCTCCTCCCAATTGGTGTCTTCCAGAGCATCTTGTGATGGTGCCTGTCTTTTGAGAAGAAACTTGTCCATTATCTGCATTTAACAAATATAATTACAACAGATAACAAAAAATGATCTACTAGCTACAAGTTAATATGTACAATTGATGCAACTTGTGAAAGCGTTTATGAAAAACAACACATAAAGGGGTTAAGGGGGTACTAAGCAGAATTGACTATATTTAGGGGGGAAATACGGTGTGCGACGTAGTCGGCTAGTCGCTTCTCGTGCAGGAGGAGTTCGGCGTACAACGTCGTGCCGTTGATCGACGGCCTTCTGGTTGCCGCTTGCCTGCTTGCCCTGCTGCACAAACGCTGGAACGCGTGAGCCGGCCGCCTAGCTGCCACAAAAAGATCACGGGAGATGAGAAGACGATGGGATTGGGAATTTGGGATCTGAGATAGCTATTATTTGTTTCTCGAGTGGAAAACTGAAAAGTCACGATTACCTAGTCGAAGACCGAACGCCCATCCGCACCCGTCTCTACGATCGCATGTGCTCGATCGAGCGTACATGCATACGCGAGTTGGGCTGTGACCTGCGAGCGTAGGTGCGTTCTGAACGAGCTGGTGCGGGCTGGTTCCTTGGTTTTATGGGCCACCCTTATGCACACTTGATGGGCCACCATGATGCCTTGGGCCCTATACCATATAATTAGCACTAAAAAATCGTTTGGACCATGTAGCCTGTGCTACAGGGTTGGCCCATTGGGCTCCGCCCCTGAGTATCACTCAAGCTTGGGGGAGGCTTAAGTCAATGTTATATTCATGCCCCAATTATGAGCTCTCAAGAGAAATTATTATTCAAAAAATTTATGCTCGGCTTTCTCTCAATAATCGCTCCATGCTCGATACTTCTTGTACGGATTCTTTTATGATGAAGACTATGGAATTCAAATAGGACTTGTTGGAAAGAATTAAACGCAACTCTGAAGATTGAGATCTCGACGAAGGTAAGGAGTCAGGTATAACACCTAAGTTTGATTGTGATAAATCTTTTATGGATACCGATGTTTTCCGTGAATTTAGCACTAAATATGGACTTGACTCTGAGATAGTAGCTTCTTTTTGTGAATCATTTGCTACTCATATTGATCTCGTTAAGGAGAAGTGGTTTAAATATCATCCTCCCATTGATGTAAAAGTAGTTGAACCCGTTAAAGTTGAAGAAAAGACTATCACTTATAATGTTGATCCTATTGTTCCTACCGCTTATATTGAGAAACCACCCTTCCCTGCTAGAAAAAAAGATCATGCTAAAGCTTCAACTGTGGTCCGTAAGAGTAATACCAGAACACCTACACCCTCTGAGAAAATTAAAGTTGAACCTAGTATTGCTATGGTTAAGGATCTCTTGGTCGATAATATTGATGGGCATGTTATTTACCTTTGTGATGAAGCTGCTAGAATTGCTAGACCCGATACTAAAAATAAATATAGACGTATTATAGGCATTCCTGTTATTTTTGTTAAAATAAGAGATCATTGTTATCATGGTTTATGTGATATGGGTGCTAGTGCGAGTGCAATACCTCATTCCTTATATGAAGAAATTATGCATGATATTGCACCTGCTGAGTTAGAAGGTATTGATGTTACAATTAAGCTTGCCAATAGAGATACTATTTCACCAGTTGGGATTGTTAGAGATGTTGAAGTCTTGTGTGGGAAAGTCAAATATCCTACTGATTTTCTTGTTCTAGGTTTCCCACAAGATGATTTTTGTCCCATTATATTTGATAGACCCTTCTTGAATATTGTTAATTCTAAGATAGATTGCAAAAGGATGTTGTTACTATTGATTTAGGGGATATGTCTCATGATTTTGACTTTGCTAAATTTCGTAGACAACCCCATGATAAAGAATTGCCTAGTAAGGATGAAATTATTGGTCTTGCTTCTATTGCCGTGCCTCCTAATGATCCTTTAAAACAATATTAGTCGTCAATCCGTGCGCCTGCACGGGTTAGCATTAAGAAGATTGTACCTAATAATTACATTTTAAGTATGTCTGTTTACATTTGTTTTCTATAAAATTATAGAAAAGTATTAAAATAATTATTATAGGGACATATTTGAGTTGTCAACTGATTTCCATAGGAAAATATATATATATTCTCTTCTATGATGGATACATACACATATGGTACGCATATATTCATATGAGATCTTACATGTATAGTTCAACTTTTACAGAAACAATACATGTATAGTTCGATCTTTTTATGGTTAGTTATACTTGTGAACATTTAGAGAAATATATGCAAAATTATTTGTTCTCCAGTCCGCGGATTGGACGCAACAACTTTTTATATTCAACAGAGTAGAATTTCATTCCCCAAATGGCAAGAACAGGTAGGTGCCGAAGAAGCAAAATATGTGTTATGAATTTGCATTAATGGCATGTAACATAGGGTAGTTTGATCACATCGATAGCAGTACATCTCAGAGAAACTAATCCATCTCTTGTTTTAATAATGAAAAAAGAATTACAGTAGTAAAAACATATTATAATCAATATGCAAAGATAACACACAGTGTTGTACTCCCTCCGTTCCTAAATATATGTTTTTTAGAGATTCCACTACAAACTACATATGGATGTATAGACATATTTTACAATGTAGATTCACTCATTTTGCTCCATAGTCGAATCTCTCAAAAGACTTATATTTAGGAACGGAGGGAGTACATTCATAAGGAAGTTTTGTAGTAACATCCATTCGATAGCATGTGATTATATCAGCACTACCATTTAAACAAAAGATGTTGTAAGCCCTTGTAAATTTCTTCCCACCAAGTCGCCCTAGCAAATGGAGTTTCTTTTTTCCAACCAAAAAAGTGTGATATGATCTCTAAAATAGAACGAAAATCTAATTAGTAAAGATTAACTTAATTGGAATAACATAGATGTTTGTCCGTCTACTTAAGTCTGACTACTAAAGTTGGAGTGGATGAAATAAATGTCATATGTATATCAAAGATATGCTTTCCAGAACTTTTCACAAAATGTATACATCAATAGGAAGATCCATTTTACTCAAATGACAATAGGAAGCTATAATATATAGGAGAAATCAAGGATGATCCTTTCTGGAACAAACATCATGTTACGTAAATCACATTGGCATGGAGGACTTTCAGTCCAATGATTCTATGGACTTCTTCCGCTGGATTGGAAATATATGAAATACATATAGAACGAACGACACATTGCATGCTCAAAATATGATTAATTAGATGTTCTGGGTTCTATCAGGATTGTACAGCCAATAGTATATATTAAGCATGAAAGGTACTGCTTTCTACCAGAAATATATATGTATAGATAAATATTCTACCATATGTAAGATGAAGTTTATACAAAACCCGTACGTTACACAAAGCACATCTAGTAGCAAGTAAGAAATTCAGTGCCTGTCATGACTTCCCAATTTTGTCTGTTCTCCACAAAGGTTTGTCACTGCATGTTATTACCAAGAGAATGAATATGTATGTTTTACAACTCTAATGGTGTAGCAAAAAATAGGACTATTAGATACATATATCCCAATTCAAGATATTAGTAGTAGCAAGGAAATGGTGTGTTTCTATTTCAATGGTCACAATAGAATTTCATTGGCCAACACATATTTCCGACTAATAACAACCCAAATCTCTGAGGAAGCATCCTACTTGTCCTCATAACCCCACAACATGGGGCGTGGCTGACCCAATTAAATCCATCCTTGTATGACCAACGAATAGGACGTCAGTAACTCCACACGCCAAAGAAAAAAAGTAAAGCATAAGAGACGTGCACTTAGGATATACTTTTGCTACCAAGGTTTTCGTACTGCAGCTACTATGGTTTTGGCTGGCGACAATCCGACGACAAGGCTGGCCGAGTGCTCGAGGGGTTTTCGAAAGGGTAAATAGCTCCTGTGCGATGTTTTTCGTGGGAATTGGCCGCAGTGCGACGTAGTTGGTTCAAATTGCTCTCATGCGACATGTTTATTGGAAAAAATAGCTCCCGTGCGACGCCCCGTTTACGCGACTAGTTGGCTGTTAGTTGGGCTGGGGTTTGGTTGGGACAATGGGGATTATGTGCTCTTACTGGTGGGGTCCACCTATGGCCACGTAGTCAAGAATCAACCGTCCCCGACTCGACCGATGACTGTGTGACCGTGCTCGACTCGACCTTGCTAGACTGGGCATGCGGCGCCGCCGTAAGCATCTTCTCCGGCAGAGGCAGCTTTTTCTTCTCCGCGGTGGTGGAGCGCATTTCTCGGCAGCAGCAGAGCTATTGCGAGTGAGTACTTTCGAAACCCTAATCCTACTCCCCAGAATTTTGGGGGATCTGTGGCCTCATGCTGCCCCTCTGTTTCTGGCGATTTAGAATCTCGATTGGATCCGTGGCTGTTTCTTCTCCGTGGCCCGGTGGTGGAGCGCCTTTCTCGGCAGCAGCTATTGCGAGTGAATATTTTCCAAACTCTAGTCTCATTCCCCAGAATTTGGGATAAATATGTGGCCTCATGCTGCCCCTATTTCTTGGCGTTTTAGAATCTCAATTGGATAGGAGCGCGGGGGCTGAATGAGATGGAGCGAGGAGACAATGCTTCAAATCTGTAATGCCGCCCTCTTTTCCCTTTTAGCTGTTATCGAACTCGATTTGGTAGTTATAGTGGAATTTAATAATGCCACTGCCTGCCATTGACAAAACAGGGGAGGTTCAGGTTCTGCCACCACATTCGCAATTATAGTGGAATTTTTTCCCTGTAAAGCCAAGCTCAGTGATGGCAGTGTCCAAGACATTGATAGAGATACCACCGTGAGGTTGGATGTCGAACTTGCAGATGTTGATCCCAAGGAATTGGAGAGCATGAAGGAGAAGGCCGTGGGCAATTTGTTGGAGAGAATAGGGGAGAGTATTGTTTGGGGTCCAGAACAAGAGGTATCTCTGCAACGTTTCGATAACTATAATGGTGAGTATGCGAGAATTGAAGATGGAGAATCCATGGTTGCTGAAATTGATCAGCAAGAAGGGTGGGAAAGCAAACAAGTAACATTTTATGCAGAGCTAATTGATCTGCAAACTCATTCCAGAGTTGGTTATGTGCCATCAAAGATGGCTGCACAGGTGGAAGATGATGAGTGGGTTTCACAAAAAAAGATGTTGGCATTGTTGACTGAACCGACTGTAGTAGTTGAAGATACAGGGATTGATGCAGATGAAGAGGAGGGAACCCATGGTGCTAGGAAGATTGTTGTTGACTGGAATGTAGTAGAGTTGAATGAAAAAACAGATTTGGTCATCACACCAATATCTGACATTGATATGGCCGAAATGTTTGGCATTCAAGTTGATGACAAAGATAAGGAGAAGGATGACAGTTCTTTGCCTGCTGGTGGTAACACAGGCCCTAGAAATGCAAATGAGGATGAAGAAGAGCTGATGAGAGAAGCTGCAGATGATGTGGATGATGCATATGATAATGAGCTGGTTTGTTTGTATGACAAAGAGAACCCAGTTATTGAGGTGGGAAAGTTGTGGCCAAGCATGAAGGAGTTTAGGATGTCTTTCAGGACCTATGCAGTGAAAAAAGAGTTTGATGCCAAGACTATGTGGACTGATCGAAAGAAATTTTATGCTGGGTGCAATGGTTATGATGGTGGTGGAAATCCTTGCAAATGGTACATGTCTGCCAGACTACAACCTGATGGAAGTACAGTAAGGGTAAATCAAATACCACACCAGCATACATGTATGACCACTTCACAGAGAGTTTCAAAGATGACATCACAGCTTTGGGTTACAGAGAAGATTACTCCTATTTTAGCCAAGACACCAAACACTACTGCAAAGAAGCTTAAAGTTGACTTGGAGAAGCTGTACCCCATCCAGCTGCAATATACCATAGTGTGGAAAGCAAAACAAAGGGCCATGAAATCATTGTATGGTGACTGGGCAAATACATTTAGGATGTTGTATAGTTTTAAAGCAGAGGTGGAGAAGAGGTCACCTGGAAGTGTGGTGGAGATAGATACAGAGGTAACAGAGGAGGGCCAGGTTTTATTCAGCAAGTTTTTTATGTGTTTGAAGCCTTGCATAGATGGATTCAAAGCAGGTTGTCGTCCATATTTGAGCATAGACTCATCTTTTTTGACTAGAAAGTGGAATGGTCAGTTGGCTGCATGCAATGCTCTAGATGGACACAACTGGATGTTCCCAATTGCAATAGGAATGTTTCAATCAGAGACAGAGGCATCATGGATATGGTTCATGATGCAACTAAAACGATGCATAGGGCCAGTTTCTCCTTTGGCCATCCACACAGATGCATGTAAAGGGTTGGAAAATGCAGTAAAAAATGTTTTCCCCCATGCTGAGTAGAGGGAGTGCTTTGCACATATGTGGATGAATCTGATAAAAATTTTTAGAGGAGATGAATTTGGGCGCATGTGGCCAGCAGCAAGATCCTACACCAGACATACACATTCCTATCACCTTGGTAAGATATTGGCATCATGTAGTGATAATGAATTTGCTTCATGGTTGAACACCACCATTCTCTGTTGTGGTACAGATCAGGTTTTAATACTGCCATAAAATGTGATCATATCAATAACAACTTGGCAGAAAGTTTTAACAACAAAGTGAAGGATTTGAAAGACTTGCCTGTGCATGACATGGTGGACCAAATAAGGATCATGATCATGCGTTTGTGGGAGTTGAGAGGAAAAATTGCTAATATTTTGGAAGGGGACAAGCTTCCAACAATGGTACAACAGGTGGTCAACAGGAGTAGAAATCTTTCACATCTATTTGTTGAGAAATCTTCCTTGTGGGGTGCTGAAGTTAGAGATACGAAGAGTGGCAAGAGGCATGTGGTAAATACTGAGTTGCATGAGTGCACTTGCCAAGAGTGGCAACACACTGGAAAACCATGTGAGCATTCCATAATTTTTTTGGCATCTAAACCCAGGTTAAATATGCACCCATATTTGCATGAGTATTTTTCAGTACAAAAGTTTAAAGCTGCATTTGCAATTCCAATTCCTGCACTGACTGACCAATCTCAGTGGCCTGAGGTGGAAATAGAATTTACCTTGTGTCCCCCTATCACTAGAAGAAAGGCTGGGAGGCCAAAACAGAGCAGATTCAAAGCTTGGTTTGAGAAAGGTGGTTGTAGTAAGAAGGGGAAAAAGGAAAAGGAAAAGAATGATAAGCCCAAAAGGGCTCAAAAAGGTAGAAAAAATAGGTGCAAGTTGTGTGAGGTACTTGGGCACAGAATTGGTTCATCCAAATGCATTTACACTCCTCAGAGGCCAAAGTATGTTTATGTTACTGTTTTTGCAAGTTTTTGATTTTGCTACTTGTTCTAGTATCTAACCAAGTGAAATGCTTTATTTTTTAGGAGGAAGCGTGCAGAAAAAGCCCCACCTCTTGTTGTTGAACAATGCTAGCCAGTGAAAAAAGCAAGACTCAGTGGCTTTAGAAGGAAGAGCACTAAGCAGATAATGTTTGGTGACAAAGATATGGAGCATACTGAAACTATTACTGCTGAACATGAGCTAAGTGTTTCTGTTTTGGAAGATGTGGTGCATATTGAATCTGTTTTGCAGGCGCTAGGGCAATCTGAAACTGTTGCAGATGAAGCAACTGTTGTGCTACCAAGTGTTGAGTTGCAAACTGAAGTAGTTGAACAATGTGTGCCATCTACTCAATCTGCAAAAGTGCAAACTGAAGAAGTGGGACATGGTCAGGTGCAAAAGTTGAGGGGGCCTAGTGGATTTGCCAAGGGGCCAAAAAGCAAGACCATCAGCATCAACAAACTATGCGCCGTGGAACCAAACGGTGGAAAAAAGGAGAAGAAATCGAGTGGTAGAAAGAAGCAAAAGAAATAGAGTCAAAATCATTCAAATTTGATGTGAAACTTAAGTTTGTTGTCATTTGATGTGAAAACTTATGTTCTTTCATGTGAAAACTTATGTGCTATGATGTTGATTTGACTTGAAATTCAAATTCAAATAAATTTGAACGTATCTCCAATATGTTTGGAGTTCATTTGTTTGTTTAGTGATGTTGCATTGTTTTATGTACTACTATGCACTTTAGTTCATAAATCCAACCCTATTTGCGAAGTCCAACTCATAGTCACTGTCGGTGTACTAAAGTAGGGGTACCTTAGTATCCCGACTTGTGCACGGGCAGTAGCAGCACCCCGTGGTCGGGCTCACCACGCGCCCGCCAAGGCCCGCTCTAGCTCCCTTGAAGCCATTCAAGAACAAAGTATACAAGTCAGAAGAACAAGGCCCCGGCAAGAGGAGCTTGCCGGGAAGGCTGCTCCAAGCACAAGACCACTCTATTTTCACAAGACCCTGGCAAGAGGAGCTTGCCAGGAAGACCAGAAAACAGCATCTCAGAAGACATATCGTGGAGCATCACGCTCCCCGGCAAGACCCGGAGAGCGACAAGCTCCCGGGCCCGACAAGAAGACGACCCCGGCAAGGTGCTTGCCGGGAGAAGCTTATGCCGTGTACCTGCGCTCTAGCTTATCTGGCCACGCGTCGCACTGGGGCCCCTCCAGGGGCACGTGGCAGATGGCTGTGCAGCCTGGGGTACACGGTGGCGAGCCACGGTGACAAGGCCACCATCGTGGCGAACGGAGACGCCCGGGCGGACGCTTTTGGGGTGATGGCGACGGGCATATACTGTTCATATACTGTTCCCCACCGTTAGGGTTAGGTATAAACCACTGTGCATATACTGTTCATGCACTGTTCCATCTACCACCAATTTTACACTTTTACCCTCCTCTACGTTGACACCTGTCGGTGACCCCTTTGAGCTATAAAGGGAGGCCCATGCACAACGTAGAGGGGGTTGGATCCTAGAAACTAGATCACTCCCTCGTTCGGTGTAGCTAGTACTGTAGATCTTCAAGCTCCCGAGCTCAAGAACTCAATACAACCAAGGCAGGAGTAGGGTTTTACGCATCCGTGCGGCCCGAACCTGGGTAAACTGCTCGCTTGTGCTCCTCGATCTGCTCTTCGTGCTCCCTCCGCTCCCTTGCCGTACCGTAGAAGGGACTCCGGTCCCATAGGTGTTCGTGGGCGACCAGTTTCCCTGACATCTTTGGCGCACCAGGTAGGGGGGCGTCGAGGTTGTGCGAACCTGATCCGGCGCTCACGCGGGCGCAATCTTCAGCAACTTTCCCAGCTTCATCAACCTCATCGACTACACCAGCATGCTGCCGAAGAAGAAGGCTTCGGAGGTCGGAGGCCCGTCTGCGTCGATCCCACCACCACCAGAACCAATGGTTGGTGGGGTAGACGCTGGCGGAAGGGTGGACGCCGGCGAGGAAACTCACGGCGCCGCCAAGTCCAACGACAAGATGGACGACCGGGCGAACTCCAAAGCCTCGGCGTCCGTGCACGCACCCCGTCCCTCTCAGGAGGTGCCGGGCCAGCAGCGGCGTGGTACCCATGGTATCATCCGCCTGCTGGGACAAGGCCAAGCCGGCGGGTCGCGGGACGCTCAAGGCCAGCGCGCTGGTACGAGCAAGGCGCGGTCGCCGGGGCGAGACCCTGCTCCTTCTAACCCTGTTAGAAGTCTGAGCATATCTCGCTCCTCGCACCGCTCGCCACCGCTTCCCTCCTCTCCAGCAAAAGCTCTAGCCAGAGCTCAACTGCTGCTCGACTTCCCTCCAGCGGCAGACAAGGCCGAAGACTGGAGGGCGAGGATCCAGAGCCTCATCGCCTTCGCCAACAACGACACACCGCAACAGCCGGCAACATCACGGCCGCGGCAAGTCGACCAAGCGAAGGCCGATGGAGACAAGACTGCCGGGGGTGCAACTACCGTGCACTCCCCGCCGCGGAAGAAGAAATCGCCGGCCCGCCGGATCAACGTCGACGACGACTCCACGGCGTCATCGGATCCGCGGGCCCGCCGCGATCAACGCCAAGTCCTCGACGACAGGCGACAAGAAGATGCTCGGACTCGCATCGAGCGTCGAAGAGAAGCCCTCCAAGATGCAACTGCACATGTAACCAAGTGTGAAGCGTGCCAGTTCCATGCCAAGCAAATATATCAGCCAGCTCAAGCTCTCCAGATGATCCCTTTGTCCTGGCCCTTCTTGGTCTGGGAGCTCGACATCCTCGGCCCCTTTCCCCGTGCCGTCGGGGGCTTTGAGTACTTGTACGTTGCTATCGACAAGTTCACAAAGTGGCCGGAAGTGGAACCAGTGAGAAAGGTGACCGCACAGTCAGCAGTGAAGTTCTTCAGGTCAATTGTTTGCCGTTTCGGAATCCCTAACAGGATCATCACCGACAACGGCACACAGTTCACGAGTCGCACCTTCATGCAGTACGTCCAAGACCTTGGCGCCAAAGTCTGCTTCGCTTCTGTTGCTCACCCGAGGAGCAACGGTCAAGTGGAGAGAGCCAATGCTAAAGTGCCGCGCGGGCTCAAGACAAGAACCTTCGACAAGCTACACAAGTGCGGAAGAAACTGGATTGAGGAGTTGCCGGCGGCTCTTTGGTCAATCAGGACGACACCAAATCGAGCCACCGGACAGACACCCTTTGCTCTTGTCTATGGAGCAGAGGCAGTTCTCCCCACAGAACTCGTATACGGGTCTCCTCGAGTGCTCGCTTACGATGAGCTCGAGCAAGAGCAGTTGCGGAAAGATGATGCATTGCTCCTCGAGGAGGAACGTCTCCAGGCTGCTGTACGAGCTGCTCGACACCAGCAAGCTTTGCATCGCTATCATAGCCGCAAGGTCAAGGCCAGGAGTCTCGAGGAAGGCGACCTTGTTCTTCGGCGCGTTCAGTCCGCCAAGAACTCCAACAAGCTGACGCCGAAGTGGGAAGGCCCTTATTGGGTGAGACAAGTCACAAGGCCCGGCGCTGTCCGCCTTGAGACCGAAGAAGGCTTACCGGTGAGCAACTCCTGGAACATAGAGCATCTTCGCAAGTTTCACCCATAAGGCGCGGTTGTCGTGATCCGCTCCGGCAACCACCTTTTGTACAAGTCTTGCCGCTGTTGCATGTAAACCTTTGTACAAAGCCGGGCGCAGACCCTGTGCATCAGTAAAACTTTTGTGCTTCGCACGGCTTGTCGTTTCATGCATTCTTGTTTTCCTTTGCATGCCTTATCTGACACTTTGTGCAGCACACGATCCCGGTAAGCAATAACAAGCTGCAAGGCTTCATATCTATGTTTCTCCCCTTCTTCTTTTTATTTCAAGCAGAAGAAGTGTTCCTCGCACACAAGTTTGCCGGGGGGGGAAGGAGACAGTGGTATGGACCAAGTGCTATTCAAGAAAGGAAAGCCTTGCCGGGAAGCAAACAATCCATGAAAGCTAAGTTGCCAAAGTTTGAGCTTTCAAATTTTTAAATTCTTAGTTATCTTCCTTGAACGACCACACTTTGTATGGAAAACCTGTGCGCGGAGGAACCCACCCGTGGCTAGCCGCGCCCTTACTTTGTTTCGAGCACGCTCGACGGCTTAAGTGAGCTGCGACAAGTGTCGCGCCCTTATTACGTTTTCGAGTTCGCTCAACAACCTAAGTGTGCTGCGACTAGCTGCGGTAAGGTTTCTTGCCGGCAAGGGCATTGGCAGCAGGCTGCTAAGAGTCCCGCACTCAGCGCTCGCGGCAAGGGTCCCTTTGCCGGTAAGTTCCCTAAAAGCGTAGGGTGGAAAGTATACAAAGTGAAGGAACCAAGCAAGGGACATAACACTGCATTGACTATCCAAAATAAAGTTATATTACAAGATAACTTGCCGCTGTTCTAACCAACTACTACCCATGACTTAATCGACAGCGGCAAGGGAAGCAGAAAGAAGGGAGCCTAATCTACACGGTCTCCGTCAACCCTCTTGATCTTGCCCGCCTTGGCCACGATGTGGGCAACTCGTGCCTTCAGCGCTTCCATGTCAGCTTCGGGCGGCAAGGTCCGGAGGACGTTCTCAAGATTGATCCCGGGGTTGCGGTAGACGATCTTCGTCAACACCCGCTCCATAGTACCCATGCAAAGCCGGCGCGCCTCGTTAGCCAGCTGCGCGGGGACCCTCTCCCGTAGCTGCGCAAGGTCCGGCGCCACTCCTCTGAAGAACAAGCTTAGCTTGGCGCTGTGGGGGAGGCTCTCGTCGGGGGAGTACACGAGGTGCTCCGCCCTCAGCGCCACCAGCTCCTTATCGATGTTGGCGGCGGAGGCGACGAGCTCCTCGGTCCACTGCTCCACCGTCTGCTGGAAGTTGTTCTGCGACAGGGCGGCACTGTCCAGCAAGGCCCTCTCAGCACGGAGATCGTCCTTCAGCTTCGTCTCGCGGTCCCGGGCGGCGTCAAGCGAATCGGTGAGGGTGGAAACCTTCAGCTCCAAGTCTGCAATGGAGTCCTTGGCGTCGTTGAGCTCTTTGCCTTTCTCGGAGAGACGGACTTGCAGCTCCGAGTTGGTATGGGCGTCCTTCTCCCGCGCCACGTTGAGCGCGGCAACCCTGTCCTCGCTCGCCTTCAAGCTCGTCTCCAACTGCGCCACCCTGGCCTCCAGATCCCTCTTGGCGGTCTCTGCGGCGGCAGCGGCATCCCTCGCCTCCTGCAGAGCCCCGCCAATGGCCTGCTCGCGAGCGGTAAGGTCGTCCTCGTGGCTATCGAGGTCGACCTTCCGCTGGTTGAGCTCTCCCTCCCGCCGAGACAGCTCCTCGACGGCCAGCCGCTGCTGCTCCTCCACCTCGGCCTTCTCAAGGAGGAACGCCTGATGTGCTCCGGCAAGCTCTTCGCGCTCCTCCGCCAAGTTCCGGAGGGCCGCCTGGTTGGCGGCACGGAGCTCCGCGGCGCGCTTCTCCAGATTAGCACCGGCCTTGGCAGCCAGAGCCTCTCGGGACTCCAGCTTGGCTTGCCTGGCCCGATACAAGCCCAGGAGTCGACGTAGGAGTTGCTCCTCTTCGGCCTCGTTGCTGCTACCGGGCGCGTCGACAACCCTCAGCCAGGCGGAGGCGAGAACTTCTCCGTCGAAGGTCTCCCCTTCCGCGGGTGCCCTTGATGAGGACGCCCACGGGACTTGGATAAAGACCCCGTTGGCGGCCTCCAAATAGACACCCGACCCAGCCGCGGGGGCGGAGGGGTCGGCGGCCGGCGCAGCGGCCGGCGCTCCTGCGGCCTCGGGGCCAGCAGTGCAGTCGCCGGTCCCTTCCCCAGCTGCCGCGTCAGCAGTCGAGGCGGTCTCCTCGGCGGCTGGCTCGTCAGCGCCAGCCATTCCTTCAGTGGTGGTGGCGTCGCCAGCATTGCCGCACACGTCTTCCTCGGCGATGGTCTCCGTCTCCATCGGCTCCGGGGCGGGCGGGTCTAACGGAAGAAAAAGAAAACAAAGAATCATCAAGCAAATATCCAAAAAGAAGAGTTCAAAAGAAGGAAAGTACAAGGGTTTACCTGCGCGGGCCTCTTCGATAACGGGGTCCCTCGCCGGGGAGTTCTCCCTTGGCGGCGTAGTGGTGGCCCCTGCTGGCGGAGGGCCGCTTGCGCCTTCCCTTGGCGGGGTGCCCACCCTTGTCGGGGTGCTCGCCCTTGGCGGGGTGCGCGCCCTTGGCGGAGTACCCATCCTTGGCGGAGCACTGTCCCTCGCCGGGGAGCTCCTCCTTGGCGGGGAGGGTGGAACAAGCGGCTCGTCGGGGGCAGCCTCTTGGTGCTCCTGCGGCTGCGGCTCCACTTCTGCAGAAGACAACGAAACATTAGTAAGGATAACAACCTCAAGCGCGCCCGTCAAGCAGAAAAATGAACATAAGACTTACGCTGGGGGCTGCTCTCCGGAGCAGCAGGCTGGTCCGGCAAGCTTGTCGCTGGCGCATCCCCCGTCGCTGCGACGGGCTCGTCGTCTTCGAGGACAACCACAGGGATCTTGGCCCTCTTCGCCATCCTCTGGGTCAAGGTCCTGGAAGCCAAACAAGATCAGAGTTAGGCAAAGAGAAATCAAGACAGGAACAACAAGAATCAGAAGAAATGAAAGATGCAAGTGCTTGCTCTTCCTCCTCCTCGTCGGAGCTAAGGGCGGAGAAGTCAAATTCCGCCTCGCGTGTTCCAGCGCGAGGAGCTGGAGGGGTAGGCTCCCTCGGGCGCTTGGCGGGCTCCGGAGCCGTGGGTTGCGAAGACCCCGCTCCGGTCGTCGCCGAGGACCGAGGGGCAGAAGGAACACCAGAGCCGCTTCGGGAGGATCCCCCTCCGCTTGCCGCTGGGACACGGGACGCCTCCTTGACGACCTTGCTCGTCGTGGTGGCGCGCGTCACACGGCGCTTCGGCTGCTGTCGGGGCGCCGGTGGCCTCGCCGTCTCGGTGGTCTTGCGGAGGCACTTCTTCGGCTGTGGCGGAGGACTTGGTGGTGGCGGAGAGTTCTCTGAGGATGAGGAGACGTCGTCGAGGTTCAGAGACCCGCCGGAGTCCTCGTCAGAATCGCCAGATTCGGCGTCCCCTTCCTCGGCGGGCTCACTAGACTCGGTACCCTGCCCGGTGGCCTCGCCCGTCCCGGTAGGCTCCCCGGCAAGCTCCGCGGCAAGCTTCCCCGCGGGCCTCAGCAGTTTGAGGATCTCCTCCTCCTCGGCCTGGCTCACCGCGTCCGCTGCTTCCGCTTCGTCCACGGTGTACCCAAACTCACCCGCAGCCGCAGCTGCGGCGGCCTCCTCCATTCTGGTGGCTATATGTGCCACATCTCGCTCGGTGGTCGCGCGGGTGAGCCCTTTCTTCTCTTGGGGGTTGCGCGGCCGTTCAACCAGATTGTCAAAGAAGGTCTGCACGGTCTCTTCTGAAGGCGTCAGCCAAGTGGGAACAACCCCCTGGGAGTCGCACTCAGGCATTGCCGCGCGGATGGCACTAAGGGCAGAGTTGTTGCACAATGGAACTACTCCGTCCGACGGTCTGAACCACTCCGGGTGCTTTGGGTCATGTTTGAACAGCACCCGGACCATTCCCTTGAGCTCCAAAACGGTGAAGTTATAATTCAGCCCGGGGCGCAGCCTCATGCGGTCTGCCGCGTTACCGAACTCCCAAGCAGGCCTCTTCCTCTCCTGCAGGGGGGCAATGCGGCGGCGAAGGAAATCAGCTCCGACTTCACCTACAGTAAGGTTGGCGGCCCGGAGGCGAAGGATCCTAGTAAGGGCAATCTGCAGCTTATCGTCCTCCGGGGCCAAGTCACTCCAATCCTTGCCGCGCACTATTGCAGTCCGGCGCGGCGAGGTAAACTGCCGGGGTTCCTCTTCCATAACCCAGCTCCAATCAGACCTCCACTCCTCCCACTTGCCGCGGAGCTCTCCAATCAAGTACGCCTCCTTCTTGTTGAGCCTGAAGATCCAGGAGATGCCGCCGGAGAGTGGGGATCCAGACTCTACTCTAGGTGTGAAGAAATGGTGGAAGAGAGCTACGTTTGGATGGACCCCGATATAGTTTTCGCACAGATGTGCGAAAACGGCCAAAGTGAGGACGACATTCGGGGTGAAATCGAGGAGGTGGAGTCCATACGTGTTCATCACATCGCAGAAAAACTCAGAATACGGAGGACAAAGGCCACAGTGGAAGAACATGGCAAAATAGTAGTAACCTCCCGGATACATGTCGATGGCTTCGGCGGGGAGGACCCTGGTGCGCGGGTGAGCCTTCGTCTCCCTCGCCCAGAACAGGTAATACTTGTCCCGCAGCTCCCTCGCGCCGAGCCTCGGCGGGAAGACCACCATCCTTCTCCGCATGGCTGCCAGCTTCGCCGCCTTGTCGGACTTCTCTTTCTTCGCCTTGTCGCTCTTCGGGGCCATGGCGGGGACGGCGAGGGAGGTCGACGGCGCTGCGGATGCTGGAGACGGCGGAGGAAGGGTGGAGCTCGGCTCTCTATCGACCTTTGGGGAGGCAGAGAACGGCGGGGGTTTCTGGAGATTGAAGACACAATGAAAGCAATGGGGGGAAACTGCCCCTGCTTCCTCTGCTTTTAAGGGGGAAGTGGGGGACGTTCCGCATTTTTCCCATTAAAGAAACAGGCCACGATCTCTCCCACGACGCCGCAATCGACGCGTGTCGTTAGGGAGAGATGCGGCGGATACGGAGAGGGATACGGCGCGCCGTGGGCCGCGCGTGCCCGTGCACTGTTTTGGGCCTGGCCCAACAGCGCTCGGCACCGTGTGTGGCCCAGGCCCGGGGGCTCCTGTCGGTGTACTAAAGTAGGGGTACCTTAGTATCCCGACTTGTGCACGGGCAGTAGCAGCACCCCGTGGTCGGGCTCACCACGCGCCCGACAAGGCCCGCTCTAGCTCCCTTGAAGCAGTTCAAGAACAAAGTATACAAGTCAGAAGAACAAGGCCCCGGCAAGAGGAGCTTGCCGGGAAGGCTGCTCCAAGCACAAGACCACTCTATTTTCACAAGACCCTGGCAAGAGGAGCTTGCCAGGAAGACCAGAAAACAGCATCTCAGAAGACATACCGTGGCGCATCACGCGCCCCGGCAAGACCCGGAGAGCGACAAGCTCCCGGGCCCGACAAGAAGACGACCCCGGCAAGGTGCTTGCCGGGAGAAGCTTACGCCGTGTACCTGCGCTCCAGCTCATCTGGCCACGCGTCGCACTGGGGCCCCTCCAGGGGCACGTGGCAGATGGCTGTGCAGCCTGGGGTACACGGTGGCGAGCCACGGTGACAAGGCCACCATCGTGGTGAACGGAGACGCTCGGGCGGACGCTTTTGGGGTGACGGCGACGGGCATTCAATGCCCTTGTCCCCCACCGTCAGGGTTAGGTATAAACCACTGTGCATATACTGTTCATGCATTGTTCCATCTACCACCAATTTTACACTTTTACCCTCCTCTACGTTGACACCTGTCGGTGACCCCTTTGAGCTATAAAGGGAGGCCCATGCACAACGTAGAGGGGGTTGGATCCCAGAAACTCGATCACTCCCTCGTTCGGTGTAGCTAGTACTGTAGATCTTCAAGCTCCCGAGCTCAAGAACTCAATACAACCAAGGCAGGAGTAGGGTTTTACGCATCCGTGCGGCCCGAACCTAGGTAAACTGCCCGCTTGTGCTCCTCGATCTGCTCTTCGTGCTCCCTCCGCTCCCTTGCCGTACCGTAGAAGGGACTCCGGTCCCATAGGTGTTCGTGGGCGACCAGTTTCCCCGACAGTCACTGAAAATGTTGTCCAAACAGGCTTCAAAGTAAGGGAAAACGACCCCATTTCTAAGCAAGTTTTTTTCGACCTTCTCAAAATCACCCAAAAAGATTTTCTTAGCTTACATTATACCTATATAGGATCAATACGAAGTCTCACCTTTTTTTGAATAAGTATTCATATTATTAAATTATTTTTGAAAAAACTCCCTTTAATACAAAGTCAGCAATAAAACAAGTTTTAAAAATTTAAAATGCAAAAATAACTTCTGATCCTGCTTAGTCACTCCAAAATGAAGCTAAGGTGGGTTTTTTTGATTTTTTGCACTTTAAATGCCTCAAACCCTCTTCTCACTCCTTTGAACTCTATGCAACCTCAGTCGAGATAGTTCAATTTGTGAAGGTTTTTTCATGCAAAGATCATTACATCAAGTTTATCATTTTATATCATAACTATGTAACATAACAAGACTATATGCGCAGATTTTTCATTTTTAGATTTTATTTTGAATTAGTTATACACATTTGAATGTTCGGTCAAACATTTCAAAACCCCGTTGACTGCCAAAACCCATGTAACCCTAACGCCAAACGTCCACCGTCGATCTAACCCTGACGCCAAACTGTGGCCATCGGATAGGCCTTCTAGAAGGATTCCGCGGGGGCGATCCGTGGGAGCCCTGATTCTCCAATCTGATTGGCCAGCTTGTTATTTTCTCCGACGAACAGATAACGTTGAGCGGGGGAGCATCTCAGTGACCGTTGGGCCGAGCGGATCGGGGCGCGGATCGAGCCCGGCAGAGCCTGGCGTGCGTGCGCACGGCCGTCGTGCCCGGCAGAGCCTGGCGAGGTGGATGGGCTGCATGCGAGAGGGTCACTGACATGTGGGCCATCCTGTCCCATGCATGCCATGCAACACGTCACAGCCTAGCTATTCTGTGCTTGTGAACGTTGGGACAGAGCCTAGCCATCTGCATGCGGGCTTGCATATGCACGCATCAACGCAGTAAAGCAGTGGCAGGAGCGCAGCGTATAGGTACGTCGCATCTAAGCTATTTTTTTACATTTGCATGTTTGAACAGGCCCGTTTGAACCAGAGACACGGGACGAACGCGTCGGTGGTGCAGCTACTTTATCCCATGCAGCGTGCCTCTTTGGATGCTCTGCCCGCCATTTTTTAATTAATGCCGGCAATTACTTATGCCAGCACGAACGGAGAAGAGAAAACGATCGAGGCATCGTGTACATTGACTACGGCTGCAACACGGCTATAAAAGGGCACCATTTCCTCATCCCTCTCACACTCATCTCTCAAGCCTTCTCCGCTTCTTCTTTTCCAGCCAAATCCACCACTCGAGCCACCATGCAGTTCTACGGCCCTACCTACCGTCGCCCACCCACCGTGCCGGAGTGGGAGTACCCGGCCGGAGTCATCGTCGAGAATAGCCTGAGGGTGTGGGCCATCTCAAGGTGGAGGGGCCCTAGAGAGTTGACTCGCTTCTTCCTCCAAGCCGGCTACCGCCACCTCCCTCCGGGCACTCCGGTCATGTTCCACCTCCACGAGCAGTACGATGGCGACGCCAACGGCATGGCCATCGGCCTCTACGTCCCCTTCACCAACCCCTACGATGCTCACCACCTCCTCGGCCAGGTGTTTTGGTTTGGATGCGAGTTTATCGCGTTCACAACCTACAACATCTTCACCAACTTCCACCACATCTTCCCCCACCCCAACGGCATGCACACCCTCCCCTACCAGATGCCGGAGAACGACGAGTGAGGGGAACCGGCTAAGGGGGGGCCAAGGAGTTGTTCGAGGCGTCTATCTATCTAGCTATATATCTAGTTTTAATTATTTTCCTTTCATGTTTTATGCACTATATGTTGTAAGGGGATGCCCCTCTATATGTACTCTAAGGGGATGCTATCGTGCTATCTATTAATGTTTCTTCGGGCCTAAAGTTTCTCCATTGCATTTTATTTATGTGGCCATGTGAACTAATAAATTCACTAAAACACCATAGCACAAACCATTTTTTTTAAATGGTGCTTGGTTGAAATAAACTAGAACCAAGCAATTGCAACTTTTTCGGTTCACAAAGATTGCAAGTTAGACTGCTAACTAGAACCAACCTTTTGTTTTAGCCGAAACAACACGGGACCCAACCATCGTACACGATAGCTTGGTGTAAATATTTGCAAAAAATCATATCTTGGCCCTGGCTAATAGGGTCACCCTAGCTAGTAGATGTAGGGTGCAAATATTTGTGCAACCATGGACAAGCAACTAATTTAGTTCATACAAATAATTATTGGATTAACTCAAATGCCCAAAAGAAATAATTCTGGGCTCCTAAAAATATTGGTTTGGATTTTACCTCTAACCAATATTTTCAAAGCAAAACAGGAACATTTTTCTTGGACCTATTTGACGTAGGGGCACATGCATAAAAGCAATCACAAAACAATAGTGGACAAGCAAAAAATAAGTAAAGAAAAACAAAAAAAATTACAATACATACGACCCAACATTTATTCCATAGAGAAATTTGGCTACAGAAAAAACAAGTAAAGAAGTGTATGTTTGTTATTGGTTTATTTGCCGAAGCAACATTTTTTATTTTGAGGTTTAGTCGAATCATTTTTTCTAAACATGGGTGCCTCTATGCTATAAAACTGGGCTGGTGCCCCTACGCGGGTGGGCTTGTCTCTATTTGGGCCTGGTTATTTTCTCATGGCCCAACATCTATTCAGTAGCAAGCTTTTTCTTACTAGAAACTCAATTGGGTCCAAACTGAATTTGGGGGGTGCGCACTCTATTAACTGAAGAATAAGAACAGAGCATGAACACTGAATATTTCTGCTTCGATTCAGTTACATGAACTTGCCATGGCGCACAGATCGCATCCTCTGTTCTAACAGACCTAAATGCCCCCTCTAATGATGGATGAACAACAAGTAAAACAAAAACAGAGCAATGACACAACAATAGGACCCCCCCTGCCATGATATTTGCTTGCTTCTGCAAATCGATCATCTCCATTTGATTTTTCTGGATCTTCTTCAGTTCCTCGGTCAGTTCAGACTCCAAGTGCAGTTCAACATTATGCGAAAAACCTCGCCATCGGCACGACTCTGCCCGCCACTCTGTCCAAGCTCCCCCCCAATTCTCCATCTGCGGTATCCCGCCCAAATTGAGCTCCCAGGTTGCGGCCCCGCTCGAATCAATGTAGCCCTCGAACTGAATCCTATCAACATAGTCATCCATCCACTCGAAATGGGTGCATTTCTTCAGGATCTGAAAACAACAACATGAACCCTAAATTCCAAATTCGAGGGGAAAAACAAAATATGGAGAAATCAAAGCAAACGGCAGTGAAAGAACGGGCTAAGAACTGAGATCTAACCTTGCCATCCCTTCCTGCCATTGTTTTGCTCAAGCACTTCACAAATACCCGTCCAAGATTTCCATTCTCATCAGTCCTACTGACCCACCGTTTCAGAGGCTCTGGGCGTGGGCACTCAGGGCACCTTGTGAGCGGCACTGGACCATACTGACGCCATTTGGAGTGCGTGGCGGAGGAGGTGGACATCTGCACTAGGTCGCCGGAGAAGAGGAAGAATGGGGAAAGGGGAAGCAATGGGCGGCGGCGGGTGGACGGGCACGGGCGGTCGTCTCTTCTAGCTGCCAAGAGGTGGGTCCCGTGCTCACTGAACAAGAGGTGGGTCCGGCGCTTACGTGGATAAGTTGTGGGTCCCGCTCTTACTGGACAAGTAGTGGGCCCGGCGCTTATGTGTTTAAGTTGTGGGTCCAGCCCGTAACAGCTAATGAGGGCATTAGTTCAGCATAAGGGCCATGTCGTGTCTGGGCTATTTAGTCGCTCAAAAGTGTCGCACGAGAGCCATTCTGTCGAAAAACGTCGCACTGCGGCCAATTCCCACAAAAAACGTCGCACAGGAGCTATTGACCCGTTTTCGAAATGAGTAGACCGTTAGGCGCTCCCTCTGGTGATGGGTCTGGCGCCTCGCCCTGCGTGACTCGGGCTCCGGCCAGCGAAGGCTGGACGGTGGTCAGGCGAGGGGCGGGCTCCTCTCCGGCGGGCGCGAGGATAGCTGCGGGGTCGGGCTCGGAGGCGGCGCCCGTGGGAGGTAGGTTCTGGGCGCTGGATGACGTGGAGTCGGAGGATGAGGGCGCAACCGATCTGGCGGAGGAGGATGAGCGTCCGACGCCAGCAGGGCCATCGTTTGGGGATTTCGCCGCCTTTGCGCAAGCTGAGGGGAGCGGCGCCGCTGGGGTGCGTCGTCGCTTTGCTCCGGGTGGCAGGGGGGCGCGCGGCGTCGCCATTCGCGCCTGGCAGGGCCTCGGTCTCTCCTGGCGTTGCCGTGCGGGAGATCAGATCGCGGACGGCAGCTGAGCTTGTCGCGCCGGTGGTCTCAGAGACAGCGTGGCCGAGCCTGCCGGCTGCGGTTGCCGCAGGCCCCCTAACGGCGGTGATAGCAGGGGGTCCGTTGCCGCCGGCGGCGGTGGCCGTGTCGGGGTTTTGGAACGACATATACCAACGGATGGCTTATCATGCATGGGGTCAAAAGAACGTTGCCGGGCTAGGTAAGCGGGATGAGGCGGAACTTAGGACGCCTACGGATCTTACCCAGGTTCGGGGCTCTCCGAGGAGATAACACTCCTAGTCCTACTCTGCGGGGGCTCCGCGTCATGACTGATGTCACTATGGCATCTACAAGGTTGCTCCTCGAGCTGTGCGGTCTAGAGGAAGAAGATGAACAAGGCTAGCTCACCTCCTATCTCTTTTCTAGGGTTCAATCTCGTAACCTTCTAACCAACCCCTCCTCATGGAGGACCCTGGGGGGTTTATATAGGCCTACCCCCCAGGGGTACAATGGTAATCTCGACGGTGTGGCTCCCAGCCGTTAGTGTCTTCCGATGCCGGCCTTGCCGCCCATCTGCTGGGGCCCGCCGTCTGCGGGCCCACGTGATTATCTTTCACTGTAGGCGCGCCTCTGCTGACGATAGCCTCGTCGGGAGGGAAGTGGCTACAGTGCCGCCGTCTCTTGCCGTACACTGCCGCCACGCCCTGTCTTGTCATCTTGATGAGGTTCAGACTTCCAGGGCGAGATTTGCCGCCTGCTATCAGGCGGCCGTCTCCCCTGGCCGTCTACCAGGGGCGGCTTGTTTATGAGCTACTCGCTGACCAATGGGGCCAGCTGCCTGCTGGCCCCGCCGTCTGCGAGTAGTGGGATCGTGGCCTCCTCTGACCGATGCGTGATCACAAGCAGCATGGCTACAGTGACCCGCCGCTTAGGAGATATTCATAAGGTACATGTTCACTGTAGCCATGCCCTTATAGATTCTCTAAGGACATGTTCACTTGTAGCCATGTCTCTGCTGCGTGAGGGTCCCCCAGCACGCGTCCCGAGGGAGGGATGTGAGACCGTCTGCTAGCCGTTGGTGTTGGTGCCGCCGCCTGTTGGGTCCATGCCGCCTGCTGGCAGCCGGCTCCTAGGGCAGGCCATCCTAGGAGGCGGCCCGATGAGCAGACGGCCGGGGGGGGGGGAGCAGGCAACCATAATTTGTCTTAAAATACCAAGGGTGGTAACCGAGGGTACCCATGGTCAATATCTCCGACAGTAGTCCCCGAAGCTGGTGGAAATCCGCGGCGAGCGCTAGAGGGCCGAGGGGTTCCAGCAGCTTCCCCCCTCAGGCAGCCTCAGCATCCTTCACTCTTCTTCCGTAGAGATCCGTCTGCCGGCAGCCGGACATGTGTTGGTGGAGCCGGCCTCCAGCAGCCGAACCGTCGTCTTTGAATCTTCGGGGGGAAGGCGCCGCCTAGTCGGCACGCAGTCGAGCAGACCTGCCGACCGTTGGCAGCTCCCCCACGTGTCACCGCCCCGTCACGTCGGCCTGCCAGCCCACGCACGTGACGGGACGCAACAGTGGGCCGGGGCCCGCCACTACGGGGCCTCGGTCCTCGCGCGGATCCAGAGTGGCAGGGGTAATCGATTACCCTCCCACGCGCATTTAATGCGCGCGGATTAGGCGCGAAAAAAGCGGGGGTCGTGCGGGGCGTGGAGCGGTTGATCCCACGCCCGTCCCCTTGGCTTCGCCGCCCGGGCCTATAAATAGGCCGGGGGAGAGAAGCTGGCACCGTTCTCGCGCTCACTCCTCCCCGGCCTCCTTCTTCCTTGCTTCCTCCCGCTCCTCTCGCCGACGTCGCAGCGAGCAGTCGCCCGAACCATGTCCGCCCCAGGACCTCCCCGACACCATGGCCAGTGGGACGACATCGAGGTCCTGGAGGAGCACATCGACGTCCTCCGGCGGTCGCAGAAGCTGCCCCGGCCAATAGGGTCACCGTGCGCCTGGCGCCGGTGGCGGAGATCAGGCCGGCCCAACGGCAGGGCGAGCGGGTCATCTTCCGCTCGCACTTCCCGTGCGGCTTCGGCCTTCCGGCGAGCGGTTTCTTCCGATACATTTTAGAGTTCTTCCACATCCAGCCCCACCACCTTACGCCGAACACGATGGTGACGCTCTCGTCCTTCGTCGTCCTCTGTGAAGCATACCTCGGCATCCTCCCCACCATAGAGCTTTGGACCGAGCTCTTTTACGTGAAGCTCGGCACCGCCGTCGAGAGCGTGCCCGCCCAGTGCGGGGGGTGCATCGCGGTGAAGCGCAGTGGGACAAGGAATTTCTTCCCGGCGCCGCAGCTAGTGGGGTAGGTGAAGCAGTGGCAGAAGACGTATTTCTATGTCTCCAAGGTCGACCCCGAGTAGGACTTCGTCTGTCTGCCAGAGTGGGTGTCGGGTCCGCTTGCTGAGCCTCGCGACTCCCGGAGGACCCGGCCTGCCTCCCTCACGGAAGGCGCCTCCATCGTGTTGCGCCGTCTCTGGGAGCTGAGGGATGGCAAGGGCCTGGTCTTCGCGGATCTGCTGCTTACGCTCGCGGAGCATCGAGTGCTGCCGCTGCAGCGCCGCCCTCATCTGATCTATGACATGAGCGGGCGCCGGGACCCCAGCCGGACATGCACCAAGCCCCTACCATACAAGGAGGTAGCTAACCTGGTGAACCACATCTCCAACTGCAAGGTCTCCGACTCCGGCTGGGCCTTCGGCAAGCCGCCGTACAGCCGTAGCAACCAGCCGCCCGCAGTAAGTTCTTCAATCCTTTCTTTTTCTTTTTTTTTGTCCGGCAGCCATGGTCGTCTAATCGTGACGTCTTGTTCAGATCTTCCCCAGCCAGCCGGCCCGCCCCCTAGAGCCGGATCGCTCCCAAAGCGTCACGAGCGACCTCGATCTTGGGGCCGCCACCATGAAGGAGGAGGAGGTGACAGGCGGCGGGGGCCAGCCATTGGGCGGCCTGCCGGAAGGCGGCGTTGAGAGCTGGCCGGATGATGATGAGGAGGTGGAGGAGGCACCCGTCTGCGCCAACCAGTAGGCCGGGCCGTCTGGCACAGCCGGGGGTGGGAAACGGCGGTCCTCATCGGGGCCGTCTGGTGCCCCGACCAAGAAGCTCCGGCTGTTGACCGTCGCCACGAGGCGTCGGGAGGCGGCCGCTAGGGCGAATGCGCCGAAGATGCCCAAGGCCAGGCTGATTGTGTCCGGATAAGTGTTTTGCATCCCTCCTTTGTGTGATACTCATCTTTCTCAGCTGATCCCCTCTTGGTTGACTCCCCGTTTCTTGGGGATATCCACGCAGCGCGCCGCTTTCCCTCTCGCGGGTGCCAGCGAGCTCTGTTGTGGGAGGCTCGGATGCCCCTCCTGCGCCCCCTCGCGTGGAACCAGCCGCCGCCCTCCGGGAGGCGACGGAGAGGAAGGCGCGCGCGGAGCGCGAGGCCGCTGATCGTGAGCGAGCGGTGGCCGATGCCTCCGCCAGGGCGGAGGCTGAAGCCGCCAAGAAGGCCCAGGAAGATGCCGCCTGAGCCCGGGAGCGGGAAACGGGCCTCCAGCAGCTAGCGGGCCGCACCGTCCGCCCGGGGGCAGGTTCTACGGAGCCATCGGCCCAAGCGCCGGCTACTGATGAGCAGCCGGGGGGGGACTGCATCATCCTGGAGATGCGTGTGCCGCCCCCTGCGCCGCCGGCTGGGGAGCAGGGCAGCCGGCCAGCGGGGACGGAGGTGCCGCCAGCTGGGGGCGTGATGGTGTCTGGCCCGCAGCCGGTCCTCCGAGCCCCAGCCCGCCTGCGCCCTGCGAGGGCGGTCTCCGTGCCGCAGCAGGTGGAGGCCGGCGGGGCCAGCTCGTCCGCGCCGGAGAATGAGGCGACCAGCGCGGCGCCGTCAGGTTGGAGGCCCGGAGGTGGCGGCGCATGGATCGTCGCGTCGCGGGACGTCCTCGACCACTTCAACTCCTTGGGCAATGTCGTGCAGACGGCGGTGCAGGAGTTCGTGGCCACGCGGTCCTCCGTTCGGGTACGTGTGCTTCGTGTTCTTCTGTTTTTATTCCTTCAATTTCTTCTGTGGGAGCGCGTCAGCGCACCCACTGGGTGTAGTCCCCGAGTTCCGAGCCGGCTGCTGAGCAGGCGGCTTGGAACTCCAAAGTGTACGTCGTGGGCTGATCTTGTATCTTGTTGCAGGAGTACCACAACCTCCACGTGGCCTCCTACAACGCTCTGCACCAGGAGCTGGCGCAGCTGCAGGCAGCCTTGGCAGACAGCCAAGGTGAGTGCCTCCTCTTCTCCATGCGGGGGCGCGTCAGCGCACCCGCTGGGTGTAGTCCCCGAGTTCCGAGCCGGCTGCTGAGTAGGCAGCTTGGAACTCCAAGGATATCTTTTTGCCGCTGACATTTGTTGTTTTTCTTCCTCCCTTGCCAGCGGTCGCAGCCGACCTCCGCAGCCTGCTGGGCGAGGCCCAGTCGAAGCTGGCTGCTAAGGAGCGAGAGCATGGTCTTGCCGCTCAGGACCGCGACCGCCTGGCCAAGGAGCTGGCGGACCAGGCGGCAGCCCACAAGGTTGAGCTCGGGAAGATGTCGGATGCTGAGACACTTCCGCGGGCCGAATTCGAGACCGAGCACTCGAATTGGGCCGAGAAGGAGGCGGCTCTCCAAGAAGGCTACGTAGCCATTGGAGACATGGTTGACGGTGAGATGTCTACCCTTTCCACTTGTACTCGCCGTCTGTGACAGCCTTCTTCTAGTTTTGGCAGAGTTCTTCCCGGGCTACTCTGTGGCCGCCACCTAGGCCATCGAGGCCGAGCGTGATGCGAGGCGCCAAGCGGGCCGGGTGATGGCACCCAACGCGCCCAGGACCCCAGCCGAGGAGCTTCTTGCCATTCGGGTGCGTCTCCTGCCGGTCCATTGTCTGCTTCGCCGTCTGCAACGTGCTGGCGCCCAGGTCCTGGCCGCCCTCTGGCCAGGTGTGCCAGCACTCCCCACTCCACAGCGAGGGCTGGCACGCTGACCGCCCTGGAATTCATCAACAGCTGGTATCCTAGCCTGAGCCTTGAACAGCTGGTGACCTTCCGTGCGGAAGCTAAGGCTGAGCAGGCCGTGGTGCAGAAGGAGCTCGTCCAACACGCCGCCGCCCTTGCCGAGTACGCCGACACCTCCGTCTTCATCCCAGAGTTGGACGACAGGGGCCATGTGGTGCCGCCTGGCAACTTTGGGCTGGACCTGGCGGCGTCGGAGGAGCCGGACGAGGAGAACGCCTCTAGTGAAGGGGACGAGGAGGAGGAAGGCAGCAACGAGGAGACCAGCTCCCAGGAGGCGGATCCGTCTGCCAGCTGCCTGCCTGACCATTCCTCGACAAGCTGACCAGGTGTGGTGGCCCCGCCTGCCGCAGGAAGCGGCCAGACCGAGACCCACCAGGCGGCCCCCTCGGAAGCCGGCTCCATCGTGCCGCCTGCCCAAGCCTGCGTCTTAAGTTTTTTTTCTTTTGCATCTTCTGTTTCCTGTTTCTCTGTAAGACTTTGTAGGGTTAATCCGAACAATTCCACCCACTAGGTGTATCAGTAAGTTGTTACTGCAAGGTGGCCCTTGAGGCCTTTTGGATATAAATATTCTTTTTAGTGCTGCATGGTTTTTATGCAATTGTGCCGAGTCCTAGGATTAGCCCTGCCCTAGTTTCCTTGTGGCGATTTTCCTTTTGCCGTCTCCTTTAACTGTCGCCCTGCCAGCCAGACAGCCACTCTGTGGTTTTGTGGTTGGGTTAGGAACTTGGCTGTTTTCAGGGTAGGCAAGTATTCTGCCTTCTGGAAGGCGGCGCGGCTAAGCCCAGAACTGGCTGGCCGGCTGTTTGACAGCCGACTACTCGTGTGAGGGGCCGGCTTGCCCTATGTCTTTTTTCCTCAGCCATTTTTCATGTGGGCACCATTTCTTGCCTTTGGCTCCTGCTAGTCGGAAAGCCGCGTTCTGCGAGTCTGTGACTTGATGCAGGAGAGGGCTTGGATGCCATCACATTACTTGTCTGACAATTTAAGGAGAATTTCTTAGACATACGTCTAGGCGGCCAGTCCCCTGGCCGTCTGCTAGGCTCCGGTGCCGGACAAAGGAGTGAACAATAATCATTGACAAACATAATTCTTATCATATAGATAAAGGGTTGGGCAGTCCCCGAGAACTCCTCGGGGGTCCCAATGGTTCTCAAAATAACTTTAGATAGTGCGACACATACTGTCTTTCAGCTATAAAAGCGACGAAGTAGGTTTGCGTTCCATGGGTGCTCCGACTCCTTGCCTGAGTCGTCTCTCTTGCGTGCTCTTGGCTTCTGGGCATCAATGAGGTAATAGGCATCGTTGCCTAGTACCTTGCTGACGATGAACGGTCCTTCCCAAGGAGCCGAGAGCTTGTGCTGGCTGGCTATTCGCTGGATCAGCCGGAGCACAAGGTCCCCCTCGCGGAAGGAGCGTAGCTTGACTCGCCGGTTGTGATAGCGGCGGAGACCCTGCTGGTAGATGGTGGAGCGGCTGAGTGCTACCAGCCGGGCCTCCTCCAGTAGGTCTATGCCATCTTCGCATGCTTCTTTGGTTTCATCTTCCGTGTACATGGTGACACGAGGTGAGTCAAACTCAACATCCATTGGGATGACGGCCTCGGCCCCGTACATGCGGAAGAAAGGAGTGAAGCCGGTGGATTTGCTCGGAGTGGTTCTGAGGCTCCACAGGACAGACGGCAATTCTTTGATCCAGCAGTCGGCTGATCGCTCCAAAGGTTCGATCAGCCGGGGCTTGACGCCAGATAGGATAAGGCCGTTGGCGCGCTCGACTTGGCCGTTGGACTGTGGGTGGGCAACGGACGCTAGGTGTAGGATCGAAAGTATGTCTAGAGGGGGGGGGGGTGATTAGACTACTTATAAATATAAAAATTCTGCCTTTTGATAAAGAACAATTTTTAGGAGATTCACAATTATGATCAAGTTAAGTATCACCCTACACATGCAATTCTAGAGTATAGGCAGCGGAAAGTAAATTGCACATGTAGTAAAGAGAGGTGGAGAAGAGCAAACGCAATTTTGGAGACACGGTGATTTTTCCCGTGGTTCCGATAGGTGGTGCTATCGTACATCCACGTTGATGGAGACTTCAAACCACGGAGGGTAACGGCTGCGCGAGTCCACGGAGGGCTCCACCCACGAAGGGTCCACGAAGAAGCAACCTTGTCTATTCCATCATGGCCTACGCCCACGGAGGGCTAGCCTTACTCGGGGTAGATCTTCACGAAGTAGGCGATCTCCTTGCCCTTACAAACTTCTTGGTTCAACTCCACATCTCGATGACGGAGGCTCCAAAGCGACACCTAACCAATCTAGGAGGCACCACCCTCCAAAAGGTAATAGATGTTGTAGATGATGATGAACTCCCTGCTCTTGTGCTTCAAATGATAATCTCCCCAACACTCAACTCTCCTCACTGATTTGGCTGTGGTGGAAGAAAGGATTGAGTGGAAAGCAACTTGGGAAGGTTAGAGATCAAGTTTCATATGGTAGGAGTGGAGCAACTTGATCTCAACACAAGGGTAGGTAGTTCTCTTCTCAGAAATGTAAGGTAGGAGTGGTAGTACTTTCTGATGGATCTCTCCACGAATGAAGAGGGGGTGGAGGGGTATATATAGCCTCCACACAAAAATCCAACCGTTACACACATATTTGAGCAAACTCGGTGGGACGGAAGTGGACAACTCGGTGAGACCGAAAGTTCAAATAATGTGAACGTTGGGGTTTTCGGTGGGACCGAAAATACCATCTCGGTTAGTCCGATTTGAGCAAAGACAGGAGCATGCCAGTTTCGGTGGGACCGACTTCATCATCTCGGTGACACCGATTTGATGACAGAAGGTTACAGAAGCTTGGCAGCCCATGTTTCGGTGAAACCGATTTCAAACTCGGAATATCCGATTTTTCTAGGGTTTGGCTTATGGCTGAGGTGGTTCATCTCGGTGTGACTGAGTTTGGATAATCGGTGGGACCGAGATTACTTATGAGTGTATATGGCAGTGAAAGTTGCTGATAGTTCAGGAGTTGTATCACTAAGCACTTGAGCAACCAGATCATCAACATAACCTCATCCCCTTTTAATAGTATTGGCTTTTCCTATGGACTCAATGTGATCTTGGATCACTAAATCAAAAAAGGAGTCTTGAGCTTTTGCCAATGCTTGCCTTAGCATTTTGAGGGGTCCACTTCTTCAGACATTGCCATACCCATATCACTGAACTTCTCTGAAATGATTCTCAAGTAACTATTAGTTCAATGATATATATGTTGTTATTAATTGCCAAAACCACCCGGGGATTAGTTGCACTTTCAATCTCCCCCTTTTTGGTAATTGATGACAACATATAGATCAACGCTTCGACAAGAGATATAATCAATGAATAATATCGTCGCTTTGAGAAGTATGTGATAAGCAAGAGTTCCCCCTAAATTTGTGCATTATTTAAGATTTGCGTTGAATGCAAATGCACAATCGATTAGGTTCATGGGTCACTCTTCCATGTCACATACATCTTGGTGGAGCGCACAAAATGATAAGAATGAATAACATGCACCCAATCACCAAGACATGAGTAAATAGTCATACAAGATAGGAATAGCATATGATAAGCATTATGCACACATTAAAGCATAGTATGACCAAGCACTCATTAAGGTAGCATCAAACGGAGTATCAAGCACACTGAAAGTCTCGAAAACCAAAAGTATCTCAAAGAAACCGCAAAAGAATGAAAGAGCAAAAGCGCAAACAGCACTCTCTCTCTCGAAGCCCTATGATCTATACAATTTCTCCCCCTTGGGCAACAAGTTACCAAAAAGTTTGAAAAAGCATAGAGCTAAACGTCACTGTGGGCTCTGCTGGCGGCTCCCGTCTGGGTTGATGTCGGAGTGGATATGACTGCATCGGCGAAGACTTCAGCTGAAGTCTGTGCTGGAGGAGTGGACACTGGAGCTGTAGCTGGAGTAACTGCTGGAACTGTGGGAGGTGCTGAAGCTGTAGTCCTGGTGTCAGTCACTGGAATAGCAGCTGATCGGGATCCTCTGGGAATCGGAGCAGTCTGTCGATGAGAGTCCTGGACTAAGTCATCCTGCACAAGCTCTGCCTTGTCCTGCTTTGCTTCCTCCATGTCTGCCTCAAGCTTGTTGACGGTCACTTGAATTTCAGTCAGCTTCACGTCCAGAGCGTGGATCTTCTCATCAACAATCCTCTCTAAGCTCTCCTGAGACTGTTCAATGCTGGCCAAGCGTTGTTCAATCCTTTGAGTAGCTTCAAGAATCTGCTCTCCGAAACTCTTTGGTTTAGCTGCTGCTGCTGCTGCCTCTTTGTCAGCTTTGGCTTTCTTAGCAGCTTCGATCTTGGCTTGACCTTCAACAGATGTTGGATCCTCATCGTCCATCACAACAACATTGTCTTCATGCTCTGGCTGCAGTGGTAAGTGTTTCCTATCCAACAAGAATTTGCCCGTGCCAAACTTGGCATTGATAAGCATCTGAATCTGTGGGGCAAATCCACATGACCTTTTCTGGTCAGCTGCAGTCCTCTTAATGGTCTCTACCATTAAGTCCATCACCCTGAAAGGTGCCTTCTCATCAAGTATATGCAGCATGTTGATAGAATATCCTCTGATCATGCGATGATCTCCAGACTTGGGCATCACGGTATGCCTCAGAATAGTATTAGTGGTAGGTAAGCCTGCCTGGAGATGGTAGACTGAGCCGAGCTTCCATACTTCCAAATCTGCTGCGGGGATCTCCTTGTACATGTTCTTCATGGAATCATGATTCTTCTTTGGAATCCCATAGACATCAATATCATCTTCTCGTTGCACTGGAGCATTCAGAATTTCTGCCCATTCTTCAACAGAAGAAGAATACCTTTGACCTTCAGTCATCCAGGTGATCTTTCCATCAGGATAGAAGTGAGCTGTGGCATAGAATTGCATAATCATCTCATCGTTCCAACTGGTCAGCTTCTGACCTACAAACTCTGCAACTCCACATGCAGTGAAGCTTTCATGCACATGTGGAAAGAAATCTCTGTGCTCTTCGCTGTCAATGTACTCCCAGTCAACGTATCTGGTGTCTGCGACTATGGGCTTCTTGTCCATCAGCACAGTCTCATAGAAGTCCTGCTGCTCTCTGGTGTGAAATCTGGGATCTATAGCAGTTCTTCTCCTCACGGCATATGGGTCAGCTTGTCTCCATAGCCTGAGACCTCTATCTTTCCTTGCCTTCATATCCTCAGCTTGAGGATGAGCATCATTGTGAAGTGGCAGTTTTGGACGGGGTTTCAGCAACACTTGTCCTTCCTCATCAGACTCAGCTGGTGGCACATCACCCTTGTTCTTCTCAGATGCTGGAATATTTCTGGTAGTCCTCTTGGGCTTGGCAGCAGGCTTTGCTGGAGCTGCCTTAGCTTGAGCAGATTTCTTGGGCTTTGAAGTGGCTCCGGCCTTAATGGCATCACCCATGAGCTTCTGCTTCTGAGGAGCAGGCTGGGGTGCTTCTTCTTCTTCATCCTCGACTGCTGCATCTGCATGAGAATCAGTATACACTACCCTCTTTCTCTTGGAGGTTTTCTTCACTTTGCTTGCAGCTGGCTCTCCCAAATTTAGCTTCTTGGCTACAGTTGATTGCTTGACTTTGCTGGTGCCCTTCTTAGACTGCTGACCTTGTTGCTCTTTGGCAACAACCTTCCTCTTAGGCTTGGAGGTCACCTCTTCCTCAACAACGAAGTCTGAATCCTCATCATCGGAATTCTTCTCCTTTCTAGCTCTGGTGGCTGCAGGAGGCATGCCACTTGGAGTACTCCTCTCACCATCATCAAATGGACTACTAGTCTCAGGACTAGTGTCTGCCTCAGGAATGTCTGCAATAGGTGACTCTGACCTGTTCTGACTGTCACTGGCATCTGACATGGCTGACAACCTGTGAATAGATAAGGTATAGGCAGAGAAGAAGAGTTATCACAAACTGCATAAGTTTTTGCAAAAAAATGAGTTCAAATTCTAGTTTTAAGTTTTCACAGAAGACATTTCGGTCAAACCGAGTTTTGAGTTTCGGTGAATCCGAAGTGTTAAACAAGAGCTTTACACACCACTTTCGGTTTGACCGAAGTGGGTTTCGGTCCTGCCGATAACACTAGGGTTTCACAGAAATTACATTTCGGTCACACCGATTTGCACAACTCGGTTGGACCGAAGGGTGCAGTGCAATGGCCAGAGGCCAAATCGGTCACACCGAAATTCTAAAATCGGTTTTACCGAGATGTGTTCCGTGGAAACCTAACCCAAATAATTTTACTCGAATCTAGTTCAAACGAACCAATCTGGTGTAAAGGAAGATTTCAATCGTGGCAAGATATTGGGCAAACCAAACGTGCATTGAATCGGAGATGGGAGCACGAGTGGGATCAAGACTCACCCTAACTTGGTGGAGTCTCTCTACGGCGGCAACGGCGCGGAGGAGAAGTCCGTTGACGGCGATGGAGACCTGCGGCGAGGGCGCACAGGCGACGACGGCGACGATCCGGAGATCAAGGCGACGACAGCAGGGGATGTGGGAGCGAAAACATTTGAAGGAGTAATCAACGTGCGCTGCCCTTGGTATATATATCCCTTTGCTGTCGGTGGGACCGAGTTGAAAAACTCGGTGGCACCGAGATGGATAACTGCCAGGCAGTTATGCATTTCGGTCACGCCGAAAATTACAACTCGGTTTCACCGAGATGAAACCTAGACCAGTCTAAATGCTTTCGGTTTGACCGAGTTTGAGTGAGTTGGTCTGACCGAAATCACTTAGAAGGTTTTGGAGGTTAGCCCTTGATGGATCGGTGGCTCCGAGTGCTCCTCACTCGGAGGATCCGAAAATGACTTGTTCAAAGTTTGTGATTTAAGCATGAATAGAATTTGAGACAAGAAAGCATAGATAGCTAGGGGAGGTACTTAGGCATTCTTGTCCATCCATTTGGTCAGAAAAATCAAAACAACAAATGGATGTCCTCGAATGGATAAAATCATGCATTCAACATGCTCACACAATAAGATAGCAAATGAAATATGTGTCAAACATGCACAACCAAAACTCTAGCTACTAACACATAATTTGTCGATGACTAGGTCATCTTTATATGAGTATTTTGACTTAGGAGCCAAATGAGAACATTTGATCATAGGTCATACTCATCGTTTAAGCACAAGTGGGGTTACCACTTTTACATAAAGCATTGATGTGTTCACATCATTAGAAGATGCTTTAGCTAAATTTTTAGAGCAAAGCTCCCCCTAGATGTGAGAACCCCTTTTAAAGGGTCAAACTAACCTTGGGTTGTCGTAGAAGACTTCATGTAGATGTTGAAGATGTGGATGCTCAATGTTGATGAAGATCATCAAGAGTTGGGAGCTATCCTTTGGATTAGGGCACTTTCAATACCTACATGGGTTAGTCCCACAAGGAACAAACAAGGATATCCATGGACATAGATTGAAGTTCACAACAGATGATGTCCATGAAAGCAATGATTACCTTGTCCCTTGACTTACCAACAAGAGGGTTTGTGACTCCATGAACTAGTGCATGATGTGGAAGTTGATTGCACAAGTTCTTGCCAAAATGAATGTGAGTGAAGTATGTTGGCGGAGTCACCCTCATGAACTTTCTAGTTCTTCTTCTTCGGGATCCACATCATCTTGATGGGAATCCTTGGGGTTGTAGTTGAGCTTGACGAAGTAGAACTTGACGTTTCCTTGGGAACCCACATGACCATGGCTTGAGGTGCTTCAACGAATGCATCAATCTCCTCTTGAAGCTTGTCCTTGGCTTTTAGCCTGTGGTCTTGTGGTGGAAGGTCATCTTGAGCTTGTTCCACATTGGAAGAAGTAGGATCATACTTCTCCTTTTGAGAAACAAACTGTGGAGTAGGATATTGACCTTCTTCCCACTCAACACCTTCAGCGTTGAACTTTCGCTCAAAACCAATCCCTTGATTCTTCCGGTGCCTTCCTTGCTTGCGAACAATTTCCTCAAAGTTCTTGCTTCCGGCAAGACTCTTGTAGACACCTTTCTCTATGATCCCTTTCAATAAACTATTTTCTTGCTCAAGTGTAACTTGGCTTGAAACATTGTTAGTGGAATCAAGAGAACTACTAGAAGCAACAATATTAGATTTAACATGGTTATTGTTACTGCTAGAGGAAGAATTTTTCTTATGCTTGTCATGCTTAGTCTTAATGGGTGGCAAGAAATTAGACAAGAGAAGTCGTTTGGCAAGATATGAAGAACTCTTCTTTCGAAGATCATCATTGATCGCTTTTAGAAACTCATGTTCTTGCTCTAGAGTGAGCATCTCGAAGCGTAGCTTCTCATGAGATCTTAGGAGCTGTCTATGATCTTCTTGAGTTGTTTCATGAGCTAACTTAAGAGTGTTTAGTTCTTTAGTTAGACGCTCAATCTCCTTCATAGCATTGTCATTCGACTCTTCTCGACTATAAAGACTACTAGCATTTTCATCGTTACTAGGCTCACTAGATTTATCATGCAAGAGCTCATCTTCACTAAGCAAGTCATCCTCATCACTATTGAAGTCAATGAATTCAGGGTGTGATACCTTGCGGCCTTTAGCCATGAAGCATCTTCCAATTCCCTCATTTGGTGAATCAAATAAGTCGTAGGAGTTGGAGTTGGAGGATACGAGAGCAAGACCGGCAACACCTTCATCTTGACTGTAGTCGGAGTCGGAGTGATAGCTTCCATCGGATTGATTGTCGGAGTCGGAGCCGGAGACCCATTCACCTACATGAGCTTGATGTCTTCTTCTTGTGTAGCTCCTTGATGACTTGTCTTTCCTCTCCGAATCCTTGCTTCTCCGAGAGGGTCTTCGTTCATAACGATCATCTCTACTCCTTCTCTCTTTCCGAGGTGACTCATCTCTTGATCTTCTTCTTGGAGATTCTTCTCTTCTCTAGTGGGGAGCCGTACACTCATTTGAGTAGTGTCCGGGTCTTCCACAATTGTAGCAGTTTCTATCACGACTAGAAGATCTCTTTTCATCATATGATCTAGACTTTGAGCTTCTCTCTTTGCCTCTATACTTGTAGAATTTGTTGAAGTTCTTAACCATTAGGCTTATCTCTTCATTGGAAACTAACTTGTCACTTGAGGTTGTGGGAGCATCACTTGCAGCTTTGTAAGCACCACTTGACTTGTTGTGAAGCTCTTCCTTATCCTTAAGTGTCATCTCATGAGCAACAATTCTTCCAATGACTTCGGTTGGCTTGAGAGTCTTGTAGTTTGGCATCATTTGGATCAAAGTGCACACGGTGTCATACTTTCCATCCAAAGCTCTTAGAATCTTCTCGATGATGAATCGGTCGGTCATTTCTTCGCTTCCTAAGCCGGCAATCTCATTTGTGATGAGAGCAAGCCTAGAGTACATTTCAGCGACTCCTTCACCATCCTTCATCTTGAACTTGTCAAGTTGACCTTGAAGAATATCTAGCTTTGATTCCTTCACAGACTCGGTACCTTCGTGCATTTCAACCAAAGTATCCCAAATCTCTTTAGCATTCTCAAGACGGCTGATTTTGTTGAACTCCTCGGGACATAAGGCATTGAAGAGAATGTCACAAGCTTGAGCATTGTTCTGCAACATCCGTAATTCTTCCGGTGTAGCTTCGCGATCCGGAACTTTTCCTTCCTCGAAGAATTCACCTTGCATACCAACACAAATAATGCCCCATGCGGCTGGGTTATGACCAAGAATATGCATTTTCATTTTATGCTTCCAACTAACAAAATTTGTACCATCAAAGTAAGGACCTCTACGATAATTACCCTCACTAGATGCCATACTCTCCTAGGTTGTGAAACCAAGCTTATGGAGTCCAATGCAATGGAACCAAAACAATGGAGACCAACGCTCTGATACCACTTGTAGGATCGAAAGTATGTCTAGAGGGGGGGGTGATTAGACTACTTATAAATATAAAAATTCTCCCTTTTGATAAAGAACAGTTTTTGGCAGATTCACAATTATGATCAAGTTAAGTATCACCCTACACATGCAATTCTAGAGTATAGGCAGCGGAAAGTAAATTGCACATGTAGTAAAGAGAGGTGGAGAAGAGCAAACGCAATTTTGGAGATGCGGTGATTTTTCCCGTGGTTCCGATAGGTGGTGCTATCGTACATCCACGTTGATGGAGACTTCAACCCACGGAGGGTAACGGCTGCGCGAGTCCACGGAGGGCTCCACCCACGAAGGGTCCACGAAGAAGCAACCTTGTCTATTCCATCATGGCCTACGCCCACGGAGGGCTAGCCTTACTCGGGGTAGATCTTCACGAAGTAGGCGATCTCCTTGCCCTTACAAACTTCTTGGTTCAACTCCACATCTCGATGACGGAGGCTCCCAAGCGACACCTAACCAATCTAGGAGGCACCACCCTCCAAAAGGTAATAGATGTTGTAGATGATGATGAACTCCTTGCTCTTGTGCTTCAAATGATAATCTCCCCAACACTCAACTCTCCTCACTGATTTGGCTGTGGTGGAAGAAAGGATTGAGTGGAAAGCAACTTGGGAAGGTTAGAGATCAAGTTTCATATGGTAGGAGTGGAGCAACTTGATCTCAACACAAGGGTAGGTAGTTCTCTTCTCAGAAATGTAAGGTAGGAGTGGTAGTACTTTCTGATGGCTCTCTCCACGAATGAAGAGGGGGTGGAGGGGTATATATAGCCTCCACACAAAAATCCAACCGTTACACACATATTTGAGCAAACTCGGTGGGACCGAAGTGGACAACTCGGTGAGACCGAAGGTTCAAATAATGTGAACGTTGGGGTTTTCAGTGGGACCAAAAATACCATCTCGGTTAGTCCAATTTGAGCAAAGACAGGAGCATGCCAGTTTCGGTGGGACCGACTTCATCATCTCGGTGACACCGATTTGATGACAGAAGGTTACAGAAGCTTGGCAGCCCATGTTTCGGTGAAACCGATTTAAAACTCGGAATATCCGATTTTTCTAGGGTTTGGCTTATGGCTGAGGTGGTTCATCTCGGTGTGACTGAGTTTGGATAATCGGTGGGACCGAGATTACTTATGATTGTATATGGCAGTGAAAGTTGCTGATAGTTCAGGAGATGTATCACTAAGCACTTGAGCAACCAGATCATCAACATAACCTCATCCCCTTTTAATAGTATTGCCTTTTCCTATGGACTCAATGTGATCTTGGATCACTAAATCAAAAAAGGAGTCTTGAGCTTTTGCCAATGCTTGCCTTAGCATTTTGAGGGGTCCACTTCTTCAGTCATTGCCATACCCATATCACTGAACTTCTCTGAAATGATTCTCAAGTAACTATTAGTTCAATGATATATATGTTGTTATTAATTGCCAAAACCACCCGGGGATTAGTTGCACTTTCACTAGGTCTAGTCGGATGCCCTGTGTTGCACAGAAACGGGCAAGTGCGCCTTTGGCAAAATTTGTGCCATTGTCGGTGATGATGCTGTGCGGTATGCCATACCGGACTGTGATGTCTGCGATGAATGTCACAGCAGTTGGGCCATTGAGTTTCTTGATTGGTTTAGCTTCGATCCAGTTGGTGAATTTATCTATTGCCACGAGTAAATGTGTCAAGCCTCCTCTGGCTGTCTTGAAAGGGCCTACCATATCCAGGCCCCAGACGGCAAATGGCCAAGTGATCAAAATAATCTTGAGTGCAGAAGCCGACACTGAAGCGCTCGCAGCCGTTGCACTTTCTTACCAAATCTTTGGCATCGTCCAAAGCAGTCGACCAGAAGAAACCGTGGCGGAAAGCTTTGGCGACGAGGGACCTTGAGGCCGTGTGGTGGCCACATTCCCCTTGGTGAATGTCCTTTAGGATAGCCATCCCCTTTTCTGCTTCTACACAGCGCTGGAAGACGCCCGTTGCGCTTATTCTGACAAGCTCTTTGTTGACTATGGTGTATGCTGAAGCTCGGCGTTGAACTTGCCGTGCCAAAGTTTCTTCTGCTGGCAGCTCTCTTCTGAGCAGGAATGTGAGGATTGGCTGTGCCCAAGACGGCGTTGAGACTCCTGTTGCTTCGGCTAGAGAGACCAGGGTGGTTGGGCTGGGAGGCGGAGGGCTGGGCTGAGCCGTCTGCTGTGCATCCGAAGTCCCCGAGCCGTATGCCAGAACCGGCGCTTCCTAGCCGCCTACTGGAGCGGTCCCCGGGCCAGGAACCGGCGCGGCTACAGGTGGTCCGTCTGTTGGAGTTGGAGTGTCAAGGCCGCCTGCTGGAGCAGTCTCTGGGCCGACTTCTGAAGCTGCGAGGCCGCCTGCTCCAGGGTCGGCTGGTATGAAGATTGACTCCGACTCTTGTGAAGGCTTGATAGACGGCTTGCGCAGGCATTGAAGAGATACGCCGGCTGGTATTGCTTGGCGGGTGGAGCCGATTCATGCCAAGGTGTCGGCTTGCATGTTGTCGGCTCATGGTACGTGGAGGAACTCGCAGCCATCAAAGTGTCCACTGATCTGCTGGACTGGGAAGCGATAGCTTGCCATATTTGCGTCCTTGGCGTCCTAGTCCCCAGACGACTGCTGGACAACCAAGTCTGAGTCACCATAGCACAGCACTCGGCGGATGCCAATCTCCTTGGCCATCCGGAGCCCGTGGATAAGTGCCTCATACTCGGCCACGTTGTTGGAGGCGGCGAAGTGGATCTGCAGGGTATACTTGAGCTTGTCGCCTTTGGGGGAGGTGAGGACAACGCCGGCTCCTAGGCCGGTGCGCATCTTTGACCCGTCGAAGTGCATCCGTCAATGGGTTGAGTCTGGAACAGGCGGCATGTACTGGGTTTCGGCCCAGTCGACGAGGAAGTCGGCCAATGCTTGTGACTTGATGGTGGTGCGCGGCTGGTAGAAGATGGTGAAGGGGGCTAGCTCTATGGCCCACTTGGCCACTCTTCCTGAGGCATCTCTGTTGCCCATGATCTCAGCAAGCAGGGCCATGCAGACGACCGTGACAGAATGCTCTTGGAAGTACTGCTTGAGTTTCTTGGCGGTGAAGTACACGCCGTAGCACATCTTCTGGTAGTAAGGGTAGTTCTGCTTGGACGCTGACAGCACTTCGCTCAAGTAGTAGACGGGCCCCTGGACGGGCAAGGCTCTGCCGTCCTCTAGGTGCTCGACCACAATGACAGTGCTGACCACCCGGCTGATGGCGGCTATGTACAGGAACATGGGTTCCTTGTCTGTTGGCGCCGCCAGGACAGGCGGGATGGACAACAGTCTCTTGAGCTGCTAGAAAGCTTCGTCTGCCTGGTCGTTCCACTCGAAGCACGGGGTCTTCTTCATCAGTTGGTACAGGGGGAGTGCCTTTTCTCCCAGCCGGCTGATGAAACGGCTGAGAGATGCCAGGCACCCCGTGAATCTTTGGACATCTCGCACACAGGTCGGCCGCTCCATTCTCTCAATGGCCTTGATCTTCGCCGGGTTGCACTCGATGCCGCGTTCGGATACCAGGAAGCCATGGAGTTGGCCGGCTGGTACCCCGAAGACGCATTTCTCCGGGTTTAGCTTAATCCGAAAGCGGCGCAGGTTCTCAAATGTCTCTTGGAGATCCTCCAAAAGGGTTCCTCTCTTCTCCGTCTTCACCAAGATATCATCCACGTAAACATTGGCGTTTCTGCCAAGCTGCTTGAGGAGGCACTTCTGCATGCAACGCTGAAAGGTGGCATCGGCATTTCTCAAGCCGAACATCATGGTCAGGTAGCAGAAGGCCCCAAATGGCGTGAGGAAGGCGGTCTTTAGGCGATCAGCTGGATCAAGCTTGATTTGGTGGTACCCAGAATAAGCATCAAGGAAAGACAGCAGCTCGTATCCGGCTGTGGAGTCGGTCACTTGATCTATTCGCGGTAGAGCAAACAGATCTTTAGGACAAGCTTTGTTGAGGCTGGTGTAATCAATGCACATGCACCATTTGTTGTTGTTCTTTAGCACTAGGAATGGATTCGCAAGCCACTCGGGGTAAAAGACTTCCATGATGAAGCCGGCTGCTAGCAGGCGGGCAACTTCTTCCCCAACGACTCTTCTCTTCTCTTTTGACAGGTGGCGCGGCGGCTGTCTGACAGGCTTTGCATCTTCTCTCACGTGTAGTTTGTGCTCGGCAAAATCCGTTGGGACACCCGGCATGTCTTTGGGGGACCATGCAAAGATATCCCGATTCTCACGGAGGAAATCGACGAGCTCGCTTTCCTATTTGCTGTCTAGGTTTGACCCTATGACAGTAAATCGCTCCGGGTGAGATGGTTCCAATGCAATCTTCTTTGTCTCCTTGGCTGGCTGAAACGAGCCTTGCGGCTCCGCCTCCCTGGGATCGGCTGGTACGGTCGGCTTCTTGCAAGCCATTGCCACCAGCCGCTCCAGACGGCGCTTTTCCTCAGCTATGACAAGGGACTCTGCCAGGCGGCTGCTGGCTGTTGCGCATGCAATGGACCTCTCGTAGTCCCCGGCTATGGTGATAATTCCTTTGGGGCCCGACATCTTCATCTTGAGGTAGGCATAATGGGGTACTGCCATGAATTTTGCAAGAGCTGGCCGGCCCAAGATCATATGATAGGGACTTTCCAGGTTCACGACTTCAAACCAGACCGGCTCCCTCCGGAAATGCATCTTGTCACCAAACAGGACATCGACCCTGGACTTGCCGATTGGTGAGCAAGAGAGGCCTAGCACAATGCCATGGAACACGGTCCTGGTAGGCTGAGGTTGCTTTTCTTTGATGCCTAACTTCTCCATAGTGTCATGGTACATGATGTTGATGCTGCTGCCGTCGTCTACCAGCACCCGGGAGAAACGACAAGCCCGCCTGTCAGTGGACAGAGTGGCATCCAGGACCAAGGCATAGGCCCCTGACGATGGCATGATAGCCGGGTGATAGGCCTCTCAGACCAATGCATGAATTCTGAGTCCTTGAAGGCAACAGTGTTGACTTCTCTGCGTTGTTGGCGCCGGCTGTGCCTATCATCCGTCTGGCTGGTGAAGACAACATAGGCTCCGTTTTCTTCTGGGAACTCGTCCTGGACCTGGCCGCCGTGGCGGGCAGCCAGCTGATTAGGAGGCGGGGCCGACTGCCCAGCAGACGGCGGTGGCAGAGCTTCTCCCCTTGCAATTCTTGTGAGCCAATGACACTTTCGCGTTGTGTGGTTGGAAGGCTTCGCGCCACTGTGGAACTTGCAGGGGGCGTCCAGAGCTTTGTCAAAGGAGAAAGCCGGCTGCCAGATTGGTTTGCCGCCCTTCTGGCGCTTGGTCCTGCTTGAGCTTCTGGCTGTTGGCCATCGACTGCTGCCACCAGCCGGCTGTTGGCAGCCGGCGCGTGGGCCTTGCGCTTCTGGTCGCTTGTCTGCTGGCGCCGGCTGGACTCTCCTGCCGGCGTCTTGGAAGTTGGAGGAGTCATCTTGCCAGAAGCATCCACTTGCAGCTCGGTCTTCATGGAGGAGTCGACGGTGGCGTACTTGTCTGCTATGCTTAGCAGTTCAACCAACGTGGCTGGCTCGTCACAAAGGAGCATGTGCTTGAGTAATGTGCCCTCTCTGCACCCGGCCGTGAAATACTCGATGGCTTGCACCTCATGCACTCCTTCACAAGAGTTTCGCAACTCTGCCCAGCACGTCAGAAAATCGCGGGCCGACTCGTCTGGGCCTTGGACACACAGGGAGAGCTGACGCGACTTGGGAGGACGCTTGTAGGTGCTGGTGAAGTTGCGGGTGAAGGCATCGGTGAAGTCCAGCCAGCCGTTGATGCTATTGGGTTTGAGGCTGGTCAACCAGGTCCGAGCCGTGCTCTGGAGCATAAGGGGCACGTACTTCACCACAACACGTCTGTTGCCGGTAGCAATGCTGACAGCTATGGAGTAGTCCACCAACCAGTCCTCTGGTTTCACTGATCCGTTGTACTTGGGGGTGTCTCTGGGGAGCGAGAAGCCCTTGGGAAAAGGCTCATTGCGGATGCGAGGGCCAAAACGAGCCGGACCGAGGTCATCTTCTTCTTCAACCGTCTGGGACCGAGCCAGATGGTCCAGGTGGTGGCGGGCATCGTTCTGCCCAACCCCCTTGCGGCGGCCCAAACGGCCCACCAGAGAGGGATGGTCAACAGGCGGAGGAGACACGCGCCTCTCCCGCCGGGGAGGAGGCGGATGTTCCCCTTGCCGTTCTACGGCCCTTGGACGGCCGTCTTCGTCACGCTCAATGGTGACGCATGTCTGCCGGCTGCGGCTGGCAGCACGCTCTAAGTCTCGCAGGTTGGTGGCGCCAACTGTTGGAGAGCGAGACGTGGCTCCTTGCTCCCGCCGAAAAGGGCGCTTGTGTGTGTGCACGCCGGCCTCTCATACCCGGCGACGGGCCTCCTGCTGCGTGGCAGCAGCGTCGAGGAGCTGGCGGGCACGATGAGTCATGCAACGAACCTTGTCTCCCTCCAAGTGGCCCATCTTATCGACTGCCGCCTGGGCAGCCCTTAGGTTCTCCGACGGAGTGAGGTACACAGGCCGCGGGCCCCCCCAACATGTCTGCTAGCAGCCCACTGCGATCGCGGACGGCGCCGGCTCGACTAGGCTCGCCAGTAGCTGGCGTGCCACAGATGGCACGGTCCATCTCGCGGCGGTAAGCTACGGTGAGGCGTCTGGAGGCAGCCAGTTTGTTGGCGTTGTCGAGAAGCGAAACGTGAAGGAAATATGCCCTAGAGGCAATAATAAAGATGTTATTTGTATTTTCTTATATCATGATAAATGTCTTTTATTCATGCTAGAATTGTATTAACCGGAAACTTGATACATGTGTGAATACATAGACAAAACAGTATGTCCATAGTATGCCTCTACTAGACTAGCTCATTGGTCAAAGATGGCTATGTTTCCTAGCCATAGACATGAGTTGTCATTTGATCAATGGGATCACATCATTAGGAGAATGATGTGATGGACTAGACCCATCCATTAGCTTAGCACTATGATCATTTAGTTTTACTGCTATTGCTTACTTCATGACTTATACATGTTCCTATGACTATGAGATTATGCAACTCCCGAATACCGTAGGAACACCTTGTGTGCTATCAAACGTCACAACGTAACTGGGTGATCATAGAGATGCTCTACAAGTGTCTCTGAAAGTATTAGTGGTGTTGGCATAGATCAAGACTAGGATTTGTCACTCCGAGTGTCGGAGAGGTATCTCTGGGCCCTCTCGGTAATGCACATCATAATAAGCCTTGCAAGAAAATAACTAATGAGTTAGTCACGAGATGATGTATTACGGAACGAGTAAAGAGACTTGCCGGTAACGAGATTGAACAAGGTATAGAGATACCGACGATCGAATCTCGGGCAAGTAACATACCGATGACAAAAGGAACAACGTATGTTGTTATGCGGTTTGACCGATAAAGATCTTCGTAGAATATGTAGGAACCAATATGAGCATCCAGGTTCCGCTATTGGTTATTGACCAAAAGTGGCACTAAATTACAGAGACAGGCATCCGTGACCCAGCAACGAACGTGTCGGTCATCAACGTATGAACCCAAGTCGTAGCAAGCTACAAGGACTTAAAGGAACAACGCGTGACATTTCCCCTAAGGGACAGACACAGGAACGAAGAAGGACACATGCCGGTCAGCCTAAGTGTTCCGGAGCAGTAGCAAGCTACCAAGGCTCAGTGGAAACACTAGGAGACATTTCCCTATAAGATAGGCTACCAAGGGTAAACAACTAGGTATCGGATCCCACACATACCAAGCATTTCAATAACATACACACAATATGCTCAATATGTGCAAATACAACATGGCATCACAACAAGACTCTAATAAACAAAGTATTTATTCATTAGGCTCTGAAGAGCCAAGTATTACAAGCATGGGTCTCACGACCCAACATTCAGAGCATACAAGCAACAAGCGGAAGCACTACATGTCTGAGTACAGACATCTACAAATGAAAAGGGCTGAAAAGCCTGACTATCTTCAACACTCGTCCAAGATCGTAGCTGAGGTATCAAGCTACTTGTCGAAGTCCAAGCGGAACTACTAGTGAGACATCAATCCTATCTGCAAAACATAAATTAAGCAAACATGAGTACAAAGGTACTCAGCAAGACTTACATCAGATCCTATCATACATGCACTTGTATCAAGAAGGCATAGTGGGGTTTAGTTGCAGCAAGCCAGCTTTGACTTAGTGGCTATCCTATTCTACGATTGCTGGTAACTCTTTTGAGGTGGCGCACACGAGTCTACTAAGCACCACACAATACACCACTATGGATTCATCCCCGTCTCCCTACGAGAAGGCCATCCATAGCACTCACACTTGTCTTGAGTATTTTAGAGTATCCACTTCAAGTTGTCTATGTACCACGTAAGCATCCAAGAAGTCCATATCCGCGGACCCGGCTATTCGAATAGATTATGATAACCCTGCAGGGGTGTACTTCTTCACACACGCTCTCGCCACTTACCGCCAGGTACACGTCATGTATCTCGGCAACCTTCAAGCGAAAGCATGGCGAGGGTGTCGGCCACGACCTGACTAACCACACAAGTCTCTCGTCCAGGTTTATCACCTATTCGGGTTCCATCCGCAAGGGAGTCTGGCCGAGGTTTCCATCACGGACCCAAACGATGTGTACAGGGTTCCCGAGCCCACCATCCGGGTGCCACTCGGTACACCGGGCCACGTGTGCCTAGTCTGTCCCAAGCCCACCCTGCCGGGTGCCACCTGGTAGAGAAATAACACTACCTACAAACGCCAGAAACTAGTTGCAACTCCTGGACAGAGATCATGTTGATTAATAAGTCGAGAGGGGTCGAGTTACCGGAACCCAATGTGTGCTAGTAGCTGATCATTGGACAACATACACAGAACTCAGTTCTTAGGGACGGTTCCAGTGAGACAACCCACCATGTACTCCTACATGGCCTCTCACCACTACCTTTACCAAATCGTGTTCACACACTTAACCCTCAGCATCAGAACATATCATTTCACTCTAATTAATTCCCGATGAATCAGACCTGACACACTCTAAGCAATAGCAAGCAAGGCATGGTAAGATCACATCATGGCTTCAATCAACTCCTACACATGCTAGTGGGTTTCAACTATTTACTGTGGAAAGACAGGTCATGCAGAGGAATGGGTTCAACTACCGCAGCATAAAGTAGCAGTTGAAATCGTTGTTGTCCTTAAGCAATAACAGGGAGCAGGAGCGAGAGAGGGATTGTATCGGAATGAACAAGGGGGTTTGCTTGCCTGGTAAAACAACGTGCAGAACACTGCTCCTCTGACAGGTACTCTGGATCGATCTCCGGAGCTGAACCTATCGAGAAGAACGGTGCCGACAATCAAACTCAAGCATATGCAACAATATGATGCATGAATATAGCATGAAGTTATGATGTTGTTTGGGCTAGTGCAACTAGCATTCAATTTGAAAGAAGTCCATTTGAACCAAGGGTTCAAATGCAATTTTAAAATAAGCATTCTAAATGCCAAATATGTGTTTTCAAATAAACAGTAGGTTTAACTTCATTTGTCATGCATGAAAATGGTACAGATAGATAGATTGAATTTTTCTGATAATTTTTCATATATAAATTATTTCATTCTGAGCTACGGTTGAATTTCTATGATTTTTTGAAGTTTAGGCCAAATTCTGAAATAAATAAATCATTTAAGATTTATTTAAAAACCAGAACTGGATTACTGCGTCAGCATGACACAGGCATGACGTCAGCAGGTCAAAGGGGCTGTCCAGAGTCAAACCTGATAGTGGGGTCCCACTGGTCAGTGACTCAGTTAAATAACTAAAGTTTAAAACTAAACTAATTAGACAAGGGCCCACATGTCAGTGTCTAATTAGATTAATGTCAGTAATTAAAAGTTAATTAAACCCTAAACTAAAAATTAGTCAAAGGTGGCCCCACATGTCATAGGCTCAGGGAAGTCAAACCCAGTGGGTTTGGGTCAAATCCCACCGACGGTTAGCTGCCGGCGAGGCCGAATGCGGCGGAGGGCGTCGGAAACTCGCCTCCGTCGACCATTCGAGCGGCGGAAGGCAGCTACGGGATGCGCAGCCTCTTGCGCATCCAACGCGCTAGGTGGCAGCAGCTGGAGCGGCCGGAATCGTCGCCGGCGTCGAGCCCAGCGGCGGCCGGAGTTCGGGCCTCGTCGGTTTAGGTGCTGCGGTGCACGTGAAGGCGAGGGAGTGGATGCGTTAGACTCCTGGGAGCTTCCTGAGCATGAAGACGTGCTCCGTTGTGAGCTCGTGCGGCTGTGGCCACGGCTACACCATGGCCGGCGGCGAGAAGCTTTCGGCCGCGGGAGGAATCGGGGCTAGGGGACGGGCGCGAGCACGAGAGAAGAGGGGAAAGGTAGAGGAGCTCACGACGAACTTGATGGCGTCGTCAGCGAGCTCGGGGACGCGTCGGAGCGGGCGCATGGTCGCCGGCGATCTTCACGGCCGCAGGTTGAAGACGAGGTCGTCGACGGCGCTCCAGGGGCTTCTGGCGTCGGGCAGCTTGGCGAGGAGAAGGAGAGGAATGGGGCGGAGCTTCTGGGCACTCCGGTGAGGCGAGAGGGGGACGGTGGCCACGACTACGGCGAGCGGCGGCGACGGTGGCGTTCGGGCGTTCGCAAGGAGGAGCACTAGGAGAGGGGGAACGGAACCGAGGGGGAGTGAGAGGGTCCAGGGGTGCGTGGCGTCGTCCAGGGGCTGCTAGGCGCGTCGGCAGCGGCGGGAAGCAGGAGGTGGCGCGGCGCGTGGCCGGCGCGCGACGAGCACATGCTCGTCCTTCTGTCGAGGAGGAAGACGACAGGGAGGAGCGGGTTGGGCTGGCCAGCTGGGCCGGCCAGGCCGTGCTGTGCTGGGCCAGCACAGGTAAGCCTGCCCTTTTTATTTTTCTTTTCTATTTTCTTCTGACATTTGTTTTGATTTAATTTCTAAACTAAATCATTTATTTTCTTCTGAGAATTTATTTTGCAGGGACCTAGGAATTAACCCAAACCCCTAAAAATAAAGAACCAGAATTTTGGACATATATAAAATATATAATATATATATATCCAAGCAAAAATAGCTATTGCATTAATTCCAAATGCCCAAAACAAATGCTTATGGGCTTCTAATAATATTGGTTTGATTTTTATCTCTGACCAATATTTTTAGAGGGCCACATGAACATTTTCTTGGACCTTTTTGGAGCAACTTTTATTTGGGTCATTTTCAATAGGGTTTCTGAGGGTTTCACAAATCCTCATTTCAATTTCATTTGAAATTTAAACATGATGCAAACCACAAGAACTAACCTAGTGCATACCAGAACTAGGGTTGTGACAACTCGCCTCCACTCGAAAGAATCTCGTCCCGAGATTCAGGAGTAGGCGGAAAGAAGGTGGGGTACTCCAGTCGGAGACGATCTTCTCGCTCCCAAGTAGCTTCTCTCTCGGAATGATGGGACCACTGAACTTTGAGAAACTTGATGTTATGACGTCGAGTGACACGCTCTGCTTGATCCAGAATGCGAACGGGATACTCTCGATATGTGAGGTTATCTTGGAGGTCAAGCGTTTCGTGGTCCACTCCGCGGATGGGATCCGAGAAGCAACGCCTGAGTTGAGAGACGTGGAAGACATCATGAACTCGAGAAAGATGTGGGGGTAGTTCCAATTGGTAGGCAACCTCTCCTCGTTTAGCAAGAATGCGAAAAGGACCAATGTAACGAGGAGCCAACTTGCCCTTGATACCGAAACGATGGGTACCCTTCGAAGGAGTAACCCGAAGATAAACTTCGTCACCAATCTCGTAAGCCACTTCCTTATGATGACGATCATACTGGCTCTTTTGACGAGACTGGGCTGATTTCAAATTCTCACGAATGATACGAACTTGCTCTTCTACTTCCTGGATCATATCCGGTCCAAAGAATTGTCTTTCACCGGTTTCTGACCAGTTCAAAGGTGTTCGACATCTTCGTCCATAGAGTATTTCAAAAGGAGCTTGTTTGAGACTAGATTGATAGCTATTGTTGTAAGCAAACTCGGCGAAAGGAAGACATTTCTCCCAATCCATACCGAATGAGATAACGCAAGCTCTAAGCATGTCTTGGAGAATTTGGTTAACCCGTTCCACTTGACCACTTGACTGAGGGTGGAAAGAGGTACTGAAAGAAAGATGGGTGCCCATGGCAGTCTGGAAACTCTCCCAGAAATGAGAAGTGAAAAGACTACCACGGTCTGAATTGATCTCTAGTGGAACACCATGAAGTGACACTATTCGAGAAATATACAAGTCAGCAAGCTGGCTAGCAGTGATACTCTCTCGAACAGGTAGGAAGTGAGCCACTTTGGAGAGACGATCAATGACTAAGAAGATAGCATTATTCCCTCTCTTGGTCCTGGGAAAGCCGGTGATGAAGTCCATACCAACTTTAACCTATTTCCACTCAGGAATAGCTAGAGGCTGAAGGGTGCCAGCAGGTCTTTGATGTTCTGCCTTAACGCGACGACAAACGTCACATTTAGCAATGAACTCAGCAATTTCTCTCTTCATCCTAGTCCACCAGAACCTCTGGCGTAGGTCCTGATACATATTAGTACTACCGGGATGAATCGTGAGAGGAGATTCATGAGCCTCCTTAAGGATCAATTGCCGAAGATGTTGCTTCTTGGGAACCACCAGCCGGTTTTGGAAGAGAACAACACCTCGATCATCCATAGAGAAACATCCACCAACTCCCTTTTTAATGTTTCTCTTGATCCGGGTAATTCCGGTATCATGCTTTTGGGCTTCTATGATATGATCCACAAGAGTAGGTTTCGCCACCAAAGTTGAAAGGAATCCGTGAGGAGCAATGTGAAGGTTAAGCTTACATAGTTCCTCATGGAGAAGTGGTTGGCCCTGCTGCAACATGAGATTGTTGCAATAGGTCTTACGACTTAGTGCATCAGCCATGACATTTCCCTTGCCTGGGGTGTAGGTAATTCCTAAGTCGTAATCTGAGATCAACTCCAACCAACGTCTTTGCCTAAGGTTCAAATCTGGTTGGGTGAAGATATACTTGAGACTTTGGTGATTGGTGTAGATCTCGCAACAATTACCAAGGAGGTAATGCCGCCAGGTCTTAAGTGCATAGACTACAGCTGCAAGCTCTAGATCATGTGTAGGATAATTCTCCTCATGTGGATGCAACTGTCGAGATGCATAGGCAATCACACGACGATCATGCATAAGAATGCAACCTAGTCCCTGTCGTGAGGCATCACAGTAGATAACAAATTCCTTAGTGAAATCCGGTGGCACAAGTATGGGAGCAGAGGTCAGACGTCTTTTCAGTTCCTGAAAACTGTGCTCACACTGTGGGGACCACTCAAACTTTTTATCTTTCTTAAGAAGTTCTGTGAGAGGTTTGGCCACTTTCGAGAAGTTTTCAACAAAGCGGCGACAATAGCTGGCTAGACCAAGGAAACTCCTAACTTGTTTAACTGTTTCAGGCGGAGTCCAATCAAGGACGGCCTGAACTCTCTCAGGATTGACAGCAATGCCCTTCCCTGAGATTACGTGGCCGAGATAGGTCACTTCTGGCAACCAAAATTCGCACTTGGAGAACTTGGCATAAAGGCGGTGCTCTCTGAGTTTTTCTAGAACAAGTCTAAGATGTTCGGCATGCTCTTCCTCGTTCTTCGAGTAAATAAGAATATCATCGAGGTAAACCACGACGAACTTATCCAAATACTCCATGAAGATCGAGTTCATCAAGCGGGAGAAAGTGGCTGGAGCATTGGTTAGACCGAAAGACATGACGGTGTACTCGTACTGGCCATAACGAGTGACAAAGGCCGTCTTAGGAATGTCTCCGTTTTTAATTTTGATTTGATGGTAGCCTAACCTCAAATCCATTTTGGAGAAGACTGAGGATCCTGCGAGCTGATCATACAGGTCGTTGATCCTAGGGAGCGGATACTTGTTCTTTATCGTGACCAAATTAACGGGACGATAATCTACAACCATCCGTTCCGTGCCATCCTTCTTCTTGACGAAGAGGACGGGACAAGCCCAAGGAGAAGAACTAGGACGAATAAAACCCTTTTGCAAGGACTCATCAAGTTGTTTCTTAAGCTCAGCTAGTTCTAGGGGTGCCATCTTATACGGTCTCCTAGAAATTGGAACAGTTCCTGGGATAAGATCTATGACGAACTCTACATCCCTATCAGGTGGAACACCTGGTAGTTCTTCTGGAAAGACATCCGGAAAGTCTCGGACTACCGGGATATCTTCAAGGTCTGGGAGAGGGCTGGCATTAAGCGAATAGAGTTGACGCTTTGCAACTCTAGTGGAGACAGTGACTATCTTGCCAGATGGGTGTGTAAGCTGAACAGATCTAGTGTAACAATCGATCTTGGCATGATGAGCTGTCATCCAGTCCATACCCAAGATGATGTTAATATCTGAAGACTTGAGGGCTATGAGTGTGGCAAGGAATACAAGTCTGTCAACAAGGATTCCATTAACATGGCTTATTCTAGTAGTTTGCCATCTAGACCCCGGGGTTTGGATTTCAAGCGGAGTTGGCATGTCACAAAATGACATGTCATGCAAACGAGCATAGCCTTCAGAGACGAAGGAGTGAGATGCTCCGGTATCGAACAGAACCGAAGCCGGATGGCAATTGACATGGAGTGTACCAAGAACGACATTTGGATCATCATGAGCGTCTTTAGCTGAGACATGATGCACACGTCCATGTTTAGTGGGAGCTGGATTGGCAATGATAGTCTTGCGTGGTGTCTTACTACGAGGAACATACTTCTCGGGCTGGGGTGGAGCAAGACTGGCCTGAGAACAGTCACGTGCATAGTGTCCTGGCTTTCCGCATGTAAAGCAAGTCCCTGAGGTAGGTCGTGGACCCGCATTGACAAGAGGTTTGCCAATAGGCTTGGGTGGAGCATAGGACTGAGCTGGATAAGGTACCACACAAGATGGCCTCGGAGGATAAGTGGGTGGAAGAACAGAGTTCGGAACCCAAATCCGGCGCTTCTGGGAACTAGTACCGGAGGAAGATGCCAAATCAAGGGTGTGCTTACGAGACTCCTCGTAAGTGAGTTGAGCTGTCTCTGCATTGATGGCCTTGTTCACAATAGCCTGGAATGTGTTGCAATGATGCAAGTGGAGATCACGACGTAGTTTGGGGTTGAGACCCTTCCGGAACCTAGCCTGCTGCTTGGCGTCCGTGGACACTTCTTCTGTGGCATAGCGGGCGAGGTTCTCAAACTCTCGACTATAAGCATCAACAGCCATCTTAGCTTGTATAAGACTACAGAACTCTTCTCTCTTGCGATCGATGAGGGCTTGAGGGATATGATGTTCACGAAAAGCCTCGGCGAAATCTCTCCAGGTAGGAAACTGGCCAGCTGGAATCATGGCCTCATAGTTCTGCCACCAAAAACTAGCAGGACCTTCCAAGCGATAAGTGGCATAGATGACCTTGTCATCTTCAGCTACGTTTGCAGAATGCAGCTTGTGAGTGATACTACGGAGCCAGTCATCTGCGTCGAGTTGCTCAATGGGATGATGGAAGGTGGGTGGTTTTAGACGAATGAAGTCATGGATGGTTGCTGATTCCTTGCACTGATGTGCGGTGTTTTCCTCAATACGTGCCAACAAGCGGTTAGACTCACGCTTGTTTCTCTCCATCTCTAACATTAACTCCGCCAACGAAGGCTGGTCGGGAGGATCCTCCTTATCCCTACCACCTCCGTGGTTCTGTCTACGAGCAGCTGAGCTTCGCTTAACTGAAGACATCCTGAGAAGCGAAACCGAAGACGGAAACATCAACAACCTAGGATGCAAAATGGTAGAACAAGGATTTAGTATCTCTCGAACTATTAGGATAATTCCGGCAGCATAATGGCAGTAAAATGCTCAGAATGAGACATCCTGCTAACAAAGGGTAGTTCAACATCTCAACATCATCACTCAAGGTACTGTGATAGTACTGCACAACTTCACCGGAAGAACTTGAAAACAGGAGTAGGACTCTGATCAACCAATCCTAAGGGACTACGGAGTAGTAACTCGTGATCCTGATAGACGGAAAAGATAGCCTAGTTTCTTAACCCCGTAGGAAAGGTAAGATGACTCAGATCAGAAGACATGAGGTAAAAGGAGTAAAAAGAGCGTTACGTTCCCTTCCACAATCAATTCCCTTATATAACTAAGGAATTTCTAGACTCAACTTCGACCAGTTTGGCTTGGTAATCCTACAGGCAGTCAGGCTCTGATACCAACGCTGTCGGGACCCCGATCCTAAGTCACACCGATCTAGCATGTAACACACCATATCACTTTGCAGCCTCACGCACGGTATCCCCACGGGTGCCACCTTACCTGGCCCGGGACCGTTTGCGCATTTTGGCTCACGTATATGATTGTGTCGCTAGCATCCATATGACAGAGAACCCGGGCCGACATGACCAGTTATAAACCAAAAGTGGCACAAAATTACAGAGACAGGCATCCGTGACCCAGCAACGAACGTGTCGATCATCAACGTATGAACCCAAGTCGTAGCAAGCTACAAGGACTTAAAGGAACAACGCGTGACATTTCCCCTAAGGGACAGACACAGGAACGAAGAAGGACACATGCCGGTCAGCCTAAGTGTTCCGGAGCAGTAGCAAGCTACCAAGGCTCAGTGGAAACACTAGGAGACATTTCCCTGTAAGATAGGCTACCAAGGGTAAACAACTAGGTGTCGGATCCCACACATACCAAGCATTTCAATAACATACACACAATATGCTCAATATGTGCAAATACAACATGGCATCACAACAAGACTCTAATAAACAAAGTATTTATTCATTAGGCTCTGAAGAGCCAAGTATTACAAGCATGGGTCTCACGACCCAACATTCAGAGCATACAAGCAACAAGCGGAAGCACTACATGTCTGAGTACAGACATCTACAAATGAAAAGGGCTGAAAAGCCTGACTATCTTCAACACTCGTCCAAGATCGTAGCTGAGGTATCAAGCTACTTGTCGAAGTCCAAGCGGAACTACTAGTGAGACATCAATCCTATCTGCAAAACATAAATTAAGCAAACATGAGTACAAAGGTACTCAGCAAGACTTACATCAGATCCTATCATACATGCACTTGTATCAAGAAGGCATAGTGGGGTTTAGTTGCAGCAAGCCAGCTTTGTCTTAGTGGCTATCCTATTCTACGATTGCTGGTAACTCTTTTGAGGTGGCGCACACGAGTCCACTAAGCACCACACAATACACCACTATGGATTCATCCCCGTCTCCCTACGAGAAAGCCATCCATAGCACTCACACTTGTCTTGAGTATTTTAGAGTATCCACTTCAAGTTGTCTATGTACCACGTAAGCATCCAAGAAGTCCATATCCGCGGACCCGGCTATTCGAATAGATTAAGATAACCCTGGAGGGGTGTACTTCTTCACACACACTCTCGCCACTTACCGCCAGGTACACGTCGTGTATCTCGGCAACCTTCAAGCGGAAGCCTGGCGAGGGTGTCGGCCACGACCTGACTAACCACACAAGTCTCTCGTCCAGGTTTATCGCCTATTCGGGTTCCATCCGCAAGGGAGTCCGGCCGAGGTTTCCATCACGGACCCAAACGATGTGTACAGGGTTCCCGAGCCCACCATCCGGGTGCCACTCGGTACACCGGGCCACGTGTGCCTAGTCTGTCCCAAGCCCACCCTGCCGGGTGCCACCTGGTAGAGAAATAACACTACCTACAAACGCCAGAAACTAGTTGCAACTCCTGGACAGAGATCATGTTGATTAATAAGTCGAGAGGGGTCGAGTTACCGGAACCCAATGTGTGGTAGTAGCTGATCATTGGAAAACATACACAGAACTCAGTTCTTAGGGACGGTTCCAGTGAGACAACCCACCATGTACTCCTACATGGCCTCTCACCACTACCTTTACCAAATCGTGTTCACACACTTAACCCTCAGCATCAGAACATATCATTTCACTCTAATTCATTCCCGATGAATCAGACCTGACACACTCTAAGCAATAGCAAGCAAGGCATGGTAAGATCACATCATGGCTTCAATCAACTCCTACACATGCTAGAGGGTTTCAACTATTTACTGTGGAAAGACAGGTCATGCAGAGGAATGGGTTCAACTACCGCAGCATAAAGTAGCAGTTGAAATCGTTGTTGTCCTAATGCAATAACATGGAGTAGGAGATAGAGAGAGGGATTGTATCGGAATGAACAAGGGGGTTTGCTTGCCTGGTAAAACAACGTGCAGAACACTGCTCCTCTGACAGGTACTCTGGATCGGTCTCCGGAGCTGGACCTATCGAGAAGAACGGTGCCGACAATCAAACTCAAGCATATGCAACAATATGATGCATGAATATAGCATGAAGTTATGATGTTTTTTGGGCTAGTGCAACTAGCATTCAATTTGAAAGAAGTCCATTTGAACAAAGGGTTCAAATTCAATTTTAAAATAAGCATTCTAAATGCCAAATATGTGTTTTCAAATAAACAGTAGGTTTAACTTCATTTGTCATGCATGAAAATGGTACAGATGGATAGATTGAATTTTTCTGATAATTTTTCATATATAAATTATTTCATTCTGAGCTACGGTTGAATTTCTATGATTTTTTGAAGTTTAGGCCAAATTCTGAAATAAATAAATCATTTAAGATTTATTTAAAAACCAGAACTGGATTACTGCGTCAGCATGACACATGCATGACGTCATCAGGTCAAAGGGGCTGTCCAGAGTCAAACCTGACAGTGGGGTCCCACTGGTCAGTGACTCAGTTAAATAACTAAAGTCTAAAACTAAACTAATTAGACAAGGGCCCACATGTCAGTGTCTAATTAGATTAATGTCAGTAATTAAAAGTTAATTAAACCCTAAACTAAAAATTAGTCAAAGGTGGCCCCACATGTCATAGGCTCAGGGAAGTCAAACCCAGTGGGTTTGGGTCAAATCCCACCGGCGGTTAGCCGCCGGTGAGGCCGAATGCGGCGGAGGGCGTCGGAAACTCGCCTCCGTCGACCATTCGAGCGGCGGAGGGCAGCTACGGGATGCGCAGCCTCTTGCGCATCCAACGCGCTAGGTGGCAGCAGCTGGAGCGGCCGGAATCGTCGCCGGCGTCGAGCCCAGCGGCGGCCGGAGTTCGGGCCTCGTCGGTTTAGGTGCTGCGGTGCACGTGAAGGCGAGGGAGTGGATGCGTTAGACTCCTGGGAGCTTCCTGAGCATGAAGACGTGCTCCGTTCTGAGCTCGTGCGGCTGTGGCCACGGCAACACCATGGCCGGCGGCGAGAAGCTTTCGGCCGCAGGAGGAATCGGGGCTAGGGGACGGGCGCGAGCACGAGAGAAGAGGGGAAAGGTAGAGGAGCTCACGGCGAACTTGATGGCGTCGTCAGCGAGCTCGGGGACGCGTCGGAGCGGGCGCACGGTCGCCGGGAGATCTTCACAGCCGCAGGTTGTAGACGAGGTCGTCGACGGCGCTCCAGGGGCTTCTGGCGTCGGGCAGCTTGGCGAGGAGAAGGAGAGGAACGGGGCAGAGCTTCTGGGCACTCCGGCGAGGCGAGAGGGGGACGGTGGCATTCGGGCGTTCGCAAGGAGGAGCACTAGGAGAGGGGGAACAGAACCGAGGGGGAGTGAGAGGGTCCAGGGGTGCGTGGCGTCGTCCAGGGGCTGCTAGGCGCGTCGGCAGCGGCGGGAAGTAGGAGGTGGCGCGGCGCGTGGCCGGCGCGCGACGAGCACACGCTCGTCCTTCTGTCGAGGAGGAAGACGACAGGGAGGAGCGGGCTGGGCTGGCCAGCTGGGCCGGCCAGGCCGTGCTGTGCTGGGCCAGCACAGGTAAGCCTGCCCTTTTTATTTTTCTTTTCTATTTTCTTCTGACATTTGTTTTGATTTAATTTCTAAACTAAATCATTTATTTTCTTCTGACAATTTATTTTGCAGGGACCTAGGAATTAACCCAAACCCCTAAAAATAAAGAACCAGAATTTTGGACATATATAAAATATAATATATATATATATCCAAGCAAAAATAGCTATTGCATTAATTCCAAATGCCCAAAACAAATGCTTATGGGCTTCTAATAATATTGGTTTGATTTTTATCTCTGACCAATATTTTTAGAGGGCCACATGAACATTTTCTTGGACCTTTTTGGAGCAACTTTTATTTGGGTCATTTTCAATAGGGTTTCTGAGGGTTTCACAAATCCTCATTTCAATTTCATTTGAAATTTAAACATGATGCAAACCACAAGAACTAACCTAGTGCATACCAGAACTAGGGTTGTGACAACAAGATGATGATGGCCATATCATGTCACATATTATGATTGCATGTGATGTTTATTATGCTTCTTATTTTGCTTAGTTTGACGGTAGCATTATAAGATGACCCCTTACTAAATTTCAAGGTATAAGTGTTCTCCCTGAGTATGCACCGTTGCGAAAGTTTGACGTGCCGAGACACCACGTGATGATCGGGTGTGATAAGCTCTACGTTCAAATACAACGGGTGTAAGCCAGTTTTGCACTCGCAAAATACTCGGGTTAAACTTGACGAGCCTAGCATATGCAGATATGGCCTCAGAACACTGGAAATCGAAAGGTTGAGCGTGAATCATATAGTAGATATGATCAACATAAGATGTTCACCATTGAAACTACTCCATCTCACGTGATGATCGGACATGGTTTAGTTGATTTGGATCACGTGATCATTTAGATGACCGGAGGGATGTCTATCTAAGTGGGAGTTCTTTAAGTAATATGATTAATTGAACTTTAATTTATCATGAACTTAGTCCTGATAGTTTTTCCATATCTATGTTGTTGTAGATCAATGGGCCGTGCTACCGTTCCTTTGAATTTTAATGCATTCCTAGAGAAAGCTAAGTTGAAAGATGATGGTAGCAATTACACGGACTGGGTCCGTAACTTGAGGATTATCCTCATTGCTGCACAGAAGAATTATGTCCTTGAAGCACCGCTAAGTGACAAGCCCCCTCCTGCTAATGTAGACGCTTTGAACGTCTGGCAGACGCGGTCTGATGACTACACAAAAGTTCAGTGTGCCATGCTTTACGGCTTAGAACCGGGACTTCAATGACGTTTTGAACGTCATGGACCATATGAGATGTTTCAAGAGTTGAAGTTAATATTTCAAGCAAATGCCCGGATTGAGAAATATGAGATTTCCAATAAGTTCTACAGCTGCAAGATGGAGGAGAATCGTTCTATCAGTGAACACTTACTCAGAATGTCTGGGTACTACAATCATATGACTCAACTTGGTTGCAAAGTTGACGAGGATAGTGTTATTGATAGAGTTCTTCGATCACTACCACCAAGCTATAAAGGCTTCGTGATGAACTATAATATGCAAGGGATGCAGAAGACAATTCCCGAGCTCTTCGCTATGCTCAAAGCTGCGGACGTAGAAATCAAAAAGGAGCATCAAGTGTTGATGGTTAACAAGACCACTAGTTTCAAGAAAAAGGGCAAGGGAAAGAAGGGGAACTTCAAGAAGAATAGCAAGATAGTTGCTACTCCCACGAAGAAACCCAAGTCTGGAGCCAATCCTGAAACTGAGTACTTCTACTGCAAAGGGACTGGACACTGGAAGCGGAATTGCCCCAAGTATTTGGCGGATAAGAAGGATGGCAAGGTGAACAAAGGTATATGTGATATATATGTTATTGATGTGTATCTTACTAATGCTCGTAGTAGTACCTGGGTATTTGATACCGGTTCGGTTGCTAATATTTGTAACTCGAAACAGGGACTACGGATTAAACGAAGATTAGCTAAGGACGAGGTGACGATGCGCGTGGGAAATGGTTCCAAAGTCGATGTGATCGCCGTCGGCACGCTACCTCTACATCTACCTTCGGGATTAGTTTTAGACCTAAATAATTGTTATTTGGTGCCAGCGTTGAGCATGAACATTATATCTGGATCTTGTTTGTTGCGAGACGGTTATTCATTTAAATCGTAGAATAATGGTTGTTCTATTTTTATGAGTAATATCTTTTATGGTCATGCACCCTTGAAGAGTGTTCTATTCTTATTGGATCTCGATTGTAGTGATACACATATTCATAATATTGAAACAAAAAGATGCAAGGTTAATAATGATAGTGCAACTTATTTGTGGCACTGTCGTTTATGTCATATTGGTGTAAAGCGCATGAAGAAACTCCATAGTGATGGACTTTTGGAATCACTTGATTATGAATCACTTGGTGCTTGCGAACCATGCCTCATGGGCAAGATGACTAATACTCCGTTCTCCGGAACTATGGAGCGAGCAACAGATTTGTTGGAAATCATACATACTGATGTATGTGGGCCAATGAGTGTTGAAGCTCGCGGCGGGTATCGTTATTTTCTGACCTTCACTGATGATTTGAGCAGATATGGGTATATCTACTTAATGAAGCACAAGTCTGAAACATTTGAAAAGTTCAAAGAATTTCAGAGTGAAGTAGAGAATCATCGTAACAAGAAAATAAAGTTTCTACGATCTGATCGTGGAGGAGATTATTTGAGTTACGAGTTTGGTCTTCATTTGAAACAATGTGTAATAGTTTCACAACTCACGCCACCCGGAACACCACAGTGCAATGGTGTGTCCGAATGTCGTAACCGTACTTTATTGGATATGGTGCGATCTATGATGTCTCTTACCGATTTACCACTATCGTTTTGGGGTTATGCTTTAGAGACAGCTGCATTCACGTTAAATAGGGCACCATCTAAATCCGTTGAGACGACACCTTATGAACTATGGTTTGGCAAGAAACCAAAGTTGTCGTTTCTTAAGGTTTGGGGCTGCGATGCTTATGTGAAAAAGCTTCAACCTGATAAGCTCGAACCCAAGTCGGAGAAATGTGTCTTCATAGGATACCCAAAAGAGACTGTTGGGTACACCTTCTATCACAGATCCGAAGGCAAGATATTCGTTGCTAAGAATGGATCCTTTCTAGAGAAGGAGTTCTCTCGAAAGAAGTGAGTGGGAGGAAAGTAGAACTTGATGAGGTAAATTTACCTTCTCCTGAATTGGAAAGTAGTACATCACAGAAAATTGTTCCAGTGATTCCTACACCAATTAGTGAGGAAGCTAATGATGATGATCATGAAACTTCAGATCAAGTTTCTGCTGAACGTCGTAGATCAACCAGAGTACGTTCCGCACCAGAGTGGTACGGCAACCCAGTTCTGGAAGTCATATTACTAGACCATGATGAACCTACGAACTATGAGGAAGCGATGATGAGCCCAGATTCCGCAAAATGGCTTGAGGCCATGAAATCTAAGATGGGATCCATGTATGAAAACAAAGTATGGACTTTGGTTGACTTGCCCGATGACCGGCAAGCCATCAAGAATAAATGGATCTTCAAGAGGAAGACCGATGCACACGGTAATGTTACTGTTTACAAAGCTCGACTTGTTGTGAAAGGGTTTCGACAAGTTCAAGGAGTTGACTATGATGAGACTTTCTCACCTGTAGCGATGCTTAAGTCTGTCCGAATCACGTTAGCAATTGCCGCATTTTATGATTATGAAATCTGGCAAATGGATGTCAAAACTGCATTCCTGAATGAATATCTCAAAGAAGAGTTGTATATGATGCAACCAAAAGGTTTTGTCGATCCAAAAGATGCTAACAAAGTATGCAAGCTCCAGCGATCCATCTATGGACTGGTGCAAGCATCTCGGAGTTGAAATATACGCTTTGATGAGGTGATCAAAGCATATGGTTTTATACAGACTTTTGGAGAAGCCTGTATTTACAAGAAAGTGAGTGGGAGCTCTGTAGCATTTCTGATATTATATGTGGATGTCATATTGTTGATTGGAAATGATATAGAATTTCTGGATAGCATAAAAGGATACTTGAATAAGAGTTTTTCAATGAAAGACCTTGGTGAAGCTGCTTAGATATTAGGCATCAAGATCTATAGAGATAGATCAAGATGCTTGATTGGACTTTCACAAAGCACATACCTTGATAAAGTTTTGAAGAAGTTCAAAATGGATCAGTCGAAGAAAGGGTTCTTGCCTGTATTATAAGGTATGAAGTTGAGTAAGACTCAATGCCCGACCACTGCAGAAGATAGAGAGAAAATGAAAGTCATTCCCTATGCCTCAGCCATAGGATCTATCATGTATGCAATGATGTGTACCAGACCGGATGTGTGCCTTGCTATAAGTCTAGCAGGGAGGTACCAAAGTAATCCAGGAGTGGATCACTGGACAGCGGTCAAGAACATCCTGAAGTACCTGAAAAGGACAAAGGATATGTTTCTCGTGTATGGAGGTGACAAAGAGCTCGTCGTAAACGGTTACGTCGATTCCAGCTTTGACACTGATCCGGATGACTCTAAGTCACAAACCGGATATGTATTTTTATTGAACGGTGGAGCTGTCAGTTGGTGCAGTTCCAAGCAAAGCGTCGTGGCGGGATCTACGTGTGAAGCGGAATACATAGCTGCTTCAGAAGCAACAAATGAAGGAGTCTAGATGAAGGAGTTCATATCCGATCTAGGTGTAATACCTAGTGCATCGGGTCCAATGAAAATCTTTTGTGACAACACTGGAGCAATAGCCTTGGCGAAGGAATCCAGGTTTCACAAGAGAACAAAGCACATCAAAAGACGCTTCAATTCCATCTGCGATCTAGTCAAAGAGGGAGACATAGAGATTTGCAAGATATATACGGATCTGAATGTTGCAGACCCGTTGACTAAGCCTCTTCCACGGGCAAAACATGATCAACACCAGGACTCCATGGGTGTGAGGATCATTACTTTGTAATCTAGATTATTGACTCTAGTTCAAGTGGGAGACTGAAGGAAATATGCCCTAGAGGCAATAATAAAGATGTTATTTGTATTTCCTTATATCATGACAAATGTCTTTTATTCATGCTAGAATAGTATTAACCGGAAACTTGATACATGTGTGAATACATAGACAAAACAGTATGTCCCTAGTATGCCTCTACTATACTAGCTCATTGGTCAAAGATGGCTATGTTTCCTAGCCATAGGCATGAGTTGTCATTTTATCAACGGGATCACATCATTAGGGGAATGATGTGATGAACTAGACCCATCCATTAGCTTAGCACTATGATCGTTTAGTTTTACTGCTATTGCTTACTTCATGACTTATACATGTTCCTATGACTATGAGATTATGCAACTCCCGAATACCGTAGGAACACCTTGTGTGCTATCAAACGTCACAACGTAACTGAGTGATCATAAAGATGCTCTACAGGTGTCTCCGAAATTATTCGTGGTGTTGGCATAGATCAAGACTAGGATTTGTCACTCTGAGTGTCAGAGAGGTATCTCTGGGCCCTCTCGGTAATGCACATCATAATAAGCCTTGCAAGAAAATAACTAATGAGTTAGTCACGAGATGATGTATTACGGAACGAGTAAAGAGACTTGCCGGTAACAAGATTGAACTAGGTATAGAGATACCGACGATCGAATCTCAGGCAAGTAACATACCGATGACAAAAGGAACAACGTATGTTGTTATGCGATTTGACCGATAAAGATCTTCGTAGAATATGTAGGAACCAATATGAGCATCCAGGTTCCGCTATTGGTTATTGACCGGAGATGAGTCTCGGTCATGTCTACATAGTTCTCGAACCCGTAGGGTCCGCACGCTTAACGTTTGATGACGATCGGTATTATGAGTTTATGAGTTTTGATGTACCGAAGGTAGTTCGGAGTCCCGGATGAGATCACGGACATAACGAGGAGTCTCGGAATGTCCGAGACATAAAGATTGATATATTGGAGGACTATATTCGGACACCGGAAGTGTTCCGGAAAAGTTTCGGATTCAACTGGATTGTCGGAGTGGGTTACCGGAACCCCCCACGAGGGGGGATGGTCCATAGTGGGCCTTGAGGAAAGAAGAGATGCAACCCATAGAGGCTGGCCGGCGCCCCACCAGGGAATCCTAGTTGGACTAGGATTGGGGGGCGCCACCTCTCCCTCTCCTTCCTTTCCCCTCTTCCTTCTTGGTGGACTCCTACTAGGAATAGGATTGCAATCCTATTCCTGGTAGGATTGCCTCCCTCGCGCGCCATAGAAGGGCTGGCCGGCCCCTCCCCTTGCTCCTTTATATACGGGGGCAGGGGGCACCCTAGGACACACAAGTTGATCAGTTGATCTGTCCCAACCGTGTGCGGTGCTCCCCTCCACAGAAACACACCTCGGTTACACCGTTGCAGTGCTTAGGCAAAGCCGTGCGCCGGTAACTTCATCATATCCGTCACCACGCCGTCGTGCTGACGAAACTCTCACGTGAAGCTCAACTGGATCAAGAGCTCGTGGGACGTCATCAAGCTGAATGTTTGCTGAACGCGGAGGTGCCGTACGTTCGGTACTTAATCGGTTGGATCGTGAAGAAGTTCGACTACATCAACCGCGTCACTAGACGCTTCCGCTCCCGGTCTACGAGGGTACGTAGACACACTCTCCTCCTCGTTGCTATGCATCTAGTAGAAAGATCTTGCGTGATCGTAGGAAAATTTTAAAATTCTACGTTCCCCAACAAAACGCGGAGCGCCTCTAATGCTTCGCCGTCTGCCCCCGCCGCGATAGGAGCGGCGAGGTGCTGCAGAGCGGCCTCGAGCGGGTCTGGGCCCGCCCTGCTGGATGGTTCGCCGTGGTCGGAGACGAGCACCTCCGTGACGGTGCTGATGGTGCTGCCGATCGGAAGAGCGGGGAGGGGGTCGTTGATGATCACCACGTGCTCGGGGAAGGAGTCGACGGGCCCCGCGCCGAGGTCGACGATCATGTCTACTGGTGGATCAGAAGAGCCCACTGACTCTATGTCAGAGGCGCGCTCGTCGGCAATGTGGAGCTTGTCGAGGAGCTCGACGAGGCAGTTTCTTCGGTGCCACCGGCTCGGCTGCCGGAGAGGGCTCGTCATGGATGCGGACGCCGCCGAGGAGGTCGGCGAGCCCGCTCGCGGCGTATGCGGCCTCAGCGCCGCGAAGCATCCCGGTTTCCACGCCAGCAGGTGTGCCGGGCTGGCTACTCTCGCCAGGAAGGAACAAAGTTCCCGTCCAGAACATGTCTCCGGACGACGGTGCACCTAGCCCCATGGTGAGCGCCAAATGTCGGGGTTTTGGAACTACATATGCCAACGGATGGCTTATCATGCATGGGGTCAAAAGAACGTGGCCGGGCTCCGGAAACGGGATGAGGCGGAACTTGGGACGCCTACGGATCGTACCCAGGTTCGGGGCTCTCCGAGGCGATAACACCCCTAGTCCTGCTCTGCGGGGGCTCCGCGTCATGATTGATGTCACTATGGCAGCTACAAGGTTGCTCCTCGAGCTGTGCGATCTAGAGGAAGAAGATGAACAAGGCTAGCTCAACTCCTATCTCTTTTCTAGGGTTCAATATCGTAACCTTCTAACCAACCCCTCCTCATGGAGGACCCTGGGGGGTTTATATAGGCCTACCCCCAGGGGTACAATGGTAATCTCGACGGTGTGGCTCCCAGCCGTCAGTGTCTTCCGACGCTGGCCTTGCCGCCCGCCTGCTGGGGCCCGCCGTCTGCGGGCCCACATGATTATCTTTCACTGTTGGTGCGCCTCTGCTGACGACAGCCTCGTTAGGAGGGAAGTGGCTACAGTGCCGCCGTCTCCTGCCGTATACTGCCGCCACGCCCTATCTTGTCATCTTGATGAGGTTCAGACTTCTAGGGCAAGATTTGCGCCTACTATCAGGCGGCCGTCTCCCCTGGCCGTCTGCCAGGGGCGGCTTGTTTATGAGCTACTCGCTGACTAATGGGGCCAGCCGCCTGCTGGCCCCGCCGTCTGCGAGTAGTGGGATCGTGGCCTCCTCTGACCGATGCTTGATCACAAGCAGCATGGCTACAGTGACCTGCCGCTTAGGAGATATTCATAAGGTACATGTTCACTGTAGCCACGCCCTTATAGATTCTCTAAGGACATGCTCACTTGTAGCCATGTCTCTGCTGCGTGGGGGTCCCCCAGCACGCGTCCCGAGGGAGGGATGTGGGACCGTCTGCTAGCCGTTGGTGTTGGTGCCACCGCCTGTTGGTTCCCTGCCGCTTGCTGGCAGCCGGCTCCTAGGGCAGGCCATCCTAGGAGGCGGCCCGATGAGCAGACGGTCGAGGGGGAGCAGGCAGCCACAATTTGTCTTGAAATACCAAGGGTGGTCACCGAGGGTACCCATGGTCAATATCTCCGACAGGCCGGCTCTGCCTCCCCTGAGGCTAGGGTTGGCTCCAATGGGCCCGTCGCAGAGAAAGGGATTATGGGCCGTGGGCCTGTACCCGTGAATGGGCCGCTGGGTGCTGGTGTGGCTTGGCCTGCGGGGCCCAGTGAGAATCAACATGGCTGCGTGCTAGCTCCCATAGGGCGGGACGGCCTGGCTCGGCCCACGCCGGGCCTGCCCCGGCCTTGGCCCAAAGCCGGCGCCTATTTATGGCTCCGCCACGGCTGCCCCGTCCCCTCGCTAGGGTTTCCCGCAACCAAAAAAGAGGTGCGGCGTTTCGCGCATCTAGCCAGATTCATTCGCCCCACTCCTCCTCCCCCTCCTCTTTCCATTTCCTTTGTAGCGGCGGTGATGAGCGGTCGGCATGCGGAGAAGAGGCCAATGGAGGCCCTGGACCAGGACGGGGAGCGGCGGCAGGAGTGTGATCTGAGGGAGAAGTCCAAGCAGGAGATGCGCGCGAGGCAAGGTGGCAGATCTGAGCGTTCACTAGAGCAAGAGGGGCGCGAGGGGGATTGGGGTCCTCCTCCCCCGTGGTGGATCCAGCAGCAGGAGCGTAAGAAGAAGAAGAAGGAGATGGCGCGTCGCCGTGAGCTTGAGCACAAGCCATTCGACCTCCCCAACTTTGGTTGTGGCCACGGGGATCCTCTGGCCAAGAGACCCAGGGAGGCTGCCGCTCCTCTGGCGTTGTCGCTCCCTCCTGGCTCGAAGGGCACGGCGGGCGAACCCATCCCGGTGGAGGATGCACCGGAGGCACCGGACGTGGAGTGTTTCAAATGTGCGAGACTTGGGCACTTCCAGTCTATGTGCAAGTTCCAGCCCTTGTGTGTGCTGTGTAAAGAAGAGGGTCATGCATCAGCGCACTGCCCGATGAGGGGTCGGCAGCCGTGCTTGCAGATAATGGGCAGTGCTATTCAGGGGAAGGTTTTTTCTGCCTGCAGTTCGAAGATGAGGAGGAACCCGAGGGTCCGTCGTAGCTCTCTGCTGGCAACACTGCAATCATTTCTGCAGAGCCAGGCCGCCTGAACCTGAGGGTCCTCAAACAGGAGCTCAAACACATGGTCACAGGGGACTGGGATTGGCAAGTCTCTCAAGTGGGAGAGGATGATGTCATGTTTGTGTTTCCATCCGCTGATCTCCTTCATATGGCTCGGACTAGTGGCAAGTTGTTCCTTTCGATCCATGACATCACTGCTAGGGTGCGTGATGTGGTTCCTGAGGTGATTCCCCCTATGGTGATGCCAGAAGCTTGGGTGCAGCTTCACGGGATCCCGGAGAAACACCGTAAGATTGAGTGCATGAAGGAGGCGTTCAAAATGTTGGGGCGTCCAATTGTGGTCAACGAATTATCCCTCATCAAGATGGGCCCGGTGCGGACGAAACTGGCTTGCAAGACGGCGGCAAAGCTGAATGGCTCGGTCGAGGTTTGGTTCAATCAAGAGGGGTACCAGATTAAGGTGGAGCTGGAGTGGCTGCCGCGGCGGTTGGGGGACGGCGGCGGTGCTCCTGGGGCTGGTCCCTCCGCTCCTCCTCCAGAGGACCAGCAAGGCAAGGGCGGGGCGCTCAAGCCGGGTGCTGCCGCGGGCTTCCCTCCTAAGGCTGCTTCCAATGGTGTGAATGGGAACAAATCTGCGACTGCAGCGCCCCAGAAGACGATGCCTATCGCCGGTGCGGCCTCGGCCGGTCACGACGTGGTGATGGGAGGGCAGAACGAGGAGCTCGACGACAGAATCCAAGACACGTCAATGGACACAGAGACGTGGGAAAAGCTGGATGTGATTGCTACTCAAGACACGGCTGTCAGCTTGCCTCCTCTTGCTCGTTCCTTGGACCCGTCCTTCGACGAGCTCGGTTTCAACCTGCCTGCCCAATGCGGTCCAGTGCCTCTGTTGTTGGCGCCGGCGGAGAATGATACCTTGCATGTTTCCCCAATGTGAGGTGGGGGTCCGGGGCCGGCCTGCGTTCTTAACGTGGACTCGGACCTGACCCCGGCCTCGGGCAGGCGCATGTCGAGCGGCTCTGGCCGGCAGGCCAAGAAGAATGCAGGGAGGAAGCCCGGGAACAAGGCGGTGGCTAAGGAGAAGGCGGGACCGGCGGAGGCGCTGGGAGGTGAACTGGGAGCGGCTTTGGAGGCGCCAGGGCTGGCGGCCATGGCCAAGCGTACAAGGGCAACCCCGGTGGCGACCCGGGCTCCCAGCGTGCGTGCCAAGGCCAAGCTTGGGGACATGACTTCTCTGGAAAGCGCCAAGATGCGGGCTGCGGACAAAAACATGGACGTAACAGGTAATCCAACCCCCTATTTTAAGATTCTGAATGCTTTCTCGGACGCCCATCTCGCTGAGATTCTTCACGACAGTGGTGTTGCGCTCGATTCCTCGCCTTTGGATATTATTTCGTTAGTTCGTGCGCGTGAAGAGCCTCAGGCCGCTCTCGCGGCTGCGGCCGCCCGCTGTGTGGATGTGAAGCCCGCGGATGGCCTGGTCGCTGTACCAGTAGGGGCTGGTGCCGTTCCTCTGCCCATCGAGGGAGACGAGGCCGCGGTGGTCTCGGATCTGCCTTCTTCCAGCCGTGCGCCGGCAGGGAAGCATGTGGCCAAGGCGGTGTGCTCCCGTGGAGTGCGCCTTCGTAGTCGAATTATATAATGCATTACATCTTTTGGAATATCCGAGGCTGCGGCCATGGGGGGCGACGTACGCATCTTAGAGAGTACATGTCCAAAAACACATTGACTTTGTAGCTCTTCAAGAAACGATCAAGGTAGATTTTTCTTTTAGAGATCTTTTGGCGTACGATCCTCTCCAACGTTTCGAGTGGTTCTGGTCTCCTTATGTGGGACATTCAGGTGGTCAACTTATGGGCTGTAATAAAGACATTTATGATGTTATTCTGTGGGAGTCTGGTAGATTCTATATTGCTGCTAACGTTCATCACCGGACTTCCCTAGCTACCTGGGTGATTGTAAGTGTGTATGGGCCAGCGGAGCACGCGAGATCTGAAGATTTCTTGGGGGAAATCACAGATCTGGTTGGGGCCAAACATGTGTCCAACCTGCCAGTAGTTGTGGGTGGGGATTTTAACTTGATCCGCTCGAGGGCGGACAAGAACAATAGCAACATTGATTGGGCTAGGGTGTCCCTTTTTAACAATGCCATCGCGGCCGCTGCTCTCCGGGAGATTGCGTGTACAGGGGCTAGGTTCACTTGGACTAACAAACAACGGGAGCCAGTCCGTTGCATCCTCGACCGTGTCTTCTGTTCAAGTGATTGGGAGGCACTGTTCCCCCTTTGTACCTTAGTGGCCGAGACGTGCATTGGATCCGATCACGTTCCTCTTATTCTGTCGTCAGGGGAGGACAGGGTGCGACGTAGCCGTAGATTTTTCTTTGAGACAACTTGGTTTGAACACGAGGGGTTCTGCCAATTGGTCACGGACCGATGGGCCTTGATAGGCAACCAGCTGGGGTGCCAAAGAGGTCCTGTTGAGCTCTGGTCAGCCGCGGCTGCGTCCCTCCGCGCGTTCCTCTGGGGCTGGGGGGGGCCAACCATGGTAGCGAGTCCAAAAGGGAAAGGGAACGCATTGTGGACGAGATCGCGCGCCTGGACTCGCAGGCAGGTACTAGATCTTTTTCTGGTGACGAATGGGAGCATCATTACTCCTCGGAAAACCAAGTCGTGGCTATCCTTAGGGACGAGGAAGAGTACTGGCACCGTAGGGGTGGCGTCAAGTGGGTTGTGAAAGGCGACGCCAACACAGGCTACTTTCATGCGTATGCCAATGGGCGTAAACGCAAAAGCACAATCCTTCGACTCCAGTCGGAGGGAGGGATTCTGGTTACCCAATCCGAAATCATTAGCCACATCTTCGAATTCTTCGTAGAGCTGTTGGGAACAGCCGAAGCGAAAGTTTTAAGTCTAAGGGAAGACTTATGGGGACCGGATGAGCGAGTGTCTCAACAAGAAAACGATGCCCTTACGGTGTCCTTTTCGCCTCAAGAGTTTGGTCTTGCGCTAGCTGGAATGAAGAACGACACAGCACCAGGCCCGGATGGCTGGCCGGTGGAGTTCTTCAAAGGGTTTTGGCCAATCCTCAGAGACCTTTTCCTAGCCATCATTAACGGCTTTGCCCTTGGTACGGTAGATCTCGCGCGCCTAAATTTCGGGGCGATCTGTCTAATCCCTAAGGTCAAAGGGGCTGACTCAATCAAGCTGTTTCGCCCGATCACGCTCATTAACATCCCTTTCAAGCTCTGCGCCAAAGCTTACGCCGCTAGATTAGCGCTGGTAGCTCAACATGTCATCCATAAGAGCCAAACCGCCTTCCTTAAGGGTAGAAACATTCTAGAAGGGCCCATTGCACTCACGGAGATTATCCATGAGCTAAAACACACTCGAGGGCAGGGTGTAATCCTCAAATTAGACTTTGAAAAGGCTTACGACCGCGTAAATTGGGAGTTTGTGCGGGAGGTCCTACTCAAAAAGGGTTTTGAGGCAGGGTTCGTCCACCGGATCATGCATCAGATCTTGTGCGGCAACACCTCGGTTATTGTTAACAGCGAAATGGGGAAGTTTTTCTGTAACAAAAAAGGTTTGAGGCAAGGCGATCCCATCTCCCCACTAGTTTTTAACTTTGTGGCAGATGCTTTGGCAACGGTGTTGTCCAAGACCAGAGAAGCCGGGCATATCAAGGGGCTCGTCCCACACCTAATCCCGGGCTGTGTGACACATCTTCAATATGCTGACGACACCTTGCTGTTGTTTGAGCCTGATGACCATAGTATCGCATCAATTAAGCTTCTGCTACTAGCTTTCGAGCTCCTTTCCGGTCTCAAAATAAACTTTCTTAAAAGTGAGGTCATTACCATGGGGATGGATGACCAAGAAAGCTTAAGGGTCGCAAATTTACTTAATTGTAAGCATGGGAGCTTCCCAATTAAGTACCTTGGGTTGCCTATATCTTGCCGCAAACTTTCGATTCTCGAGTGGGAGCCACTTTACGGGAAAGTGGCCAACATGGTAAGCCCGTGGCGAGGACGTTATATGTCCTCGGCGGCGAGACTCATTCTAACTAACTCAAGCCTCTCATCCCTTCCCCTATTCACTATGGGGATGTTCTTGCTAGCTGACGGCGTGCACGCTAAGCTAGACACTCCTAGATCCCGCTTCTTTTGGGAAGGAACTGGAGTCAAGCGGAAATACCACCTAGTAAGGTGGGCGGCTATTTGTAGGCCAAGGATTGGGTATCCTAAACTCCAAACTTATGAATGTCGCCCTCCTTTCCAAATGGTGTTGGCGGTTGGCCCAAAACGAGACGGGTCTCTGGGCTGAGCTGCTGCGAGCTAAATATATCCCGAATGGGAATCCCTTCACGGCTTCGGCCAACGGCTCCGTATTTTAGAAAGGGATTCAAGCGGTCCGGCCAGCTTTTGACCTAGGGGCCAAATTCAAGATCAACAATGGCCAATCCACCCGGTTTTGGCTTGATCATTGGCTGGGCGCCTCTCCCCTCTAGCAAAGCCACCCCAACCTATTCCGGATCGCCTCAAATACCAACATCTTAGTGGGGGAGGTAGTAGGTGCTGCCCCTCCAGCGGTTCATTTCCTGCGGGCCCTTTCAAATGACGAACGTGAGTCATGGGACGGTTTGGTATAGCAGCTTGGTGCCACCCGACGGCGGGCGAGGATACCGTAGAGTGGAGCCTGACAGCTTCCAGAAAATTTTCGATCAAGTCCCTATACAACAAACTTACTGCAGGGACAACGTTAGATATAGCTAGGGGCTGTGGAAGGCAGGCCTGCCCTTGAAGATTAAAATCTTCATGTGGCAATTGTTCAGGAACAGGCTGCCCACTTCGGATAATGTTGCTAAGCGTAACGGTCCGGCAGATGGTTCTTGCACCGTGTGCGGCCTAGGTGAAGACGCAAACCATGTTTTTTTCAGATGTCACCTAGCCAGGTTCGCGTGGAGCTCAGTTAGGGAAGCATTCCACACGAACTGGAACCCTGCCTCGGGGAATGACTTGATCTCTATCCTCAAAGCCACGAAAGGGACTAGTGGTAGAATCGCCTGGCGCTGCGTAGGGGCGTTGCTTTGGGCGATCTGGACGACGCGTAATAAAATTACGATTGAGAAAAAAATTCCTAACCATCCCGCGGACGTGATCTTCAAATGTCATCTTTTTTTATAGACGTGTACTCAGCTGAGGAAGGAGCGCGATGCTGAACGCATGACGATGGCCATGATGCGCATCAAGAATATCCAGGTGATGGCAAGACAAGATCCACTGAGTCATTGAAGTTTTTGGAGCCCGGTACGGATAGTTACCTGTTTCGTTAGTTCATTAGTGGCATGATCTCGGTGGCTTGTACTGGTGCTAGCGCGTGTGAACTTTATGTCGTCGTTCCGCTGTCGGTCATGGACCTAGCGCTTTTCTTTCATTAAACTTCTAGTTGTAACCTACTGAATCGGGTGCGTGAGGGCTTTATTAATTTAAAGCCGGACGCTTCTAGCGTCTTTGTTTCAAAAGCTACTATGGTTTTGGATAGTAACATGATACATGAGCAAGGAAACATTATTCGATGAAACCATTCATTTACGATATGGAAAATTTTATTTTTATTTCTTCGCCAGCTGAGTACATATAGCAACACCTAAAGAAAGCATGGAAGAATAAAACAATTGGTACTTTCTAACTGGTAAGACATAGAATAAGACATATTATAACAATTGGTACATAGTATAACTGGGAATGCGATGACTGTGAAGGGCAACAACAAGTTCAAGCGACTGAATCGTCCAGAAAACTTTGGCACCCAGGAACACCTGCAAGTCAAATTAGGGAAGAGAGGAGGCGCAGAGATGGAAGTGGATGGAGATTATACTGCAAAAAGAGGACGGGGGGCTGAGGGAGTTGGGCAGGCGGTGGTACAGGGCATGGAAGTGACAAACAATGCTGCACCGAATGTGCACGCAACCTCAAACCTATCGGCCGGGCTGTCGGAACAGCCCCGCCGGGAGCAATGAAAGTCATCAGTTGGAACTGCCGAGGGCTCGGGAATGGCCCGACAGTTTGTTCTCTTCTTGAGCTAGGAAGAGAGGAGGATCCCGATGTGTTATTCCTATGCGAAACACGATTGAAGGAGAAGAAATTGGGGAGGTTTAGGTGGCTGTTGGGTCTCGCTAACATGGTAGCTTGGAAGGATGAGAGTAGTGGCAGGGGAGTAGCCTTATTTTGGAAGAGGGGTCTGGATGTTTCATGAAGATCATATGGGATGAGACATGTGGACGTTGACATGATGAAGGAAGACAGAATGGTTTGGCGAATGACGGGGGTCTATGGAGAATCGGCCATGGAAAGGAAGAAGGAGACGTGGAGATTACTGCGGATCTTAAACCAACAACACCAGAGGGGGCGCCCGTGGCTATGTCTCGGCGATTTTAACGAAGTTCTCATAAGCAGCGAGAAACTTGGTGGCGTAGATCTTCCGCAACACTATCTGGATGAGTTCCAGCAGGCACTACACGCATGTGATTTGAGGGACATAGGTTTCTAGGGCGACATGTATACCTGGAGAAACCACAGCAAAGAAGCGCGGACGTATATCTGTGAGCAGCTAGATCGGGCAACTGCAAACACTGAATGGTGTAATGCCTTTCCCAATCATACAGTGGTGAACGGTGAACCAAGACATTCGGATCACAGACCGGTGATAGTGCATCTAGAGGGCTTGGACAGGCGCTGGGAGAGAAGTGACTGCAACTTCCGATTTGAAGCCCGTTGGCTGCAGGAGGAGGGCTGCGAGGAGATCATACGAAGGGCGTGGGAGAAGGGTCACTTGGGAGGGGGAGAGATGTCAGTAATGCCTTACAGTCTGTAGCAAGGGATATGAGGAAGTGGAGCAGAGAGGTGGTGGGAGAGCTTGATGGAAGGATTAAGAAGGCTCGAGGGGACCTGGAGCGGTGCATGAAGGAGCCGATCTCAGAAGCAAAAATTAAGGAGGAGGCCAGGTTGAGAGGAGTACTGGAGGAGCTTAAGGAGAAGAAATACATGCAACTGAAACAAAGGGCACACATGTGGTGGCTGAGGGGAGGAAACAAGAATATCAAATATCTGCAATCTGTAGCAACATCAAGGAAGAGGTCCAATAGACTCAAGGATATCCGGCGGGAAGATGGCACAGTGGTGGAGGAGGGGGAAGATCTAACTAATTATGTGTGCTCCTTTTTTCAGGAACTGTTTACCTCGTCCAACCCTTAGCGGCTCAATGAGTTGCTGGATAAGGTGCAACGTCGGGTGTCCAGCACAATGAATGCAGTCCTTGAGGCCGACTACACCAGGGAGGAGGTGAAAGTGGCGCTAGATAACATAGGCGACCTCAAGGCACCCGGCCCAGATGGGATGCCGGCCATTGTTTTCAAGCGCAACTGGCACTTTATGGGGGATCAAATTGTGGAGGAAGTACTAAAGGTGCTGGAGGGTGGACAGATGCCCGAGGGGTGGAATGATACAATGGTGGTGCTCATCCCCAAGGTCAAGAACCCACGAAGAATCAAGGATCTCCGGCCCATTAGTTTATGCAATGTTATATACAAGCTGATATCAAAGGTGCTAGCCAACAGACTTAAAATGATCCTACCCGAGGTCATCTCTGAGAACCAGAGTGCGTTTGTACCTGGGAGGTTAATCACATACAATGTGCTCACAGCGTATGAGATCTCTCATTATCTGATGAACAAGAGGAAAGGAAGGAATGGAGTGGCAGCCATTAAAGCAGATATGAGTAAGGCGTATGACCGGGTGGAGTGGAGTTTCTTGGAGGGCATGCTACACAAGATGGGATTTAGCCCGAACTGGATTAACCTTGTGATGAAATTTGTCAGAACTGTACGTTACCAGATTAAGGTCAATGGACAGATAACACAACAGTTCAGCCCAGATCGAGGCCTTCGACAGGGAGACCCCATCTCCCCCTATCTGTTTGTCATATGTGCAGAGGGCTTGTCGGCGTTGCTATGCGATGCAGAAGAGCACGACCTCACACATGGAGTTAAGGTTTGCCCGAGGGCACCATCTGTATCACATCTACTTTTTGCAGATGACTCCATGCTACTTATTAGGGCCGATCAGCAAGAAGCAGAAGCGCTCCGTGACATATTACAACTGTATGAAGCTTGTTCCGGGCAGTGTATCAACACGGAGAAGTCGGCCATCATGTTCAGTCCCAACACATGCGATGATGATAGAACAGCAGTGAAAGCTGCTTTGGGAATTCATAACGAGGACTGGAACGAGAAATATCTCGGGCTTCCCGTCCATGTGGGACGATCCAGGAAGAAAGCTTTCAATTACATCAAACGGAACATGAGCGGACGGGTGAATGGCTGGCAGGAACGTCTTCTAGCTAAGGAAAGTAAGGAGGTCCTCGTTAAGGCGGTTGGGCAAGCCATCCCCACCTACGCCATGTCTTGCTTCGACTTGACCAAAACCTTCTGTGCGGAATTGAATGCCCTAATCGGCAACTTTTGGTGGAGTCAACAAGACAAACAAAACGCCCTGCACTGGCTGCGTTGGGAGAAGCTAGCCCAACCAAAGGCTATGGGAGGTCTAGGGTTCCGAGATATGCATACTTTCAACCTAGCAATGCTCTCGAGACAGGGATGGAGGATTATGCAAAACCCATCGAGTCTGTGTGCAAGAATTCTCAAAGCCCGCTATTTCCCCAACTGCACGGCACTGGAGGCCACTGAACATGATGGCATCTCATATTCATGGCGTAGTATCCTCCAAGGACTAAAGGTGGTGAAACATGGCTATATATGGCGAGTGGGAGACGGAACCAAGATCAACATATGGAGGGATCCTTGGATCCCCAGACCCTGGTCAAGACAGGTGATCACGCCGAAAGGTGCTAACCTGTTGAATCATGTGCACGAGCTGATGGACCCGGTCACAGGTGGATGGGATGCGCAGCTCATCACAGACACCTTCTGTGCAGAGGACGCCCGCCATATTCTGCAAATCCCATCGGGAGGGAATCGAGGATTTCGTAGCATGGCACTTCGATCCTAAGGGCCAGCATTCGGTCAAGAATGCATACAAGCTGTTGCAGGAGCTCAACAAGCAAGATAGAACGGGAGCACCAGGCACGAGCGCCATAAACCCAGGCCAAATGGACGGATGCTCAGATCACTCCTGGAAGCGGATATGGAAACTGCCTTGTCCAACAAAACTGCAGATGTTCGTGTGGCGTATCCGCCATGAGTCCCTAGCCTTATGCACCAATCTGACGAGGCGTGGTATGAAGCTGGATTCGGAAAAATGCTTCCTATGTGGGAGAGCGGATGAAGATGGAGGGCATCTTTTCATAAAGTGCAAGGTAGTAAAGGAGTGTTGGTGGCAGTTGGGGCTGGAGACGGAAAGGAGAAGCCTTGGAGGAATTGGGAATGTGCATGCAATGCTAGACTCGTTATGGGGGCTAGAAGAGAAGAAACGAGTGCTCATCATATGCTTCTGGTGGCACTGGTGGAATAACCGCAACAAGGTTAGAGAAGGAGAGCTAACAATGCAGGTAACAGAAATCATGAGAAGATCCCGATGTGATGCACTTGAGTATGAGCAACTCTATCAACTGAAGACACCAAAACCTGCCCCAGGGAAATGGCAGCCGCCTAGCGAAGATACGATAAAGTTCAACTTGGATGGCGCCTTCACCCCGGGGAACTCGTTCTGTGGTTGGGGAGTGGTGGCTCGGGATAGCTCCGGCTTCGTTATTACCACCCGTGCAGGACGACAAGAGCAGATTTTTGATGCCTTTGGATCGGAGGTCAGTGCATTGGCGGTAGCGGTGACGATGACGGCTAATATGGGTGTGATCAGAGCCTCGTTTGAGACGGATTCTACCCTGTTGGCCGAAGCAATGCATGCCCATCATGTAGATTCCTCGCCATATGCAGCCATTATTGAAGATACCAAGTTCCAACTGAAGATGTGGTTCTCCAAATGGAGTGTTAGCTCGTGTAGACGATCCATGAATTCTGTTGCTCATGAACTAGCAAAGATTGGTTGTAACTGTCCTCCTAATAACTATGTGGAGTGGGACACTATTGTACCGCCCATTGTGGCTGATCGCGTGTCGGGCGATATGCCCGTTCACCGTTAAATCTATAAAGCTTTGCTTTACCCTAAAAAAATAACTAATCAATATGTGTAAATGCAAAAACAATTCAGAAAACTTGGTGGCTTGTACTCCATACATAACTTGCATTATTTGGTACTGTTCGGCATATATTACACACTTTTTATCCGTTGGATGCACCATCCCCAGGAAAATACATGACATTTTAGTTTGCTTACAAAATTCTATTGTCAACGAACGGCATGCATGCCAATAATAAATAAATCTTATTTCTGTACAAATTATTTAATGGAAGCAAAACACTTTTTGACGAATTAAGGTAAAATAATATGATTTCTTTAGAAATTATGCAATGGGTCGGAAGCGATTTTAACCAGAGAAGCGAACTCGTCGAATATCTTACTGGATTGTTATGGTGTCTTCATGTTCCTCCCCAATCTAGTTACACTGGAACAACATAAGTAATTTCAGTTGTGAGAAGGAAGCTGATCATGCAAGGCATGAGATGTGTTCTATATATAAGGAACACATAGTTAAATAACAGGTAAGTAGCACTAACCCTATTTTGTACTATTATACATTAAAGGAAAAGATTGTCAGAGTATTAAGTGGATTTTTTTGTGATATCCTTAGATTTCCCGGTTGCAATTGATATGCATTTTGGCTACAAACAGTACCTCCAACAACTAAATCACATGCACTTTGTTGATTCAAAATAGAGCAAGTATTGGAGGAAATAAACATGTAATTAATGATGCGATGTAAAGCAGAAAACCAATGTCAAAAGTGGAGACAGATGCAGTTTGATACACTGTACGTGAAGGACTTAGTTCCACATTGGTAAAAAGACAAAGTATGTACTCAAATAGATTGCATAGAAAGGTTCCACGATTGTACATCATATTGCTTACTTTAAACTGGCAGAGGAAATTACGTGAAGGGAAAAAAGTTGATGTTGGCTGGACAGAGTACTGCAACACCAAGTCAATCTCGTCGTCGATCCTCGATGCAGATGGCCATGTACCGCCGCCTACAGGACATGTGTGTGGTGTGTCTCACCGTGTCGCTGGTCCTATGGTTGCACGATACATCTCATCTTCCTCGTCCGCCATGATGGTTCACTGCCCGTGGCTAGAAGACGAAACAAAGAGGGTTCGGATGAAGAAGTCGGCGGCCGTGCGTTGCCATGAGGAATTCACGGCGGCAAGAAGCAAGATAGAGCGGTCTGGTAAGAATACACAGCAGCGATGCATTGGGAACAATGATGCAGGAGAAGGGGAATGGGAGGGAGATATACATGGCCATCTTTTAGATTAGCCAGCCATGTATGAGGCGGCCATAGATGAATTCTTTTTGTAGATGAGGTGCACGGATCGGGAAAAAGTGTTTGTGTTTGTTAGGGTTAGAAGATCGTGAATGGTTGGTGCTCTAAGGAGAGAGTTGATGCGGGAGAGGGGGCATAGGAGGGAGATAGGCATGGTCTAGAGATAAGACGCCTGTGGCGACCATAGATGTATTTTTTTGGACGACGATAACTGCCACACGTGTGGGTGTTATAGGATCTGCCGACACATTTTGTGTGGTGTCTAAGAGGATCAGCCCACACATTTATGTGTGGGCAAAACAACTAGCGTCCACGCGCCTTTTTTTTCCGTGCGGTCCCTCTCACACGCCTACTTGTAGGCACAATGCATAACGACCACACGACATCTCTTAGCAACCTACCTCACGGTCCCGCACGCCCCACGTGACAGTCACCACGCGTCCCCGCAGTTGCCGTGGTCCGGACCCTCTTCAATGTCTGTTTAACTGTAGTTGCCATGTCACTAAACTACAGTTGCCATCTCGGACAACTACAGTTGCCATTGTTGCTCAACTACAATTGCCATCTCTAGTCAAGTGCCAGATGCCATTTTGGACAACTGCAGGTGTTGCCTTGTATGGTCTGGTTACTATAGTTGTCATGATTTAAAAACTTTAGAGGTTGCCACCTACTAACACTAAGCAATTGCCATGTATGGTCTGGTTTACTACAGTTGCCGTGATTTGAAAACCTTAGGAGTTGTCACCTACTAACACTAGGCAGTTGCCATGTAGCGCTACAAAGAGACATGGCAAAACAACATGTTCGGGTAAAAGAGAGAGTTGCCATCTGCTTACAAGCACACTAGGGCAGTTGCCATGTACCCTGCAAAACACATGGCAACTGACATGTTCGGGTAAAAAAAAGAGTTGCCATCTGCTACACTAGCGCAATTACCATGTACACTGCAAGACGCATGGCAACTAGCAGCTTGGGTATGGGAGAGGAGACGGGCGTGTGGGCGAGATGGCAAATGCCCACACACCAGGCCTTTTGCGTGAGTGAAAACTGGCGTGTGGGCGAACTGCTAAACTCCCACACACACCGGCCCCTCCGTGTGATGAAACGGACGTGTGGGCGACCGGGTGAACGCCCACACACCAGTCCAGTCCTACGTGGCACCACAATCATGCCAAGATTCATGCACCCACAAACGGACGCGGATCCACGCGTGTGGGCGAGATGCAAACGCCCACACGTGTGGGCGTTAGTGTTTCCGTTTTTTTACATGAGGTATACGGATCCCCTAGGTGTTTCTTAGAACCAGGACTCTAGTTTTTTTAGAACTAGACTCTAGTAGATTATAAACGTGTAGATGCGCCTCTTAGAATCATGAAAAGACGAAAATATGTTGGGTTAATCTACATGGTAATATTCTGGTCCCACCAGATAAAGGATTAATATTTTCGTCTTAGAACCACATGGAAAGACCAAAAGATTATTGGGTTAATCTACACCGTTATAATTCGGTCCCACCAATTAACGGCTCCTAAAATCTAATTAACATGGTAATTTGTAGAGAGTCCCTAATTAGTATAGGTATAGATTTGCTAGACCATGAAAATGATATGTTTATGAATGAGAGAAGGGAAATAGATGAAGTATTCTTTAAACAGGGACCTTTATTGAAACACAACTTGCCTGTTCAAATTCTAGGGGATCCTCCTCCACCCAAGGGTGCTCCCGTGTTTGAGCTCAAACCATTACCTGATACTCTTAAGTATGCTTATTTTGATGGAAAGAAGATATATTCTGTTATTATTAGTGCTAACCTTTCAGAGCAAGAAGAAGAGAAATTATTGAAAACTCTGAAGAAGCACCGTGCTGCCATTGGATATACTCTTTATGATCTTAAGGGCATTAGTCCCACTCTATGCCAGCACAAAATAAAATTGGAGAAAGACGCTAAACCGGTTGTTGATCTCCAACGACGGTTAAATCCTAGGATGTCAGGCATATTACTATCATGTATAAACCGGCTAGGAGGGTCCGGATTACGTTGGTAAGGTTATATTATCAGAAGCCCAGTGGAATATGTAATAGAAGGTTATAACCCACGGAGGCTCAGGGCCGTGTGTAAAGCCCATGGTTTGTAAACCAACATGTTATGTAACTTGGAATGTAAGATAGAAAGAGTAGAGACCGAGGCGGACACGTTTATGAGCCGGCCTCGGGACTCTGTAAACCGGACCGGGCGTCACCTCCTATATAAAGGGACGACCCGACGACGGTTCAGGACAAGAAACAACAGCTCGAGACACACGCAATAAAAATTTCTCTCTAAATATGTATGATCTATTACCGTGGAGAAAATAAGCTTTATACGATCTTGTGATATCGAAGCAATAAAAGCAACGGACTGCATAATAAAGGTCCCTATCACAAGTGGCAATATAAAGTGACTTTCTTTTGCATTAAGATTTTGTGCATCCAACCATAAAAGCACATGACAACCTCTGCTTCCTTTGCGAAGGGCCTATCTTTTATTCTTGTCTTATACTTGAGACAAGAGTCATGGTGATCTTCACCTTTCCTTTTTATATTTTACCCTCTGGCAAGGACAATGTGTTGGAAAGATCCTGAAATATATACTCAATTGGATATAAGTTACCATAAACTATTATTGTTGACGTTACCCTTGAGGTAAAAGGTTGGGAGGCAATATTATAAGCCCCTATCTTTCTGTGTGTCCGATTAAAACTCCATACCCATAACTATTGCATGAGTGTTAGCAACTGTGAAAGACTAAATGATAGTTGAGTATTTGGACTTGCTGAAAAGCTCTTATATTGACTCTTTACGATGTTATGATAAATTGCAATTGCTTCAATGACCGAGATTATAGTTTGCTAGTTTTCAATGAAGTTTGGGATTCATACTTGAAATTGTGAATAGATTGTTACTTTAGCATAAGAAATCATATGACAATATATATATATATATATATATATATATATATATATATATATATATATATATATATATATATAGGGTGGGTCTATTCTCATAACACCCCTTAAGACCTTATTCTCCTAACAACCCTCCCCCACCCCTACAGAGCTTCTAGCGCGGGAGCGCCCCCCGACGCCGGCGTCCTCCCCGACCCCTCCCCGCCTTCTAGCACGGGAGC
>LR738709.1:517094985-517138372 GCA_902687465.1 Secale cereale
GGGCACGGGGGAGAGGGAAGTGGAGGCGGGCAAGGGGGCTGCAAGAGAGACTTAATGAATAAAAGCCCGTCCGACAGGCCCACAGGTCATAGACAAAAAATAAGAAAACGTCTCGGTGTTGTAACACGATGCAGTTCGCTTACGGAAAACCGCCTCGGCTTCTGAAGCGTTGCAGTTCGCTTACGCCGGATTCCACTTCTGAAGCGATGCAGTTCGCTAACGGCTGACGATTCGGTTCGCCTGCCCTAAAATAAATACACCCACTATCGCCCGAAGCGCCCGCGCCCCCACCCCTCCTCTATCCCGGCGGTTGCACGCCGCACGAACTGCAACGATCATCACGAACCCACGATCGCCAACACAGTTGGGAGACGAGATCGTGGCCTCGGCAGAAGTTGCTGCCGCTCCCATTTAAATCCGGCGCTCCATCGAACAGGCCGTCCGCACAAAACACACGACGCTGCCCCTTCCTCCTCCTCTTCCTCCTCTTTGCAGCAATGGGGTTCAGCAGGACCTACGACGCCGTGCATGCGCACGAGAACACGAAGCTGAAGGTGATCTACACCACCGACGTCGCCGCCATGGCGACGTACATCGAAGAGTTCAAGACAGTTCTCCAGCGGCGCCGCCAGAAGATCGTCGGCATCGACGTGGAGTACACACCCGACCACGAGAGGGTGGCCCTGGTTCAAGTATCCATCGGCAAGTACCACCCAGTGCTTCTTTTCCAGGTATGTGGTACATTGGGCAAGAGATGCATCCCCTTCGACAGGTTCCTCGGCGACCCAAGGTAAGCAATTCTCTCTGCCGAGTACGCGTTGCAGTTCTATATGCCCATGTATGCAGTTCCGAAAGGTATAACTTGCGGTTCACTTTCCTTAGGTTCGAGTCCGCTGGCTTCGCCATCGAGCAGGACAAGCAGAAGCTCGCAGCCTGCAACCTCCACGTCACCAACTTCGTCGACATCCAGACGAACTGGAGGGTGCCTGATGGAACGAAGCCACCGGACTCGCTTGGCGATGTAGCTGCTGCGATCATCGACGACGAGTACGCAGACATGAAGATGAAGATGACAGACCACGACCACAGCCTGTGGACTTCCATTCTTAGCATCAAGCACGTCGAGTATGCTGCCAAGGACGCCTACGCTGCGTTCGAGATATGGAACAGAATCAGCACCATGAAGAAAGGCCTCGCGCGCGCTGAAACAGAGAAGACCAGGAAGCGCCCGAGGTCTTCCTGGAAGCCGTGGGGCAAGGGGGCATCAACTTCCACCTCCAACTCCAACAGCTAGAACTAGTGAAGCAGGACAGATGCTGAAAAGCCAAGGATTCCTGTCGGAAGTGCTCGATTAGTTTCCTTCTGCATATGTAGATTAGTTTGCTTTCGTTCTAGTTTGCTTTGGGACAAAGTTTGCTTATGTTGCGTTAGTTTGCTTGATGATGTACTATGTTAATTATGACCACAGAACCGTAGTTTCTATCTATCGAATATATGCAGTTCTCAGTAGTCTGTTTTCAGTATGTACATTGCTTCAAAACTGCTGCTGTAGCTAGGATACACATAAAAAACAAAACTATCAGAGCAGTTCACATAGAGAATTCTTTCACAAAACTGCTCCTGTTAAGAAGGTTGATGCAGTGCTCTTTTATTTAAAAAAAACTCTAGTTCCGTATGTGGGTTAAAAAAAGGAAAAGCTCGGTGGGGGTTTCCAGAATGCATGTTCTTCAACTGCTGCTGCACATGAAAAACTATATATAAAAGAGCAGTTCACTTATAGTCAGAATTATCATAAAGAAAATACACTAGAAGCAACGCAAAAAAGCAGTCCGCCGCGCTTGACCAATCAAAAAAACTTATCAAACTAGTCCCCCCACACAACCGTGGCTGTAATGCAGTTCATACAGGCTCGCATTGCATATTAATGCAGTTCGCCGCACTACAAAAAATTCAACGCGCATTTGCATATTACTGCAGTCCACCGCTCTTGACCACGATTCACAGACGAAAAACACAGCCTGCAATGCAGTTCTAACAACTATATAATGCAAAAAAACTCAAAGAACATCTTCGAGGAACGACCAGAGCCAGTTGCACCGCAAAAAAACATGGACAAAAAACTTAAAATTCTTCTAAATTAACAACTTAATCCGCTCCAATTCATACGGTTAGATCAAAAGCAGCCCGTAATTGCCGAAAACAACAGAATATTACATACAAAACACAACAATTTCGATCCGCACGGGGAAGAACAGAGAACAGAGAACAGAGAAACTACTTATAGCAAGACTTCCCCCATGTCCTCAGGAACAAACGCAACTACTCACAAATCATGTTCTCGTTCGTAATCAGAGGGGTATTAATATGCATAAAGGATCTGAACATATGATCTTCCACCGAATAAACCAACTAGCATCAACTACAAGGAGTAATCAACACTACTAGCAACTCACAGGTACCAATCTGAGGTTTTGGGACAAAGATTGGATACAAGAGATGAAGTAGGGTTTGAGAGGAGATGGTGCTGGTGAAGATGTTGATGGCGATTGACCCCCTCCCGATGAGATGATCGATGGTGATGATTTCCCCCTTCCGGAGGGATCTTTCCCCAGCAGAATAGCTCCGCGGGAGCCCTAGATTGGTTCCGCCAAGGTTCCTCCTCAAGACGGTGGCGCTTCGTCCCGAAAGCTTCCCTCTGATTTTTCCCCAGGGAAGAGGACACCTTATACCAAAAGATGGGCATCGGGGGGCTGCTAGGTGGCAACGAGGCAGGGGGCGCACCCAAGGGGGTAGGGCGCGCCCCCACCCTCGTGGACGGTGGGTGGCCCCCCTCTGGTGCTTTCTTCACCCAATATTTTTAATATATTCCGACACTGACTTTCGTGGAGTTTTAGGACTTTTGGAGTTGTGCGGAATAGGTCTCTAATATTTGTTCCTTTTCCAGCCTAGAACTCCAGCTGCCGGCATTCTCCCTCTTCATGTAAACCTTGTAAAATAAGAGAGAAAAGGCATAAGTATTGTGACATAATGTGTAATAACAACCCATAACACAATAAATATCGACATAAAAGCCATGGGGATCGAAATATTGTGTTATGGGTTGTTATTACACATTATGTCACAATACTTATGCCTTTTCTCTCTTATTTTACAAGGTTTACATGAAGAGGGAGAATGCCGGCAGCTGGAGTTCTAGGCTGGAAAAGGAACAAATATTAGAGACCTATTCCGCACAACTCCAAAAGTCCTAAAACTCCACAAATATTAGAGACCTTTATATAAGAGTTTGTCCAGGCTTGTCCTTTGCTACAAAAAGTATTGGGCCATCTTGCTGCACCTTATTTACTTTTATTACTTGTTACTCGTTACAAATTACCTTATCACAAAACTATCTGTTACCGATAATTTCAGTGCTTGCAGAGAATACCTTACTGAAGACTGCCTATCAATTCCTTTTGCTCCTCGTTGCGTTCGACACTCTTGCTTATCGAAAGGACTATTATAGACCCCCTATACTTGTGGGTCATTGATATGTCCATTTTGCATCATGCTTATGTTTTGATATTTATTGCATTATGGGTTGTTATTATATGCTTTGTCACAATACTTATGCCTTTTCTCTCTTATTTTACAAGGTTTACATGAAGAGGGAGAATGCCAGCAGCTGGAATTTTGGGCTGGAAAAGGAGCAAACTCTGGAAACCTATTCTGCACAACTCCAAAAGCCTCGAAACTCAACAAAACTCCGTTTCAGAAAATATAAAAAATATCTGGCGAAAGAAGTCCACGAGGGGGGCCACCGGCTGTCCACAAGGGTGGGGCGCGCCCCCCTGCCTCGGGGGCTAGCCGGAAGGCCCCTGATGCCCATCGTCTCCTATATGAGGTGTTTTGACCTGGAAAAAAATCATAAGGAGGCTTTCGGGACCAGAAGCCGCTATCTCGAGGCGGAACCGAGGCGGAAACCAATCTAGGGCTCCGACAGAGCTGTTCTGCCGGGGATACTTCCCTCCGGGAGGGGGGAATCGTCACCGCCATCATCACCAACAACTCTCTCATGTTGGGGAGGGCTATCTTCATCAACATCTTCACCAACACCATCTCCTCTCAAACCCTAGTTCATCTCTTGTATCCAGTCTTTGTACTCAAACCTCAAATTGGTACCTGTGGGTTGCTAGTAGTGTTGATTACGCCTTGTAGTTGATGCTAGTTGGTTTATTTGGTGGAAGATCATATGTTCAGATCCATTATGCATATTAATACCCCTCTGATCATGAACAATATTATGTCTTGTGAGTAGTTACTTTTGTTCCTGAGGACATGGGAGAAGTCTTGCTATTAGTAGTCATGTGAGTTTGGTCTTCGTTCGATATTTTGATGAGATGTATGTTGTCTCTCCTCTAGTGGTGTCATGTGAACGTCGACTACATGACACTTCACCATTATTTGGGCCTAGAGGAAGTCATTGGGAAGTAATAAGTGGATGATGGGTTGCTAGAGTGACTGAAGCTTAAACCATAGTTTATGCGTTGCTTCGTAAGGGGCTGATTTGGATCCATATGTTTCAGGCTATGGTTAGGTTTACCTTAATACTTCTTTTGTAGTTGCGGATGCTTGCATTAGAGGTTAATCATAAGTGGGAGGCTTGTCCAAGTGAGGAAAACACCCAATCACTGGTCCACCCACATACCAAATTATCAAAGTACCGAACGCGAATCAGATGATCGTGATGAAAACTAGCTTGACGATTATTCCCAAGTGTCCACGAGAGCGCTTTCCTTTATATAAGAGTTTGTCCAGGCTTGTCCTTTGCTACAAAAAGGATTGGGCCACCTTGCCGCACCTTATTTACTTTTACCTTATTTACTTGCTACCAATTACCTTATCACAAAACTATCTGTTACCTATAATTTCAGTGCTTGCAGAAAATACCTTACTAAAAACTGCCTATCATTTCCTTCTGCTCCTCGTTGGGTTCAACACTCTTACTTATCGAAAGGACTACGATAGATCCCCTACACTTGTGGGTCATCAAGACTCTTTTCTGGCGACGTTGTCGGGGAGTGAAGCACCCTTGGTAAGTGGAATTTCGTAAGGAAAATTTATATAGTGTGCTGAAATTTATTGTCACTTGTTACTATGGCTCAAAATTCTTTGAGGGGCTTGTTCGGGGTATCTTCACCCCGAACGGAAGAGCAAAGAGTTTCTCCTCAACCTACTGCACCTATTGAAAATGTTTGCTTTGAGATTCCTTCGGGTATGATAGAGAAACTGCTTGAAAATCCCTTTACAGGAGACGGAACACTGCATCCCGATTTACATCTAATCTATGTGGATGAAGTTTGTGGATTGTTTAAGCTTGCAGGTATGCCCGAGGATGTTATCAAGAAGAAGGTCTTCCCTTTATCTTTGAAGGGAGATGCATTGACATGGTTTAGGCTATGTGCTGGTATGGGATCATGGAACTATAATCGTATGAAGTTGGAATTTTATCAGAAGTTCTACCCTATGCACCAGGTTCATCCAGATCGTAATTATATTTATAATTTCTGGCCTTGCGAAGGAGAAAGCATCGATCAAGCTTGGGGGAGGCTTAAGTCAATGTTATATTCATGCCCCAATCATGAGCTCTCAAGAGAAATTATCATTCAAAATTTTTATGCTCGGCTTTCTCTTAATAATCGCTCCATGCTCGATACTTCTTGTTCTGGTTCTTTTATGATGAAGACTATTGAATTCAAATGGGATTTATTGGAAAGAATTAAACACAACTCTGAAGATTGGGATCTTGACGAAGGTAAGGAGTCAGGTATGACCCCTAAGTTTGATTGTGTTAAAGCTTTTATGGATACCGATGTTTTCTGTGAGTTTAGCACTAAATATGGACTTGACTATGAGATAATAGCTTCTTTCTGTGAATCGTTTGCTACTCATGTTGATCTCCCCAAGGAGAAGTGGTTTAAATACCATCCCCCCATTGAAGTAAAAGTAGTTGAACCTATTAAAATTGAAGAAAAGACTATCACTTATAATGTTGATCCTATTGTTCCTACTGCTTATATTGAGAAACCACCTTTCCCTATTAGGATAAAGGATCATGCTCAAGCTTCAACTGTAGTTCGTAAGAGTAATACTAGAACACCTACACCCCCTTAGCAAATTAAAGTTGAACCTAGTGTTGCTATGGTTAAAGATCTCTTGGTAGAAGATTTAGATGGGCATGTTATTTACCTCCAAGAAGAGTCTGCTAGAATAGCCAAACCCAATGCTAGGAACAAACATAGACCTATTGTAGGTTTGCCTGTCATCTTTGTTAAGACAGGAGATCATTGATATAATGGTTTATGTGACGTAGGTGCTAGTGCGAGTATTATCCCTCTAGATTTATATCGAGAAATTATGCATGATATTGCACCTGTTGAGTTGGAAGGGATTGATGTTACTATTAAGCTTGCTAATAGAGACACTATTTCACCAGTTGGGATTGTTAGAGATATTGAAGTCTTGTGTGGGAAGGTTAAATACCCTGCTGATTTTCTTATTCTTAGTTCCCCACAAGATGAATTCTATCCCATTATATTTGGTAGACCCTTCTTGAACACTGTTAATGCTAAGATAGACTGCGTGAAAGATATTGTCACTGTTGGATTAGGGGATATGTCTCATGATTTTGACTTTGCTAAATTCCGTAGGCAACCCCTTGAAAAGGAACCACCCAGTAAGGATGAAATTATTGGTCTTGCTTCTATTGTTGTGCCACCTAATGATCCTTTAGAACAATACTTGCTAGACCATGAAAATGATATGCATATGAACAAGAGAAGGGAAATAGATGAAATATTCTTTAAACAGGGACCCGTACTGAAAAACAACTTGCCTCTTGAAATCCTAGGGGATCCTCCTCCACCCAAGGGTGATCTCGTGTTTGAACTTAAACCTTTACCTGATAATCTTAAGTATGTTTATCTTGATGAAAAGAAAATATATCCTGTTATTATTAGTGCTAACCTTTCAGAGCAGGAAGAAGAAAAACTATTGAAAACTCTGAAGAAGAATCGTGCTGATATTGGATATACTCTGGATGATCTTAAGGGCATTAGTCCCACTATATGCCAAAAAAGATAAAATTGGAAGAAAATGCTAAACCGGTTATTGATCATCAACGACGGTTAAATCCTAAGATGAAAGAAGTGGTAAGGAAGGAAATACTAAAGCTTCTAGAGGCAGGTATTATCTATCCAGTTGCTGATAGCTAGTGGGTAAGTCCTGTCCATTGTGTTCCTAAGAAAGGAGGCATGACTGTCGTTCCTAATGATAAAGATGATCCCGCAAAGAATAGTTACAGGTTATAAGATGGTAATTGATTTCCGTAAGTTAAATAAAGCCACTAAGAAAGATCATTACCCCTTGCCATTTATTGATCAAATGCTAGAAGGGTTATCCAAACATACTCATTTTTGCTTTCTAGATGGTTATTCTGGTTTCTCTCCAATACCTGTGTCAAAAGGGGATCAAGAAAAGACCACTTTTACTTGTCCTTTCGGTACCTTTGCTTACAGACGTATGCCTTTCGGTTTATGTAATGCACCTGCCTCGTGGGGCCCCCGTGACTCCCACGGTGTCCTCCTTCTTCCTATGTAAGTCTACGTACCCCGAAACCATCAGCAACAGAGAGAAAACCCTAATTCCACCGCCGTAACCTTCTGTTCCCGTGAGATCCCATCTCGGAGCCTGTTCCGGAGCTCCACTAGAGGGGGATCCATCACGGAGTTCTTCTTCATCATCATCGCCCTCACCATGAGTTGTTAGTAGTTTACCACAGACCTTCGGGTCCATAGCTAGTATCTAGATGGCTTCTTCTCTCTCTCTGGATCTCAATACAAAGTTCTCCTCGATCTTCGAGGAGATGTATTTGATGTAATATCTTTTTGCGGTGTGTTTGTCGAGATCCGATGAATTGTGAGTTTATGATCAATATTATTTACGAGAAATATTTGGTTCTTCTCTGAACTTTTTATGTGTGCTCATAATATCCTTGCAAGTCTCTTCGAATTATTGGTTTGGTTTGGCCTACTAGATCTATAGTTCTTGCAATGGGGGAAGTGCTTGGCTTTGGGTTCAATCTTGCGGTGTCCTTTCCTAGTGGCAGTAGGGGTAGCAAGGCATGTATTGTATTGTTGCCATCGAGGATAAAAAGATGTGGTTTATATCATATTGCTTGAGTTTATCCCTCTACATCTTGTCATCTTTCTTAAGGCGTTACTCTGTTCTTGTGAACTCAGTACACTAGATGCATGCTGGATAGCGGTCGATGTGTGGAGTAATAGTAGTAGATGCAGAATCGTTTCGGTCTACTTATTTCGGACGTGATGCCTATATACAATGATCATGCCTAGATAGTCTCATAATTATTCGCTTTTCTATCAATTGCTCGACAGTAATTTGTTTACCCGCCGTAGAATATCGCTATCATGAGAGAAGCCACTAGAGAACACTATGGCCCCCGGGTCTATTCTCAACATCTCAATCTACATCTACTTTACTTTTTCCGCTTTTACTTTCTGTTCTTATAATCAAAAATACCAAAAATATAAACTATCATCTCTATCAGATCTCACTCTCGTAAGTGACCGTAAAGGGATTGACAACCCCTTATCGCGTTGGCTGCGAAGTTCTTATTTGTTTGTGCAGGTGCGAGGGACTCACGCGTGGTCTCCTACTGGATTGATACCTTGGTTCTCAAAAACTGAGGGAAATACTTACGCTACTGTGCTGCAGCTCCCTTTCCTCTTCGAGGGAATACAACGCAAGCCTGAGAAGTAGCAAGAAGAATTTCTGGCGCCGTTGCAAGAAGATATTTAATCTTGAGCAAGAGATCAATGATCTAAAGGAGCAAAATTCCGCCCTTAAGCGCAAGCTGAAAAAGAATCTATCATCACGACCCCCGAAGAAGGAGACATAATCATATGGGTATGGGCACTCCCCTTGGCAACTGCCAAGCTTGGGGGAGTGACCCCGGTATCGTATCACCATCACTCCTATCTTTACTATTTTACTTAGTTCGATCCTTTTGGTAGTATCTTGATCTAGTAGAATAAAGTTAGCATGATCTAGTTGTGAGCTTTTGCTTTATGATATTTTCCCTTTGTAATCGAGTCCGTGGACTATATAATAAAGATTAGTGTTTAGTCAAGGGCTTGACTTCCTCACTTGGGTCATGATAAAAAGAAAGAAAACATAAAGAGCATCAAAGAGATCATATCGATCTTATGGGAAGTAATGGCTTCACATACAAGAGTATGATAAATAAAAGTTGTTGGGAGTTGACAAACATTGTTTTGGTCATCGTTGCAATTAATAGGAAGTAATAAAAGAAGAGAGGCTTCACATACAAATATACTATCTTGGACATCTTTTATGATTGTGAGCACTCATTAAAGTATGACATGCTAAAGAGTTGATGTTGGACAAGGAAGACAACATAATGGGTTATGTCTTCTTATATCCAAAATAAAGTATATAGTCATGGATCATCCAACATGTTGAGCTTGCCTTTCCCTCTCATGTTAGCCAAAACTCCTCGCACTAAGTAGAGATACTATTTGTGCTTCCATATATCCTTTAACCCAGTTTTGCCATGAGAGTCCATCATACCTACCTATGGATTGAGAAAGATACTTCCAAGTAAGTTTTCATGTTGCAAACCCGCTAAAGTATGTATGATTTATTAGTGTGGGAGAAATTAGCTTTATACGATCTTGTGATATGGAAGTAATAAAAGCGACGGACTACATAATAAAGGTCCTTATCACAAGTGGCAATATAAAGTGAAGTTCTTCTATGCTAAGACTTTGTGCATCCAACCATAAAAACACATGACAACCTCTGCTTCCCTCTGCGAAGGGCCTATCTATTATTCTTGCCTTATATGAGTCAAGGTGAAATTCACCTTTCCTTTTTACATTTTATCCTTTGGCAAGCCCATTGTGTTGGAAAGATCCTGACATATATACCCACTTGGATGTAAGTTTCCATGATCTATTACTGTTGACATTACCCTTGAGGTAAAAGGTTGGGAGGCAACACCATAAGCCCCTATCTTTCTCTGTGTCCGATTAAAACTCCATAACCATAAGTAGTGCGTGAGTGTGAGCAATTGTGAAAGACTATATGAAAGTTGAGTATGTAGGCTTGCCGAAAAGCTCTTATATTGACTCTTTCCGATGTTACGATAAATTGCAATTGCTTCAATGACCGAGATCAAAGTTTGTTAGTTTTCAATGATGTTTATGATTCATACTTGATATTGTGTATGAATTGTTACTTTAGCATAAGAATCATATGACATTATATATATGTTGCTGTTATGAGAATGATCATGATGCCCTCATGTCCGTATTTTGTTTTTATCGACACCTATATCTCTAAACACGTGGACATATTTTTCGATATCGGCTTTCGCTTGAGGACAAGCGAGGTCTAAGCTTGGGGGAGTTGATACGTCCATTTTGCATCATGCTTATGTGTTGATATTTATTGCATTATGGGTTGTTATTATATGCTTTGTCACAATACTTATGCCTTTTCTCTCTTATTTTACAAGGTTTCCATGAAGAGGGAGAATGCCGGCAGCTGGAATTGTGGGCTGGAAAAGGAGCAAACTATGGAAACCTATTCTGCACAACTCCAAAGGCCCCGAAACTCAACAGAACTCTGTTCCAGAAAATATAAAAAATATCTGGTGAAAGAAGTCCACGAGGGGGGCCACCGGCTGTCCACGAGGGTGGGGGCGCGCCCCCTACCTCGTGGGCCAGCCGGAAGGCCCCCGATGCACATCTTCTTCTATATGAGGTGTTTTGACCTGGAAAAAATCATAAGGAGGCTTTCGGGACCAGACGCCACCGTCTCGAGGCGGAAACCAATCTAGGGCTCCGGCAGAGCTGTTCTGCCGGGGATACTTCCCTCCGGGAGGGGGGAATCGTCACCGCCTTCATCACCAACAAATCTCCCATCTTGGGGAGGGCTATCTTCATCAACATCTTCACCAGCACCATCTCCTCTCAAACCCTAGTTCATCTCTTGTATCCAATCTTTGTACCCAAACCTCAGATTGGTACCTGTGGGTTGCTAGTAGTGTTGATTACTCCTTGTAGTTGATGCTAGTTGGTTTATTTGGTGGAAGATCATATGTTCAGATCCAATATGCATATTAATACCCCTCTGATCATGAACAATATTATGTCTTGTGAGTAGTTACTTTTGTTCCTGAGGACATGGGAGAAGTCTTGCTATTAGTACATGTGAGTTTGGTCTTCGTTCGATATTTTGATGAGATGTATGTTGTCTCTCTTCTAGTGGTGTCATGTGAACGTCGACTACATGACACTTCACCATTATTTGGGCCTAGAGGAAGGCATTGGGAAGTAATAAGTAGATGATGTGTTGCTAGAGTGACAGAAGCTTAAACCCTAGTTTATGCGTTGCTTCGTAAGGGGCTGATTTGGATCCATATGTTTCAGGCTATGGTTAGGTTTACCTTAATACTTATTTTGTAGTTACGGATGCTTGAATTAGAGGTTAATCATAAGTGGGAGGCTTGTCCAAGTAAGGACAGCACCCAAGCACCGGTCCACCCACATACGAAATTATCAAAGTACCGAACGCGAATGAGATGATCGTGATGAAAACTAGCTTGACGATAATTCCCATGTGTCCTCGGGAGCGCTTTCCTTTATATAAGAATTTGTCCAGGCTTGTCCTTTGCTACAAAAAGGATTGGGCCACCTTGCTGCACATTATTTACTTTTACCTTTTGTGACTTGCTACCAATTACCTTGTCACAAAACTATCTGTTACCTATAATTTCAGTGCTTTCGGAAAACACCTTACTGAAAATTGTCTATCATTTCCTTCTGCTCCTCGTTGGGTTCGACACTCTTACTTATAGAAAGGACTACGATAGATCCCCTACACTTGTGGGTCATTAGTCATCACACCCACACATTCATCTTCTCGTTATAATTGCACCACTAACTTTCTCTCGTGCATGCATGCGCACACACACTACCACTCGGCATTATCCATCGCACACATGCAATCTTTTTCTTCAGGCCGGTCTCCCATGCATGCACACACACACACACCTCCCCTCTTCATCACTTCAGGCATTCTTTATCTCTCACATGCATGCACAACGATCGATGTTCCTCTATGTGTCTATATATATAGCTATGTCTTTTCTAGTTTTCCACACAAACCGATCGATCTATGTATCTAGTCAGGTCTCACCCTCTTTCCCACGTACACATCGATCAATCTACACCTCTCTATATAGGACTACATAGCTAATACACCCACATTATCTATCCATCGTCTCCCTCTCATCATCCATGCCTTCTGCTTCATCTCTCAGACGCGCGCACAGTGGCGAAGGCAGGGGGCAGCAAGGGCCCTGGCCCCCTAACATCACTATATATTGAGGCTAATATGAATGTGATCGGTAGATCAATTGCTGGTAAAATGGTTTAAGTTGATGAATTGGTCCTCCCCGTAAAGGATTAGCAATGCTTGCCCCCGTAGCTTATTTATTTTCCATGGCTCCGCCACTCCATGCAACCGCGCACGTTCTTGCCCCCTATCTTTAAATATCGCTCTCGCACTTGTGAACTCCTTCATAGTATCCCACTTGGCCCCTCACACCATCTTCCAGCTCCCCATATCCCAATGTGCCATTGCTAATAAGAAGCTCTCAAACAAATTTAAGTGAAGTGTGAGAGCACATATTTCTTCAAAATTTTAAATCTCAAAATAATATAAGTGAAGCATGAGAGGATTTATTCAAAAATTATACTAACTTCCAAAATGATATAATTGAAGCATGAGAGCATATTTCTTTAAAATAACAGCACCACCATGCTCAAAATGATATAAGTGAAGTACTAGAGCAATTCCATAGCTCACAACATTTAAGCGAAGCACATAGAGCAATTCTAACAAACCATAACATAATTATGGCTCTCTCAAATAGGCGTGTCCAGCAATGATGATTGTGACAAAGTAAAAAATCAAAATAAGCAAAGACTCATATAATACAAGACGCTCCAAGCAAATTTCGCGATATGCGACGAATAAAAATATAGCTCCAAGTAATCTCATGCTTCAAACTAACTTGCTTATGGGGCATCCCCAAGATTAGTATCTTTCCGGTCCTCATTCCTTTATCCGTTGTGATCTCACCCAAAACTTGAAAAACTTCAATCAGACAAAACTTAACAAAACCTCGTGAGATCCATTAGTATAATAAAACTCATATTTACTTTAAGTACTATTGCAAACCCATTCATATTATTTTATTACATTATATCTATTGTATTCTAACTTTACCATGGCTTATATCCCCCTATACAATCCATAGATTCATTAAAATAAGCACATGATGAAACAAAAACAGAATCTGTTAAAAACAGAACAGTCTGTAAAGATGTAATTTTTAGTCCTACTTATGTAACTCTAAAAATCCTAAAAAATAGGAAAACCTGGGAAATTTGTATATAAATTATGTGTAAACATTTAAAAAAATTACGTTCTAGCAAATGAAAACAATTTTGCTACTGGGCCTCAAAGTTTTTGTTGATGCACCGAATCAAATCAACTCTCACCCAAATCAATCCAAAGGCTTTGCTTGGCAGAAACACTAATTAAAACACAAAAACACAATCACAACAGTAGTATAATTATGTATTTAGTGTAAAACAGAAAGAAAACCCAAAGGCAAAAAGATAACTATTGAGTTGCCTGCCAACAAGCGCTATTATTTTACGCCCCTAGCTAGGCATAATGCATAGATTCTTATGTGTTGTGATCTTTGTTGGTTGATCCATAGGTTGCCCTCATGATTGATTCATACGGTAGTATAATCTTAGTTCTAGGGAAGTGTTCCATACCCTTTCTCAATGGAAACTGAAATTTAATATTTCCTTCTTTCATATCAGTGACGACACCTATAGTTCATAGAAACGGTCTACCAAGTATAATTGTACAAGACGGATTGCAATCAATATGAAGAAAAATAAAATTTATGGGCACATAATTCCTATTTGTAAGAATAATAACATCATTAATTCTTCCCAAAGGTTTTTTAATAGTAGAATCCGTCAAGTGCAAATTAAGAGAACATTCTACCCAATTGGTAAGACCAAGCACATCAAATGGAGATTTTGGAATTGTGGAAACACTAGCACCCAAATCACATAAAGCATAGCACTCATAAATTTTTATCTTGATTTTAATGGTAGGTTCCCGTTCTGTTGGGAACGTAGCATGCAATTTCAAAAATTTCCTACGCTCACGCAAGATATATCCAGGAGATGCATAGCAACGAGAAGGGGAGAGTGTGTCCACGTACCCTCGTAGACCAAAAGTGGAAGCGTTATGTTAACTTGGTTGCTGTAGTCGAATGTCTTCATGATCCAACCAATCGAAGTACCGAACGTACGGCACCTCTATGTTCAGCACACGTTCAACACGATGACGTCCCACAAGCTCTTGATCCAGCAGATGCTCGAGGGAGAGTTCCGTCAGCATGACAGCGTGGCGACAATGTTGGTGATGTGGTCCGCGCAGGGCTTCGCCTAAGCACCATGACAATATGATCTGAGGTGTAATCTGTGGAGGGGGCACCGCACGTGGCTAAGAGAAACTTGTGTGTTCTAGGGTGCCCCCTTGCCTCCATATATAAAGGAGGAGAGGAGGAGGCTGGCTGGCCCCTGTAGGGCGCGCCAAGAGAGAGAGTAATACTAGGACTCCAAGTCCTAGTAGGATTCCACTTGGTGGAAAGGGGGAGAAGGAAGGGAGAGGGAGAGGAAGAGAAAGGGGGGCCGAGCCCCCTCCCCTAGTCGTATTAGGACTACCCATAGGGGGGGCACCACCTCCTCGTGTCCTGCCCTCTCTCTCCCCTAAGGCCCTTGTTGGCCCATTACTTCCCCGGGGGTTCCGGTAACCCCTCCGGCACTCCGTTTTTACCCGGTACCTCTTGGAACTCTTCCGGTGTGTGAATAACATCGTCCAATATATCATTATTCATGTCTCGACCATTTCGAGACTCCTCTTCAGGTCTGTGATCTCATCCGGGACTCCGGACAAACTTCGATCACCAAAACACATAACTCATAATACAAATTGTCATCGAACGTTAAGCGTGCGGACCCTACGGGTTCAAGAACTATGTAGACATGACTGAGCCACATCTTCGGTCAATAACCAATAGCGGAACCTGGATTCTCATATTGGCTCCTACATATTCTACGAAGATCTTTATCGGTCAAACCGCATAATAACATACATTGTTCCCTTTGTCATCGGTATGTTACTTGCCCGAGATTCGATCGTCGGTATCATCATACCTAGTTCAATCTCATTACCGGCAAGTCTCTTTACTCGTTTCGTAATACATCATCTCGTGACTAACTCATTAGTCATTTGCTTGCAAGGCTTATAGTGATGTGCATCACCGAGAGGGCCCAGAGATACCTCTCCGATACTCAGAGTGACAAATCCTATTCTCGTTCCGTGCCAACTCAACAAACACTTTAGGAGACACCTCTAGAGCATCTTTATAATCACCCAGTTACGTTGTGATGTTTTATAGCACACAAGGTGTTCCTCCGGCATTTGGGAGTTGCATAATGTCATGGTAAGAGGAACATGTATATGTCATGAAGAAAGCAATAGCAATAAAACTAAACGATCATAAAGCTAAGCTAATGGATGGGTCTTGTCCATCACATCATTCTCCTAATGATGTGATCCCGTTCATCAAATGACAACACGTGTCTATGGTTAGGAAACTTTAACCATCTTTGATTAACGAGCTAGTCTAGTAGAGGCATACTAGGGACACTCTGTTCTCGTCTATGTATTCACACATATATCAAGTTTCCAGTTAATACAATTCTAGCCTGAATAAAAGACATTTGTCATGATATATAAGGAAATATAAATAACAACTTTATTATTGCCTCTAGGGCATATTATCTTCAGTCTCCCACTTGCACTAGAGTCAATAATCTAGATTACACAGTAATGATTCTAACACCCATGGAGTCTTGCTGCTGATCATGTTTTTCTCCTGGATGAAGCTTAGTTAATGGGTCTGCGACATTCAGACCCATATGTATTTTGAAAATCTCTATGTCTCCCCCCTTGACTTGATCACGGATGGAGTTGAAGTGTTTCTTGATGTGCTTGGTTCTCTTGTGAAATCTGGATTCCTTCGCCAAGGCTATTGCTCCAGTATTGTCACAAAAGATTTTCATTGGACCCGATGCACTTAGTATTTCACCTAGATCGGATATGAACTCCTTCATCCAGACTCGTTCATTTGCTGCTTCCAAAGCAGCTATGTACTCCGCTTCACACGTAGATCCCGCCACGACGCTCTGCTTGGAACTGCACCAACTGACAGCTCCACCATTCAACAAAAATGTGTATCTGGTTTGAGACTTAGAGTCATCCGGATCAGTGTCAAAGCTTGCATCGACGTAAACGTTTACGACGAGCTCTTTGTTACCTCCATAAACAAGAAACATATCCTTCGTCCTTTTCAGGTATTTCAGGATGTTCTTGACCGATGTCCAGTGATCCACTCTTAGATTACTTTGGTACCTCCCTTCTAGACTTATAGTAAGGCACACATCAGGTCTAGTACACAGCATTGCATACATGATAGAACCTATGGCTGAAGCATAGGGAATGACTTCCATTTTCTCTCTATCTTCTGCAGTGGTCGGGCATTGAGTCTGACTCAACTTCACACCTTGTAACACTAGCAAGAACACTTTCTTTGACTGATCCATTTTGAACTTCTTCAAAACTTTATCAAGGTATGTGCTTTGTGAAAGTTCAATTAAGCGTCTTGATCTATCTCTATAGATCTTGATGCCCAATATATAAGCAGCTTCATCGAGGTCTTTCATTGATTTTTTTTAAAGTATCCTTTTATGCTATCTAGAAATTCTACATGATTTCCAATCAACAATATGCCATCCACATATAATATCATAAATGATACAGAGCTCCCACTCACTTTGTTGCAAATACAGGCTTGTCCAAAAGTCTGTATAAAACCATACACTTTTATCACCTCATCAAAGCATATATTCCAACTTCGAGATGCTTGCACCAGTCCATAGATGTATCGTTGGAGCTTGTACACTTTGTTAGCACCTTTAGGATCAACAAAACCTTCTGGTTGCATTATATACAACTCATCTTTAAGATATCCATTAAGGAATGCAGTTTTGACATCCATTTGCCATATTTCATAATCATAAAATGCGGCGATTGCTAACATGATTCGGACAGACTTCAACATCGCTACGGGTGAGAAGGGCTCATCATAGTCAACTCCTTGAACTTGTCGAAAACCTTTCGCAACAAGTCGAGCTTTGTAGACAGTAACATTACCGTCGGTGTCAGTCTTCTTCTTAAAGATCCATTTATTTTCAATGGGTTGTCGATCATCGGGCAAGTCAACCAAAGTGCACACTTTGTTCTCAAACATGGATCCCATCTCAGATTTCATGGCCTCAAGCCGTTTTGCGGAATCTGGGCTCATCATCGCTTCCTCATAGTTTGTACGTTCGTCATGGTCTAGTAATATGACTTCCAGAACAGGGTTACCGAACCACTCTGATGCGGAACACACTCTGGTTGACCTACGAGGTTCAGTAGTAACTTGATCTCAAGTTTCATGATCATCATCATTAGCTTCCTCACTAATTGGTATAGGAATCACTTGAACTGATTTCTGTGATGAACTACTTTCCGATTCGGGAGAAGGTACAATTACCTCATCAAGTTGTACGTTCCTCCCACTCACTTCTTTTGAGAGAAACTCCTTCTCTAGAAAGGATCCATTCTTAGCAACGAATATCTTTCCTTCAGATCTGTAATAGAAGGTGTACCCAACAGTTTCTTTTGGGTATCCTATGAAGACACATTTCTCCGATTTGGGTTCAAGCTTATCAGGTTGAAGCTTTTTCACATAAGCATCGCAGCCCCAAACTTTAAAAAATGATAACATGGGTTTCTTGCCAAACCACAGTTTACAAGGTGTCGTCTCAACGAATTTAGATGGTGCCCTATTTAATGTGAATGTAGCTATCTCTAAAGCATAACCCCAAAATGATAGTGGTAAATCGGTAAGAGACATCATAGATCACATCATATCTAATAAAGTACAATTACAACGTTCAGACACACCATTACGCTGTGGTGTTCGAGGTGGCGTGAGTTGCGAAACTATTCCACATTGTTTCAAATGAAGACCAAACTTGTAACCCAAATATTCGCCTCCGCGATCAGATCGTCGAAACTTTATTTTCTTGTTATGATGATTCTCCACTTCACTCTGGAATTCTTTGAACTTTTCAAATGTTTGAGACTTATGTTTCATTAAAAAGATATACTCATATCTGCTCAAATCATCTGTGAAGGTCATAAAATAAGGATACCCGCCGCGAGCCTCAACACTCATCGGACCGCATACATCAGTATGAATTATTTCCAATAAATCAGTTCCTCGCTCCATTGTTCCGGAGAACAGAGTCTTAGTCATCTTGCCCATGAGGCATGGTACGCAAGCACCAAGTGATTCATAATCAAGTGATTCCAAATGCCCATCAGCATGGAGTTTCTTCATGCGCTTTACACCAATATTACCTAAACGGCAGTGCCACAAATAAGTTACACTATCATTATCAAGTTTGCATCTTTTGACTTCAATATTATGAATATGTGTATCACTACGATCGAGATTCAACAAAAATAGACCACTCATCAAGGGTGCATGACCATAGAAGATATTACTCATATACATAGAACAACCATTATTAGGTGATTTAAATGAATAACCATCTCGCAACAAACAAGATCCAGATATAATGTTCATGCTGAACGCTCGCACCAAATAACAATTATTTAGGTCTAAAAGTAATCCCGAAGGTAGATGTAGAGGCAGCCTGCCGACGGTGATCACATCGACTTTGGAACCATTTCCCACGCGCATCGTCATCTCGTCCTTAGCCAATCTTTGTTTAATCCATAGCCCCTGTTTCGAGTTACAAATATGAGCAACCGAACCAGTATCAAATACCCAGGTGCTACTACGAGCACTAGTAAGGTACACATCAATAATGTGTATATCAAATATACCTTTGTTCACTTTGCCATCCTTCTTATCCGCCAAATACTTGGGGAAGTTCCTCTTCCAATGACTAGTCCCTTTGAAGTAGAAGCACTCAATTTCAGGCTTGGCTCCAGACTTGGGTTTCTTCTCGGGAGTAGCAACTAGCTTGCTATTCTTCTTGAAGTTCCCCTTCTTTACCTTGCCCTTTTTCTTGAAACGAGTGGTCTTGTTAACCATCAACACTTGATGCTCCTTCTTGATTTCTACCTCCACAACTTTGAGCATAGAGAAGAGCTCGGGAATTGTCTCTTGCATCCCTTGCATATTATAGTTCATCACAAAGCCTTTATAGCTTGGTGGCAGTGATTGAAGAACTCTATCAATAACACTATCATCATCAACTTTGACTCCAAGTTCAGTCATGTGGTTGTGGTACCCAGACATTTTGAGTATGTGTTCACTAACAGAACTGTTCTCCTCCATCTTGCAGCTATAGAACTTGTTGGAGACTTCATATCTCTCAACTCGGGCATTTGCTTGAAATATTAACTTCAACTCTTGGAACATCTCATATGCTCCATGATGTTCAAAACGTCTTTGAAGTCCCAATTGTAAGTCGTAAAGCATGGCACACTGAACTATTGAGTAGTCATCAGACCGCTTCTGCCGGACGTTCAAAGCGTCCACATTAGCGGGAGGGGGCTTGTCACCCAGCGGTGCTTCAAGGACATAATTCTTCTGTGCAGCAATGAGGATAATCCTCAAGTTATATACCCAGTCCGTGTAGTTGCTACCATCATCTTTCAACCTCTGGTTCCCTCTGTGAAGGGCCTATCTATTATTCTTGCCTTATAAGAATCAAGGTGAAATTCACCTTTCCTTTTTACATTTTATCCTTTCGCAAGCCCATTGTGTTGGTAAGATCCTGACATATATACCCACTTGGATGTAAGTTTCCATGATCTATTACTGTTGACATTACCCTTGAGGTAAAAGGTTGGGAGGCAACACGATAAGCCCCTATCTTTCTCTGTGTCCATTTAAAACTCCATAACCATAAGTATTGCGTGCGTGTGAGCAATTATGAAAGACTATATGATAGTTGAGTATGTAGGCTTGCCGAAAAGCTCTTATATTGACTCTTTCCGATGTTACGATAAATTGCAATTGCCTCAATGACCGAGATCAAATTTTGTTAGTTTTCAATGAAGTTATGATTCATACTTGATATTGTGGATGAATTGTTACTTTAGAATAAGAATCATATGACATTATATATATGTTGCTGTTATGAGAATGATCATGATGCCCTCATGTCCGTATTTTGTTTTTATCGACACCTCTATCTCTAAACATGTCGACATATTTTTCGATATCGGCTTTCGCTTGAGGACAAGCGAGGTCTAAGCTTGGGGAAGTTGATACATCCATTTTGCATCATGCTTATGTGTTGATATTTATTGCATTATGGGCTGTTATTATATGCTTTGTCACAATACTTATGCCTTTTCTCTCTTATTTTACAAGGTTTGCATGAAGAGGGAGAATGCAGGCAGCTGGAATTGTGGGCTGGAAAAGGAGCAAACTTTGGAAACCTATTCTGCACAACTCCAAAAGCCCCGAAACTCAACAGAACTCCGTTTCATAAAATATAAAAAATATCTGGTGAAAGAAGTCCACGAGGGGGGCCACCGGCTGTCCACGAGGGTGGGGGCGCGCCCCCCTTCCCAGGGCGCACCCCCCTGCCTCGTGGGCCAGCCGGAAGGCCCCCGATGCCCATCTTCTCCTATATGAGGTGTTTTGACCTGGAAAAAATCATAAGGAGGCTTTCTGGACCAGACGCCACCGTCTCGAGGCGGAACCGAGGCGGAAACCAATCTAGGGCTCCGGCAGAGCTGTTCTGTCGGGGATACTTCCCTCCGGGAGGGGGGAATCTTCACCACCTTCATCACCAACAACTCTCCCATCTTGGGGAGGGCTATCTTCATCAACATCTTCACCAGCACCATCTCCTCTCAAACCTTATTTCATCTCTTGTATCCAATCTTGGGGAGGGGCTTCTCATATGCTCCATGATGTTCAAAACGTCTTTGAAGTCCCGATTCTAAGCCGTAAAGCATGGCACACTGAACTATTGAGTAGTCATCAGACTGCTTCTGCCAGACGTTCAAAGCGTCCACATTAGCGGGAGGGGGCTTGTCACCCAGCGGTGCTTCAAGGACATAATTCTTCTGTGCAGCAATGAGTATAATCCTCAAGTTATAGACCCAGTCCGTGTAGTTGCTACCATCATATTTCAACTTTGCTTTCTCTAGGAATGCATTAAAATTCAAGGGAATGGTAGCACGGGCCATTGATCTACGACAACATAGATATGCAAAAACTATCAGGACTAAGTTCATGATAAATTTAGATCAATTAATCATATTACTAAAGAACTCTCACTTAGATAGACATCCCTCTAGTTATCTAAATGATCACGTGATCCAAATCAACTAAACCATGTCCGATCATCATGTGAGATGGAGTATTTTTTCAATGGTGAACATCTTATGTTTATGATATCTACTATATGATTCACACTCGACCTTTCGGTCTCCAGTGTTCCGAGTCCATGTCTGTACATGCTAGGCTCGTCAAGTTTAACCCGAGTATTCTGCATGTTGATACGTCTCCAACGTATCTATATTTTTTGATTGTTCCATGCTATTATTTATGATGTTTTGGATGTTTAATGGGCTTTGTTATACACTTTTATATTATTTTTGGGACTAATCTATTAACCCAAAGGCCCAGTCCGGATTGCTATTTTTGTGTGCCTATTTCAGGGTTTTATAGAAAAGGAATATCAAACGGAGTCCAAACGGAATGAAACCTTCGGGAGAGATATTTTTGGAGCGATATCTTCACGGGAGACTTGAGAACCATGGAATAGGGCACACGTGGCATCCAAGAGGGTGGGGGCGCGCCCCCCCTACAGGGCACGCCCCCTGCCTCGTGGGCCCCACGTTGGTCCCCCGATGCCCTCCTTCCTCCTATATATACGTATGTACCCCGAAAACATCAGAGCAACAGAGAAAACCGTAGATCCACCGTCGCAACCATCTGTTCCCATGAAGTACCATCTTGGGGCCTGTTCCGGAGATCCGCCGGAGGGGGGATCTACAATGGAGTGCTTCTACATCAACACCATTGCCTCACCATGAGTTGTGAGTAGTTTACCACAGACCTTCGGGTACATAGTTAGTACCTAGATGGCTTCTTCTCTCTCTTTGGATCTCAATACCAAGTTCTCCTTGGTCTTCGAGGAGATCTATTCGATGTAATCTCTTTTTGCGGTGTGTTTGTCGAGATCCGATGAATTGTGGGTTTATGATCAAGATTATCTATGAGACATATTTGGTTCTTTTCTGAATTCTTTTATGTATGATTATAATATCCTTGCAAGTCTCTTCGAATTATTGGTTTGGTTTGGCCTACTAGATCTATAGTTCTTGCAATGGGAGAAGTGCTTGGCTTTGGGTTTAATCTTGCGGTGTCCTTTCCCAGTGACAGTAGGGGCAGCAAGGCACATATTGTATTGTTGTCATCGAGGATAAAAAGATGGGGTTTATATCATACTTTTTGAGTTTATCCCTCTACATCATGTCATCTTGCTTAAGGCGTTACTATGTTCTAATGAACTTAATACTCTAGATGCATGCTGGATAGCGGTCGATGAGTGGAGTACTAGTAGTAGATGCAGAATCATTTCGGTCTACTTGTCACGGACGTGATGCCTATATATAATGATCATGCCTAGATATTCTCATAATTCTTCGCTTTTATATCAATTGCTCGACAGTAATTTGTTCAACCACCTTAGAATTCTGCTATCATGAGAGAAGCCACTAGTGAAACCTATGGCCCCCAGGTCTATTCACAACATATCAATCCACAATCTACTTTACTTTACCGTTTTTACTTTTTGTTCTTATATCCAAAAATACCAAAAATATCAAACTATCAGATCTCACTTTCGTAAGTGACCATAAAGGGATTGAAAACCCCTTATCGCGTTGGCTGCGAAGTTCTTATTTGTTTGTGCAGGTGCGAGGGACTCGCACGTGGTCTCCTACTGGATTTATACCTTGGTTCTCAAAAACTGAGGGAAATACTTACGCTATTGTGCTGCATCACCCTTTCCTCTTCGAGGGAATACAACGCAAGGTCGAGAAGTAGCTAGAAGAATTTCTGGCGCCATTGTCGGAGAGGCTTACGCAAAAGTCATATACCAAGTACCTATCACAAACCCTTATCCTTCGCATTACATTTATTTGCCTCTCGTTTTCCTCTCCCCCACTTCACCCTTGCCATTTTATTTGCCCTTATTTTTGTCGTGTGTTTACCGTTCGCTTGCTTCTTGTTTGCTTGTGTGTTGGATTGCTTGCTTGTCACTATGGCTCTCCCTATCAGTGTTGAGCCGCACCTCAAGAGGCTGGAGGAGATCAAAAACAATGTTAGACATTTTATGTCTATGCAATTTGAACATAATGATTTCTTTAGAAATGAGCTTAAGGAACAGAAAAACTTTATGGAGTGCAGGAATAAAGACCTTGATGATATGTCTAAGGAATTTTCTGGTTTGAAATCTCAATTTGCTCATCTTGAGAAATTTATAGCCCAAATTTCGGATAAACAGTCCACCTTAGTTAATAAGATGGCTGCTAAACTGGAAGATCATGAAAGTAAAGATGAAGATCTAAAAGTTATTGATGTGTCTCCTATTAGATCCTTGTTTTCTACTATGAATCTTGATAAAGACAAGATTGGAGATGAGTCTACTTTAATTAAAAGGTGTCCCAATGATTCAGAGTTTTTAGATCTTGATGCTAAAATTGTTAAAAGTGGGATTGAAGAGATTAAAACTTTGCATAGTGATGAACCCACTACTTTGGATTTCAAGGGATTCAATTATGATAATTTCTCTTTGATTTATTTTATTTCCTTGTTGCAATCCGTACTAAACTCTCTTCATGCTTATAGTCAAAATAAAGCTTTTACCAAACACATAGTTGATGCTTTGATGCAATCTAATGAAGAAAAACTTGAATAAGAAGTTTCTATCCCTAGAAAGCTTTATGATGAGTGGGAACCTACTATTAAAATTAAAAATAAAGATCATGAATGCTTTGCTTTGTGCGATTTGGGTGCAATTGTTTCCACTATCCCAAAAACTTTGTGTGATTTGCTAGGGTTCCATGAGCTTGAAGGTTGTTCTTTAAATTTGCATCTTGTGGATTATACTATTAAGAAACCTATGGGAAGGATTAATGATGTTCTTATTGTTGCCAATAGGAATTATGTGCCCGTAGATTTCATTATTCTTGATATAGATTGCAATCCTTCATGTCCTTTTATTCTTGGTAGACCTTTCCTTAGAACGATTGGTGCAATTATTGATATGAAGAAAGGAAATATTAGATTCCAATTTCCGTTAAGGAAAGGCATGGAACACTTTCCTAGAAAGAAAATTAAATTACCTTATGAATCTATTATGAGAGCCACTTATGGATTGCCTTCCAAAGATGGCAATACCTAGATCTATCCTTGTATCGTGCCTAGCTAGGGGCGTTAAACGATAGCGCTTGTTGGGAGGCAACCCAATTTTATATTTTTTGTTTTTGCTTCTGTTTAGGAATAAATATTGCATCTAGCTTCTTTTTAGATGTGGTTTTGTGTTTTAATTAGTGTTTGTGCCAAGTAGAACCTTTGGGAAGACTTGTGAGAAGTTTATATGATCTTGCTGTAAAAAATAGAATCATTAGTGCTCACTAGAATAGTGACCAGATTTTACTTTAGTGTGCTATTTAGTTGATTCTTTTTTCAGATGATTAATAGACAAATTCCCCATGTTTAACAATTTATTTCAAAAAAATTGGAGTTACAAAAGTATGCGAAAGTAACATATTACTACATACTGTTATGTTTTTGACAGATTCTGTTTTTCATGTATTGTTTGCTTATTTCGATGAATCTATGAGTAGTATTGGGGAGTATGAATCATAGATAAGTTGGAATACAGTAGGTTTAACACCAATATAAACAAAGAATGAATTCATTACAGTACCTTTGATTGGTGGTTTGTTTTCTTATACTAACGGAGCTCACGAGATTCTTGGCTGCGTTTTGTGTTGTGAAGTTTTCAAGTTTTGAGTATTGCTTTGATGGACTATGGAAGAAAGAGTGGCAAGAGCCTAAGCTTGGGGATTCCCAAGGCACCCCAAGGTAAAATACAAGGACAACCAAAAGCCTAAGCTTGGGGATGCCCCGGGAAGGCATCCCCTCTTTCGTCTTCATCTATCGGTAACTATACTCGGGACTATATTTTTATTCACCACATGATATGTGTTTTACATGGGGCGTCATGTATAATTTGAGTCTTTGCTTGTTAGTTTGCCACAATTATCCATGCTGGACACACCTTTTTGAGAGAGATAAATATGGCCTAGGAATTGTTAGAACACTCTATGTGCTTCATTTATATCTTTTGAGCTAAATAGTTTGCTCTGGTGCTTCACTTATATTTTTTAGAGCATGGTGGTGATTTTATTTTGAAGAAATTGTTGATCTCTCATGCTTCACTTATATCCTTTTGAGAGCCTATTAGAAAAGCATGGTAATGTGATTGGGTTATAAAACTAGCCTTAATATGATAAGCATCCAAGATGAATGTAGTAAAAACTTTCATACAAAGTGCATTGAATATGATGAGAAGTTTGATGCTTGATAATTGTTTTGAGATATGAGGATAGTGATATTAGAGTCATGATAGTGGAGTTATTATGAAATTTAGAAATACTTGTGTTAAGGTTTGTGATTCCCGTAGCATGCACGTATGGTGAACCGCTATGTGACGAAGTTGGAGCATGAGGTATTTGTAGAGTGTCATCCTTTGTGTGGACGTCTGTTTTTATCATTTACCTAATCGAGGACGAGCAAGAATTAAGCTTGGAGATGCTTGATACGTCTCCAATGTATCTATAATTTTTTATTGTTCCAAAGTGGTATTAATATTATGCAAAGTAAAAACCAAGCAAAAAACAACAACTAGCACTAGGCACTATGTCAATAGGTTAGTCCCAAAAAATGATATAAAGTTCCTAGAAAATGTATGTAGAACATCCAAAATTGAAAATATAACATGGAGCAATCAAATATTATAGATACGTTGGAGACTATAATTTTTTATTATTCCATGCTGTTATATTATCATTGTTGGATGTTTTACAATCATTTTATAGTCCTTTTATATCAGTTTTGGGTACTAACATATTGACATACTGCCAAGTGCCAGTTTATGTTTTCTACTTGTTTTTTACATCGCAGGAAATCAATATCAAACGGAGTCCAAACACCGCGAAACTTTTTGGAGATTTTTTATGGGCCAGAAGACACCCGTTGGGCCAGAGCTGCACCTGGGGGGTGCCCCGAGGGGGGCACAACCCACCAGGGCATGCCAGCCTCCCTGGCGCACCTAGGTGGGTTGTACCCACACTACTAGGAAAAGGCCTACTAATGGCGCACCTATTTTGGCCATTAATGGCGCATTAGTGGTGCGCCATTAGTGCCACGTCATTAATATATTTTACTAATGGCGCACCTCTGGTGCGCCATTAGTATCTGGTATACTAATGGCGCACCGCAGATGCGCCATTAGTATATACCACGGTGCGCCATTAGTATGCCTCCCAGGGGGCCAGATATACCCAGGTGCTTTGGCATACTAATGACGCACTACTGCCAGATGCGCCATTAGTAACTTTGGCATACTAATGACGCACTGTTGGATGATGCGCCATTAGTATACTTTGGCATACTAATGGCGCACTGTGATGTGTTGCGCCATTAGTATGAATATTAGGTTTTTTATATATTTTTTAATTTTCTGTTTTTTGCACAGGTTACAAAATGTATTATTGGACAGAATATAGACAGCACCAGCACACAGCAACAACAGATTCATCGAATACAATAGAAGATTAGTCTCTGAATACAATTCATCATATTAGTCTCCGAATACAATTCATCATATTAGTCTCCGAATTGAAAAGACCGAACAAAGATAGAACATTATATTACAAGTCTCGAGACCGCGAGTAGCGAGTTTGTCTTCACATTACAAGTCGATATCGATCATCTAAACTACCATCACATAGAAGAGAGCTGCGGTCATCACGATGAGCATCATCACGATGAAACTCGTCTTCATTCGGTTCCTCCAACGCTCCCTCGCCTCTCCCGCTAGATAGCGGGCGTATCTAGATTCCGCCTCGGCCCTAGTGGTGTACCCTTTGTAACTGTTACCGCTGAATCGGTGAACCTATCTCCGACACTCCTCCCAGTCGTCGTAGACTCCGGGAACCTTACCCTTGTACACGACATACGACGGCATCGCTATGCACTAGCCAAACGAAAATTTGTACCAATTCACACACAATACATAAGCAATATATAAGTATGCAACAGAACGATTGGAAGAGAAAATCAAGACATTAATAACATCAATTACATCTAAGTTGAACGACAGTCGAAACCAAAGAGACATACTACAAGTTCATTAAAGTTTAATTACAACATGAGCCAATCGATGTTTCAGAACAAGACACAGCATCACTACTTTCGACTCGACTCAAGGGACCGGAGCGTGGATGAAGCCGCCGTCTATCGTGGGAGTCATGAAATCGCGGGCGTTGTCAGCCTGCATTTATAGCATTGTGTCGATGTCACTGTTGGACGGTTGATTTCTGAGGTATAACTGCCCCGAGGTACGAAGGACATCTTAATGGATGATTTCCGCAAACTCCGACTGGATGCGAAAGAATTCTTGTCTGATGTCCGCGTCCTGGGTTGCCGACACGCTCGTGGCCCAATCTTTGAGTTTACTCGGTAGCAGAAGTTGATGATGGTCCCGTACGATCGCCCACATGTGATGGATGGCGTAGTAGGCACCCTTCTGACCGCCAGGCAGCTGCTTGACGCAGCAGAACGTCGTATTGTGGGAGAACACGTGCTTGCCGTACTTACGAATAGGCCTGGTGAAGGTGCCTCCAGATTTGGCGTAGCCGGGGAGAACATCATCAAGAACCTTCTTGACATTTGTGTAGTCTACCTTCGACTGACGGTCCGAGTCGAAATACATGGCCATGGAATATTTGGGGCTTAGGAGGATGAGCGTGCAATGTGTGTCACTGCAGAAAACACGGAATGTTAAAAGAAAAACGATCGAAATCTAAGAATTCATATGTTACGGGGCGGCTGAGGGGAGGACTTACTCGGGAAAGTAAGGCACGAGGAAGTTATCCTTATCTCGGTTTGCCAGAATGACGCCTTCGAGGTAAGAACTCGCGACTTGCCGGTCCCCAGCGCTGCCCAAGATCTTGGCACGCATGTAGAAGGGGTCGACTATCACGATGTCCGGGGTCTTGTCGCGAATGATCCACATCTCCATACTCAGTGAAAATAGCCAAACGAAGGTGTAGTGCAGCGGATGAAGGTTCAACATAGAGTAGATGTCATCAAACCGCAGGACGATCGTATCCCCGATGGAGTTATCCACAAAGCTCTTGCCCTTTGGCACCTTGGCCGCGAAAACCGGGTATGCCACATCCTTCTCTCTAAGACACCGCTTCTCCAAAGAAAGAACACTGTCATGCAGACTCCGCATAGCACCGGTTGCAGCATCGAGCATATTTCTCGGTAGCATCGGCCTACCCCACCACATGCACCCTCCTCATTACATCCTCTGGTGAAGGTGGCCCGTCCCGAGCACGGATCGTACTCGGTGCCGGCTGGCTCGCACCCTTGTTAGTCTTTCTTTTCCGTGCCTTCTTCTTCTCCTGTAATGGGACCGAGTTCTGCTCACAGACCGCCTTCTTGAGTGTGTTGGGGCTGATAATATTTCGCACCTCGCCTATCTGAGGCTCGATGAAGTCGGCAGCTGGAGGTGTCTCCTGAGAACTGAACGGCAGACGATGCCTGTTGCAACTTGGTTTCTCCGTGGTACCAGCTAGATCGGGCACGTCTTTTGTAGGGTTGGGTTCTTGAGAAGGAGGCCCCATGAAGTCGCCACCGTACCCATGATCGGCAAAGTACAGATCAACGTTGGCAAATGTATCGTCGTCGTTATCGTCATCGTCGTTCGGATCCAGTGCCATATGCATGTTTGGATCCAGTGGCATAGGGATGTCCGACACCGTTGCGGCGGTCTTGCCATGGGGCCGACTTGGCGCCGGCACGACTGGCGGTGTTGTCTTTGGGGTGGTGTCCCCCGCCCCTAAACGAATCTGGCTCTTCGGCCAAAGCAGGGGCCAGCTCAGGCAGGCGCTGAGGGTCATCACGTTATCTTCGTCGGCCCCGACGGGTCGAATCGGAGGTAACAATTCGTCGCAGCCTGGCAGCACCCGAACCAGTTGAACCCTATACAAGTTGGGTGGCATCCTAGTACCATGGAACACGGGGTTGCCCGGTTGAACGATTTTGCCCTTGGCAACATCGACCAACTCGTTGTTCACGAAGTGCAGGAGAGTGCACGGAACGTCGGCGGCGCCCTGCGAAAACATGTAGGGCGTCAGGGATGCCTAGTCAAAGGCAAGGAGATGAAGTCCTCGGCCGAGAGAGGTTTAATTAGTTACCGTGATGATGGTGTCGAGCTCGGCTAATGTCGAGGCACCACCAACAACGGGCATGCAGTTGACGGAGGGGCCGCTTGCTGCAGAGGTGCCGGCCGACGTACACCCGGGTGCATTAAGCTCCCGTGCCGGCGTCGGAGACACCAATGCCGCCTCCGCCGGAGACACCAATGGCCCCGCCATCCCGTTCTACGAGTTACTGGCCGTGAAGCTGGGAATCGGGGGCGGCCCCTGTTGGCCGCCCGCAATCCACGCCTGCAACCCCTCGATCAAGGTAGGCACAATGGCGGTGATCGTCGCTCCCAGTTGTTGTTGCACTTGCTCTTGGACAATCTCTTGAATCCGCGCCACTTGTGCCTTGAGTTCTTGAACCTCGCGCGACTGGCTTTCCGAGCTGGTCTTTTTCTCCTTTTGCCCATCAGCGTTATAGTATGACGACCATTTTGTGGACAAGCCTTTGCCGGCGACACGACCAGCTGACGTCGGCTTACTGAGCTTATCATTTTTCTTGAATACATTCAACGCCCTATTTAGAGTGGTGTCCCAAGGGTTGCTCTTAGTCGACCCCGCGCTACTGCTTTCAGTCGCCTGCGGAAGAAATGTGAACCATTTAGAAATTTGGCTTCATTAATTGGAATTCAACCATATGGAGCTAATTACGTGGGGGTGTATTCCTTACCAGAACAAGCTCAAGCGCCCTGGTCTTCATATCCGTGGTAAGCTCCTTTGTTTTCGGGTCCTTCTTGTACCGGGCCCTGAAAAGTTCCTGGTCTGCTTGTCACCGTATTTATCGAAGAGGGGTGGTAGGCCTTGCTCGGCACGGTCCGCCTCCTCCTTGTCCCATATAGGCTCCGCCACTCTATAACCGTCGGGACCGAGTGTGTGTTCCCCTAAGTTCAGCTCCCGCATTTCTTTCCCCCACTGACTTGATTCGGAGGTTGCGGTGCTCGAGCACTTGATCTTGAAGTCGTTGTAGTAATCTTCGGTGATCGAAGGATTTTTCTCCTTGATCTTCTCATAACTCTCACCTTTCTCGATCATTCTCTTCACATTGCTTTTCCAAGTAGACAGGGCCGTGCTCATCCTCGTGAGGGCAGTATTGTTCACTTTATTCCCTTTGAGGCTTGTGTTTTCAAATTCAGCGGGGAACTTGTATCGTTCATGCAGCTTCGTGAAGAGGAGGTTGCGCAAATTCCCTAGGTCAGGATGGCTCAGGTTCTCGGTGTTGATCGAGACGGTGCTCCGGAGAATGCACCCGAGCTGAAGCGAGTACCCCTTGACTATCTGTTCGGGCGCCGTTGGATTCCCGTCGGAGTCCACTTCAGTAAATTCCTCCTTGACGGTGCGGAGCATGGTCGGGCGCTAGTCCTTCCGTTGCCTCTTCGGTTGGCTGCCATCTGTGCGTGCGCCGCCATCATCAGTGGTGGCATCCTTGGCGGCACCATCAGTGGTGGAATCCTCGGCGGCACCATCAGTGGGGTCATCCTCGGCGGCACCATTAGTGGTCTCAGGATCGGTGGGGAAGGCGGCGTCCTCATACAAGTGAGGTTGTTCCTCCATCTCCTGGGATAGCTCCCAGAATGCCTTGCCGCCCGAACCCCCGGCCTCATCGTTGTTGGCCATGTTTCTCTCTAAATAGGAAAAAGGTTTGGTCAAAAAGTTGGTTATTGTCAAGGAACAAGATCATGGTCTCATCATTTAGGGTTTGTCGACACCGAGGCATCCTAAAAGCTAAGCTTTTATCATTGAGGGTTTTTCGACGCCGAGGCACCCTAAAAGCCTAAGCTTTCATCATTTCGGTTTTTATCGACACCGAGGCACCCTAAAAGCCAAGGTTTTATAATTTATGGTTTGTCGACACCGAGGCATCCTAAAAGCTAAGCTGGGAAGGAGAATTCTAAGTTGGGCCTACTCACTTGGCTCTATTGCCGCCTATGGTTTAATGCAGCAAGAATAAAGGGGCAGTTGATCCTACTTAATTAACTACTAAGATACCCCGGCCCATGCATTAGTCACAAGTACCCCATATGTCCTATTTTTTAACAAAGTCATGCTAAAATTCACGAAAAATTTCAGCATGACCTTTGCTGAAAATAGGACATATGGAGTACCCAAATTTGCCGGAACGGAAGTTAATCGACATTCTAGCAAACTCAAGGGCCTCTCGGGGTACCTGCAAAATCATCACGACAAGATGGTCGGAGACAAAACCCAGCAGTGCAATGTGGGGAAATCTGTTGGGGAACGTTGCATGGGAAACAAAATTTTTTCCTACGTTCACCAAGATCAATCTAGGAGATGCTACTACGAGAGGAGAGTTGGATCCACGTACCCTTGTAGATCGCTAAGCAGAAGCGTTAAGAACGCGGTTGATGGAGTCGTACTCGCCGCGATTCAGATCGCCGAAGATTCTAGCACCGAAGCAACGGTGCCTCCGCGTTCTTCACACGTACGGCTCGGGGACGTCTCCTCCTTCTTGATCCAGCAAGGGGTGGAGGAGAGGTTGATGGAGAGACCGGCAGCACGACGGCGTGGTGGTGATGGTGGATGAGGATTCCAGCAGGGCTTCGCCTAAGCACCGCGGGAGATGAAGATGTTATGGGAGAGGGAGGGCAGCACCGAGGCACAAACGTGTGTTGGCTGCCCTTCCCTCTACCTCTCTATATATAGGGGAAAGGAGGAGAGGGGGGCGCCCTAGGGTTTCCCCTAGGGGGGCCGGCGGCCAGGGCAGAGGGGGGGCGGCGGCCAAGGGCCAGGCCCTAGGGTTTCCCCCCCTAGGTGCCTTGCCCCCCAAGCCAGGGGGGGTGCGGCAGCCCTAGGAGGGTCCACCTCCCCTTGCGCATGAGGAGAGGGCCCAGGGGGGGGGGGCGCACAGCCCTATGAGGGCTGTGGTGTCCCCCCTTGTGGCCCATTAGGCCCAGAACCACTTCCGGGACCCCCGAAACCCTTTTCGGTAATCCGCCGATTTCCCGATGCTCCCCGGAACACTTCCGGACTCCGAAACCTTTCATCCTATATATCAATCTTCGTCCACGGACCATTCCGGAGACCCTCGTCACGTCCGGGATCTCATCCGGGACTCTGAACAACCTTCGGTAACCATGCACTGTTCTCACTAACAACCCTAGCGTCACCGAACCTTAAGTGTGTAGACCCTGCGGGTTCGGAAACCATGTAGACATGACCGAGACACTCCCAGGTCAATAACCAATAGCGGGATCTGGATACCCATATTGGTTCCCACATGTTTCTCGATGATCTCATCGGATGAACCACGATGTCAAGGATTCAAGCAATCCCGTATACAGTTCCCTTTGTCTCGTCGGTATGTTACTTGCCCGAGATTCGATCGTCGGTATCTCTATACCTAGTTCAATCTCGTTACCGGCAAGTCTCTTTACTCGTTACCGTAATACATAATCCCGTGACCAACTACTTAGTCACTTTGAGCTCATTGAGATGACGTATTACCGAGTGGGCCCGGAGATACTTCTCCGTCACACGGAGTGACAAATCCCAGTCTCGATCCATGTCAACTCAACAGACACCCTCGGAGATACCTGTAGAGTACCTTTATAGCCACCCAGTTACGTTGTGACGTTTGGCACACACAAAGCACTCCTACGGTGGCAGTGAGTTACATGATCTCATGGTCATAGGAACTTATACTTGACATGCAGAAAACTATAGCGATAACTGACACGATCAAAAGCTATGTTTAACGTTTGGGTCTCGTCCATCACATCATTCTCCTAATGATGTGATCCCGTTATCAAATGACAACTCATGTCTATGACCTGGAAACCGCGGTCATCTTTGATCAACGAGCTAGTCCTGTAGAGGCTCACTAGGGACACAAAGTCTGTCTATTCATCCACACATGTATTTGAGTTTCCAATCAATACAGTTATAGCATGGATAATAAACGATTATCATGAACAAGGAAATATAATAATAACTCTTTTATTATTGCCTCTAGGGCATATTTCCAACAGTCTCCCACTTGCACTAGAGTCAATAATCTAGCATTACAAGGTAATGAATCTAACACCCATAGAGTCTTGGTGTTGATCATGCTTAGCCCGTGGAAGAGGCTTAGTCAACGGATCTGCAACATTCAAATCCGTGTGTACTTTGCAAATGTTTATGTCCTCCTCCTTGACTGAATCGCGGATGGAGTTGAAGCGTCGCTTTATGTGTCTGGTCCTCTTGTGAAACCTTGGTTCCTTGGCTAGAGCAATGGCACCAGTGTTGTCACAGAACAGAGTCATTGGGTTCAGTGCACTAGGCACAACTCCAAGATCTGTCATGAACTCCTTCATCCAGACACCTTCCTTTGCCGCCTCCGAGGCAGCTATATACTCCGCTTCACATGTAGAATCAGCTACCACGCTCTGCTTGGAACTGCACCAGCTTACCGCTCCCCCGTTGAGAATATATACGTATCCGGTTTGAGACTTAGAGTCATCCGGATCAGTGTCAAAGCTTGCATCGACGTAACCCTTTACGACGAGCTCTTGATCACCTCCATAAACGAGAAACATCTCTTTAGTCCTTTTCAGGTACTTTAGGATATTCTTGACCGCTGTCCAGTGATCCATACCAGGATTACTTTGAAAACTTCCGGCCATACTTATGGCAAGGCTGACATCTGGTCTTGTGCACAGCATTGCATACATGATAGAGCCTATGGCTGAAGCATAGGGGACGACACTCATCTTTTCTCTATCTTCCGCAGTCACTGGGCATTGAGTCTTACTCAACTTTGTACCTTGCAATACCGGCAAGAACCCCTTCTTGGATTGATCCATTTTGAACTTCTTCAAAACTTTATCAAGGTATGTACTTTGTGAAAGTCCTATCAAGCGTCTTGATCTATCTCTATAGATCTTGATGCCCAATATGAAAGCAGCTTCACCGAGATCCTTCATCGAAAAACTCTTGTTCAAATACCCCTTCACGCTATCCAAAAATTCTATATTGTTTCCAATCAGCAATATGTCATCCACATATAATATTAGAAACTCTATAGAGCTCCCACTCACTTTCTTGTAAATACAAGCTTCATTGTAAACTTGTACAAACCCAAACGCTTTGATCACCTCATCAAAGCGAAGATTCCAACTCCGAGATGCTTGCACCAGCCCATAAATGGAACGCTGGAGCCTGCATACTTTGTCAGCATTCTCTGGATCGACAAAACCTTCCGGTTGCATCATATACAACTCTTCCTTAAGAAAACCGTTAAGGAACGTTGTTTTGACATCCATCTGCCAAATTTCATAATCGAAATACGCAGCTATTGCTAACATGATTCGGACGGATTTAAGCATCGCTACGGGTGAGAAAGTCTCATCGTAGTCAATCCCTTGAACTTGTGAAAAACCCTTTGCCACAAGTCGAGCTTTATACACGGTGACATTACCGTCAGCGTCCGTCTTCCTCTTAAAAATCCATTTATTCTGAATGGCCTTCCGCCCTTCAGGTAATACTTCCAAAGTCCATACTTTGTTTTCATACATGGATCCCATCTCGGATTTCATGGCCTCTAACCATTTGTCGGAATCCGGGCCCACCATCGCTTCTCCATAGCTCGTAGGTTCACCGTTGTCTAACAACATGACCTCCAAGACAGGGTTACCATACCACTCAGGTGCAGTGCGTACCCTTGTCGACCTACGAGGTTCGGTAGTAACTTGATCAGAAGCTCCTTGATCATCATCATTGGCTTCTTCTTCAACCTCTGCAGGCTTCACAAAAACATCTTTCTGTGCTGCGCTACTCTCTGGTTGAAGCAGAGGTTCAATAACCTCATCAAGTTCTACCTTCCTCCCACTCAATTCTTTCGAGAGAAACTCTTTCTCGAGAAAGGACCCGTTCTTAGCGACAAACACTTTGCCCTCGGATCTGAGATAGAAGGTGTACCCAACTGTTTCTTTTGGGTATCCTATGAAGACACATTTGTCCACTTTGGGTTCGAGCTTTTCTGGCTGAAGCCTTTTGACATAAGCATCGCAACCCCAAACCTTGAGAAAAGACAACTTAGGTTTCTTACCAAACCACAGTTCATACGGTGTTGTCTCAACGGACTTAGATGGAGCCCTATTTAAAGTGAATGCAGCTGTCTCTAACGCATATCCCCAAAATGATAGTGGAAAATCGGTAAGAGACATCATAGAACGTACCATATCTAATAGGGTTCGATTACGACGTTCGGACACACCATTACGCTGTGGTGTTCCAGGTGGCGTCAACTATGAAACAATTCCACATTTTCTTAAGTGATCACCAAACTCATAACTCAGTTATTCTCCCCCCCGATCAGATCGTAGGAACTTGATCTTCTTGTTACGATGATTTTCAACTTCACTCTGAAATTGTTTGAACTTTTCAAAAGTTTCAGACTTATGCTTCATCAAGTAAATATACCCATATCTACTTAAGTCGTCAGTGAAGGTGAGAAAATAACGATATCCACCGCGCGCCGTTACACTCATCGGACCGCACACATCAGTATGTATGATTTCCAATAAGTCACTTGCCCGTTCCATTGTCCCTGAAAACGGGGTCCTTGTCATCTTGCCCATGAGGCACGGCTCGCACGTGTCAAGTGATTCAAAATCAAGAGACTCCAAAAGTCCATCAGCATGGAGCTTCCTCATGCGTTTCACGCCGATATGACCCAGACGGCAGTGCCACAAGAAAGTGGTATTATCATTATCAACTCTACATCTTTTGGCATCAATGTTATGAACATGTGTATCATCACTATCGAGATTCAATAAGAATAAACCCCCAACTTCGGGTGCATGACCATAAAAGATATTACTCATATAAATAGAACAACCATTATTCTCTGATTTAAATGAGTAACCGTCTCGCAATAAACAAGATCCAGATATAATGTTCATGCTTAACGCAGGCACTAAATAACAATTATTCAGGTTCATAACTAATCCCGATGGTAATCGAAGAGCGAGCGTGCCGACGGCGATCACATCAACCTTGGAACCATTTCCCACGCGCATCGTCACTTCGTCCTTCGCCAGCCTCCGTTTATTCCGCAGTTCCTGTTTAGAGTTGCAAATGTGAGCAACCGAACCGGTATCAAATACCCAGGCACTACAACGAGAGTTGGTAAGGTACACATCAATAACATGTATATCACATATACCTTTGTTGTTGTTGGCCCCCTTCTTGTCCGCCAGATACTTGGGGCAGTTCCGCTTCCAGTGGTCGTTCCCCTTGCAATAGAAACACTCAGTCTCTGGCTTGGGCCCAGCCTTGGGTTTCTTCACTGGATTAGCAACTGCTTTGCCACCCTTCTTAGAGTTACCCTTCTTGCCCTTGCCATTCTTCTTGAAACTAGTGGTTTTATTGACCATCAACACTTGATACTCCTTCTGGATGTCTGCCTCAGCGACTTTCAGCATCGAAAACAGCTCGGCGATGGTCTTGTTCATCCCTTGCATGTTATACTGCTGCACGAAGCTCTTGTAGCTTGGAGGGAGTGACTGGAGAATTCTGTCAATGATAGCCTCATCCGGGAACACAAGTCCCAGATCAGCTATGCCGGTATAGTACCCAGACATCTTCAGTAAGTGCTCACTGACAGACGAATTCTCCTCCATCTTGTAAGCGAAGAATTTATCGGTGGTCTCATACCTCTCGATCTTAGCATTCTTCTCAAAGATGAACTTCAACTCCTGGTACATCTCATATGCACCATGACGTTCAAAACGCCTTTGAAGTCCTCCTTCCAAGCCGTACAACATGGCACACTGCACTATCGAATAGTCATCCGAACGTGTCTGCCAGACGTTCAAAACGTCTGCAGGGGCTGTAGGAGCGGGGGGGTCACCTAGCGGTGCATTCAGGACATAAACCTTTTGGGCAGCTGTGAGGATGATCCTCAGATTGCGGAGCCAGTCCACAAAGTTGCTCCCGTCATCTTTCAGTTTAGCTTTCTCTAGGAACGCATTAAAATTCAGGGGAGCTACTGCGCGAGCCATCTACAACCAAAAATTTGCAAAGACATTTTAGACTATTGTTCATGATAAGTGAGTTATTACCTAATCAAATTAATTATAACTCCCACTCAAATTGACATCCCTCTGGTCATTCGAGCGTAACATGATCCAAATTCACCAACCCAAGTCCGATCATCACGTGAGATGAGGTGGTGTCAATGGTGAACATCAACATGTTGATCATATCTACTATATGACTCATGCTCGACCTTTCGGTCCTCCGTGTTCCGAGGCCATGTCTGTACATGCTAGGCTCGTCAAGTCTAACCCGAGTGTTCTGCATGTGCAAAACTGGCTTGCACCCGTTGTATGCGAACGTAGAGTCTATCACACCCGATCATCACGTGGTGCTTCGAAACGACGAACCTTCGCAACGGCGCACACTCGGGGGGAACACAATTTTATCTTGAAATTTTAGTGAAGGATCATCTTATAATGCTACCGTCGTCCTAAGCAAAATAAGATGCATAAAAGGATTAACATCACATGCAAATCATAAGTGACATGATATGGCCATCAACTCGTGCTTTTGATCTCCATCTCCAAAGCACCGGCATGATCTCCATCGTCACCGGCGCCACACCATGATCTCCATCATCGTGTTGCCATCGGGGTTGTCGCGCGCCCACCATGCTCTTACTACTATTGCTACCGTTTAGCGATAAAGTAAAGCATTACAAAGCGCTAAATGATTGACACGCAGGTCATACAAAAAATAAAGACAACCCTATGGCTCCTGCCGGTTGCCGTATGCATCGACATGCAAGTCGATATTTAACTATTACAACATGATCATCTCATACATCAAATATATCTCATCATGTCATTGGCCATATCATATCACATACATACCCTGCAAAAACAAGTTAGACGTCCTCTAATTTGTTGTTGCATGTTTTACGTGGCTGCTACGGGTATCTAGCAAGAACGCTTCTTACCTACGCAAAGCCACAACGGTGATATTCAAGTTGCTATTTAACCTTCTACAAGGACCGCCTTGTTCTATTCCGATTCAACTAAGATAGGAGAGACAGACACCCGCCAGCCATCTTATGCAACAAAAGTCACATGTCTGTCGATGGAACCGGTCTCATGTACGTGGACATGTAAAGTTGGTCCGGGCCGCTTCATCCCATAATACCGCTGAATCAAGAAAGACTAAGGAGGGCAGCAATTTAAACATCAACGCCCACAAACCCTTTTGTGTTCTACTCGAGAAAGCATCTACGCAAGATCCTAGCTCATGATGCCACTGTTGGGGAACGTTGCATGGGAAACAAAAATTTTTCCTACGTTCACCACGATCAATCTAGGAGATGCTACAACGAGAGGAGAGTTGGATCCACGTACCCTTGTAGATCGCTAAGCGGAAGCGTTAAGAACGCGGTTGATGGAGTCGTACTCGCCGCGATTCAGATCGCCGAAGATCCTAGCACCGAAGCAACGGTGCCTCCGCGTTCTTCACACGTACGGCTCGGGGACGTCTCCTCCTTCTTGATCCAGCAAGGGGTGGAGGAGAGGTTGATGGAGAGACCGGCAGCACGACGGCGTGGTGGTGATGGTGGATGAGGATTCCAGCAGGGCTTCGCCTAAGCACCGCGGGAGATGAAGATGTTATGGGAGAGGGAGGGCAGCACTGAGGCACAAACGTGTGTTGGCTGCCCTTCCCTCTACCTCTCTATATATAGGGGAAAGGAGGAGAGGGGGGCGCCCTAGGGTTTCCCCTAGGGGGGCCGGCAGCCAGGGCAGAGGGGGGGCGGCGGCCAAGGGCCAGGCCCTAGGGTTTCCCCCCCTAGGTGCCTTGCCCCCCAAGCCAGGGGGGGTGCGGCAGCCCTAGGAGGGTCCACCTCCCCTTGCGCATGAGGAGAGGGCCCAGGGGGGGCGCACAGCCCTATGAGGGCTGTGGTGTCCCCCCTTGTGGCCCATTAGGCCCAGAACCACTTCCGGGACCCCCGAAACCCTTTTCGGTAATCCGCCGATTTCCCGATGCTCCCCGGAACACTTCCGGACTCCGAAACCTTTCATCCTATATATCAATCTTCGTCCCCGGACCATTCCGGAGACCCTCGTCACGTCCGGGATCTCATCCGGGACTCCGAACAACCTTCGGTAACCATGCACTGTTCTCACTAACAACCCTAGCGTCACCGAACCTTAAGTGTGTAGACCCTGCGGGTTCGGAAACCATGTAGACATGACCGAGACACTCCCAGGTCAATAACCAATAGAGGGATCTGGATACCCATATTGGTTCCCACATGTTTCTCGATGATCTCATCGGATGAACCACGATGTCAAGGATTCAAGCAATCCCGTATACAGTTCCCTTTGTCTCGTCGGTATGTTACTTGCCCGAGATTCGATCGTCGGTATCTCTATACCTAGTTCAATCTCGTTACCGGCAAGTCTCTTTACTCGTTACCGTAATACATAATCCCGTGACCAACTACTTAGTCACTTTGAGCTCATTGAGATGACGTATTACCGAGTGGGCCCGGAGATACTTCTCCGTCACACGGAGTGACAAATCCCAGTCTCGATCCATGTCAACTCAACAGACACCCTCGAAGATACCTGTAGAGTACCTTTATAGCCACCCAGTTACGTTGTGACGTTTGGCACACACAAAGCACTCCTACGGTGTCAGTGAGTTACATGATCTCATGGTCATAGGAACTTATACTTGACATGCAGAAAACTATAGCGATAACTGACACGATCAAAAGCTATGTTTAACGTTTGGGTCTCGTCCATCACATCATTCTCCTAATGATGTGATCCCGTTATCAAATGACAACTCATGTCTATGACCTGGAAACCGCGGTCATCTTTGATCAACGAGCTAGTCCTGTAGAGGCTCACTAGGGACACAAAGTCTGTCTATTCATCCACACATGTATTTGAGTTTCCAATCAATACAGTTATAGCATGGATAATAAACGATTATCATGAACAAGGAAATATAATAATAACTCTATTATTATTGCCTCTAGGGCATATTTCCAACAAAATATGCCATGTCTAAACATGGATATTTCCAGTAGGTGATTGGACCAGTGAAGCTATAAGATGTTACAGTACAAAAAAATTAAAGCAGCAGCAATAATAACAGACTTATGTGCATGAACATGAATCTGTATCTATTGTCGCTATGATCTAGTAATAAGAACAAGACATGTCAATTTCAATTTCAATTACCCATCACATAAATCAGATCGACCTTGTTGATTTGATTCACACATCTACCAAAATATTGTGGCAGTCACTTCCAAGTAAGAAAACACAAAATTCACTGACCAGTTTTAATTTGTAAGACAATTGAGCTAAAATCTCAGTGTACTGAAGCTGAAACTAGTTAACTGTATCAAGTATATGTATGAAGATGACATATAGATGAGCTCTTTCATGTGCTTGCAGTTACGTCAACAACTTTTTGTGTCTTTTGACAGTACCACATTGATAAGATCCATTACGAAAGAGAACATATTTTGACAGTACCACATTGATAAGATCCATTATGAAAGAGAACATATTTTTCAAATAAATCAATGGTCAGAAGTCACATTGGAGACTGTGAAAATACCCAATTAACATGTAGTTTGACTCGGATGGTAAGAATTTTGACTGCAAATAGTTATAACATTTTTTATAAATAATAAGTTGAATCATAAACTTTGAATTCAAATATTGCTCGGTTAGTTTTACCCATCAGAAACATTATTGACAGCTTTGCACAGGCAATCAAGATTTAACTAACAACCAATTATCACTGGTTTGGTATGTTGCAACTTGACATGTGGTATGTGATGGAATGCATAATCAAATGTAGTAGCACTTAGGCCGTTAGGCCATAGCAACTCCTTTTTCTAATCCAAATGGTCTCTTTGATTGACCAGTTATACCTTTCTTGGATAGGCATCGATGTCATGATCGGTTCCTACAAATATCTTATGAACCTGAGGAAAAATCCAAAAACCGCATACATGTTTCTTTCCACGGAGTAAACAACGAATGAGATCACGAGAAGACGCGCGACTAAACCGCAACAGTAAACAAAGACGATATGCTGCCTATGGATTAGTAACTGCATGGAGTTAACTGAATTTAATTAACAAACTATAAAATAGAAAAAACTAGACTGCATGGAGTAGTAACAAATTCAGTTAACAAACTATGCTGCATTTATACTCCAGCAATATAAGGCAAGTGCATTGGAGACCACTTTCAGTTAACTCCATGAAGGACAGGCATTCCTTCAGCCTAGCAGACAGGAATCTGATGGAATGAATTGCTGTTGCAACTGAAACCCTCTCTCATGGATTTTTTTGTGGGATCTTGCTACCTAGATAATTGCACTGCTTTGATGCTACTGGTGCCTTATGTTAATAATTTCTAATGAAAGCACCAAAACCAGTTGGAATCTGGTTCGGTTGGTAGGGTGATGAACGAGAGAGCTAGCACCAGGTCTTATCACACTTGTGATTTTTTTCGTGGTTCCACAAGGTCTCAAGAATTTATTGAATGAGATGCAGGCATTAGCAGCCCCAAATGCCTGGACCAGCCGGCAAAGATGCTGTGGTGATTTCGATCCATCATTTCTTTTGTTATTACTCCCTCTGAAAAGAAATATAAGAGCGTTTAGATCACTAAAGCTCTTGTATTTCTTTACAGAGGGAGTATTTAATATTAGCTTGTTTGGATTGAAAAATTCTTGATTCCTGGAGTTCTTTTTTTGGTAGCTAATGAATGGATCAAGCTTGCAGTTTAATGTAACCACTGCATCTCTCACAAATGGTAGTGAAAGCAAGCTGCAGTGTCCGTTTGTGTACCGTCATGTTTGTACACACATGCTACAAAGCATGCCACATGACAGAAGAAAATACAAGGATAAAAACAATGGGGTTTAGCCCAAACCAAGGGATCATTTCCCCAATCTCAGTCTGTTCCTTTCTAAACCAAACAGCAACCACAAACTGTAGTATTTATTTCAGTATTGTTTATGCATAATCTGCAAACAAACATTGGAGTAGTAACAAGTGAATCTGATAAAGATGGCATAACCACCAGGAATTAGAGGGACATGCATTCCTTGCAAACAAACATGTGAGTAAATTAACTACAGAGGGAGGGTGTTCAAAAACCTAGCAGACAGGTTTGCATAACTTTACGAAATTCAGTTAACCTAGCAGACAGAGGGAGGGTGGTCTCCAATGCACTTGCCTTATTTAGTTAACAAATTCAGTTAACAAATTCAGTTAACAAATTCAGTTAACAAACAATGTAAACTTGAACATGCTCTGGAAAAAAGAGAGGATACGAGAGGAAGGAGGGAGGAGTGGTGGCTACCTGCCTATGGATTGGTCGCCGGCGTAGCTCCGGGCGGCGGCGTTGCTACTCGACGAAGGTGGCGAGGCCGTGGGAGAGGAGAGGGGCTCGTCCGTGGGGGTGGGGAGGCGTCGGTGGCGAGGCCGCGGTAGCGCTACGGCACGGCGAGGGCGTCGGGG